>OX596381.1:145389602-145989602 GCA_951394425.1 Tipula unca
ACTGGGGGCACCCAGATGTCTCATAAATCTAAATTGCACGAACATGTTTCCCAAGAATACCACCACAGTATCCTGGGCTGACGACCCGCATCCGTAAAAAGATAAACTGTTTATAAAGTCAAGAAAAAGAAAAATGGATACCTGCCAAAAAACACTGGACCCCCGCTCAAGTACCCGGATACGAGATTTAGGATTGGCACGTGGAACGTGCAATCACTTAGAAAACCAGGAGCGTTAGAGAGCCTAATCTCGTGTATGAAAGAGTATCGGCTGGAACTCGTTGCTCTTCAAGAAACTCGCTGGCCTAAAAGTGAAGACCATGTGTCCCAGGGCTATACGTTGCTCTACATTGGAGATGACCTCGGAAATCTTGAGGTGGATTTCTTCTTGGGCCGCAGGTAAAGAAGGCTGTTTTGGATTTCCAAGCAGTCAATAACCGATTGTGTAAGTTTCGCTTGCGCATGAAGTTAGCCAACCTGTCGATAATTTGTGAAGTCAGCAAGCACATTCTTCCCTCACAAACACATACATCTAGAGACATGGACACATCCTCGCGGAACTTCCCGCAGCCAAATTGACCATGTGTTAGTTTTAAAAGAACGGGCTCGGGTTGTGCAGGATGTGATAACTTATCGGTCAGCAACCAAATACGTAGGCAGCCATCATCATTTGGTCGCTGCAAAGTTACGATCACAGTTTTCGTACAAGTCTGGGAACACAGCGAAACGCACGGTACGATTCGACTGTGAAGGTCTGAAAAATGAAGATGAAAAGAAACGGTATCAGGATCTTGTCAGCGACAACATGATGAATCTCAGCGACATAACAATCGACGCTGTACTTGACGCATGGAGTGGACACTTTACTGAGCTGCTTGATGTTCATCATGCGTCACAGACTGTAGTTGACCCACCTCTAAGACAGACTGTGGAGATTTGCACTGAGGAGCCATCCCATGAGGAATTCACTAAGGCCATGCAGAGATCGAAACGAAACCGCTCACCTGGAGTAAACTACATTAATTCAGAGCTCTTGATATTCGGAGGGGATACTTTGTGGAACTGTCTTTTCGACCTTATTCGATTAATATGGCGAACCGAAGTTATGCCTGACGAATGGAAAGTGGCCGCAATATGCCCCATCTTCAAGAAGAGAGACCGCTTGAAGTGTGAGAATTATCGCGGTATAGCTCTCCTTTGCACAGCACACAAATTACTGTCATACATTATATTGGATAGAATCACTACTCTAGCGGAGGGCTTGGTTGGTGACTAACAAGGAGGATTTCATCCGAATCGATCAGTCACTGATCAGGTCGTTTCGCTGCGAATTATTGTATCTAAATATTATGAGACATCCATCTCTGTACATCAGGTGTTCCTGGATTTCCGGCAGGCCTATGACTCGATCAATCGAGAGAGTTTGTGGTCTGCCCTAGAGTACTGTGTAGGATGACAGTGACGCAGTCTCAAAGCTGTGTTAAAGTTGAGAACAGGCTGTCGACAATTTTTGCTGTTAACTCGGGTGTTCGGCAGGGAAATGCTCTGTCCCCGAGACTCTTTAATCTCATGTTGGAGTACATCTTTCGTAAAACTGAAACACCTCAGCGCAACATCTTATATCCCCAGTCCAATCAGGTGCTTGCATATGCAGATGACATATGCGTGATTGGACTGAATAGTAACGGAGTGAAGGAAATACTTGATCCGCTTGTAGAGTGTGGGAAGGTTCAAATATTTGGGTTCTCTTATCACTCACGATAACAGTGTTGGTGAGGATATTAAAGTGCGGCTGACAGCTTAAAGTGCGGCTGGTGCTTTGTATCCTCTAAATTCACTGATAAAATTTAAACACTTATCAAGAGCCGTGAAGCTGAAGCTTTACAAATCGTTGATCAGGCCCGTTGTTATGTTTGGATGTGAAAGTTGGGCGCTGACGGATGACTACGAGTGATGGCTCCTTACATTTGAGAGAAGAATCATGCGTGTGTTTTACGGCCTAAAACGCGAAATAGATGGTACATATAGAGCTCAGTTCAATTTCGAGATCAGAGATCTGATGAAGATCCCCGATATTGTGCATTAAGTATAAGATCTCAGCGAGTACGCTGGCTCGGTCACGTTTTGCGTGCTGATCCGGAACGAATCGTGCAGCGATCTCTGAAAGGAGAGCCACCATATGGTAGGCACAGAGGTCGTTGCAGGCGACGATTGCTCCACGGTGTAGAGAACGACTTGGCCTCTTCAGATTGTCTTAAACAGTATGAAGACCATGCTCACGATCGAAACCGTTGGAGCCTAATAGTTGACTCAGTAAGGGGCCAGTAATGGCCTTTAAAACTGTTCATTATTAATGCAAGGATGGTTGTTGGCTTGTTGACATATAGACCTTTGACTTCAATTAATCCCATTAAAAGAATTGCAATGGTGTTAAATCACAAGGTCTAGGGGGCCAATCCTGATCACCGAAACGAGAGCGTACACGACTAAGAAATGTCTCATGCAGTAATTGAATTGTTTCATGGGCTGTATGGCATGTGGCACCATCTTGTTGAAACCACATGTCGTCTATGTCAATATCATCCAACTGAGGCAGAAAGAAGTGTGTTATCATGTCTCGATATCGAGCACCAGTAATCAGTTACTGCTTGACTAGCCTCATTTTCAAAAAATTATTCAAAAGATATTTGAACGGCTTGTTTTTGGACGACCGGTGTGTTTAGCGTCTCCAACTGATCCAGTCTCCTTGAATTTTTCAATTAATCTCTTAACAGTTGGCGAATTTAAAACACTATTCCGACCATTTTTGTATGATATTAACTGCGGCTGCCAAACTTTCATTATTTTTAAGATATCCTTCAATAATGAAAACGTTGTTCTATCGTGTAACGCCACATTTTTACTAACCCTAACCTCTCAGCTGTCAAATTAATTTTTTTTTTGAGGTTGGCAACACTTTACTGCACAAATGGCGGCAAATTTAAATCCTGCGCTCAGTTTGGGACACCCTTTATATATGAGATATGCTGGACATGAATAATATAAGGTATAAATACATACATATATGTACCAAGGATGCAGGCATCTTGACTGATTGCGATAGATACACGTCATATGGTGCGATGTCTGGGTTTGTAAATCAAATAACTCACAATTTTGACTTATTGTTTCATTAACTACTTCATTTGAATTACCTACGAGTATGTATCTTAAGCGATGTGGTTGAAAAACATATCAAACCATTTTCTTTTTAATGAATTAAAACATTCGGTTATGTTGTCTTCTATTAATTTTGTTTTTTGTTTTTTGATCTGTAAGAGATTATTATATTATAAACAACAACACATACATACATACCTTCTTTTATACAAAATTAAAAAACTTTGATCGCATGTCAAGAATCAAAAATTTATTTCAATCAAGAATCTATTAATGTAGGTCATGATGAAATATTAAATTGAAATTAATAAAAACATATTTTTAATTTTTTGGTGGTTGGATGTTGAGTTTCGGTCGTTCGGTCTAATATATGTTCCAGAAAAGTGTCTTTTATCATTCATTTTCGATCCATTAATTGCAGGATAGATCGAGTTAAGATATGAAGGACTAAACCAAAAATAAAAAAAACTGATGAGAATCAGGTTTTATGTTTGTGGTACTTGGGGTTTTAAAAACTTTGGTTTTTCGAAATGTAATTGATTTTAAGAGATATAATATATTTGAGGTAAAGTGTATGGGATGGATATAGGTTGTGTTTGATGTTAGCCGAATTTACATTAAATATCAATCAATTGCATATCTATATATATATAGTATTGTATAATACAGATATATGTACTATATATACGTTTTGATTAAAGTGGGGCTTCTACTTTACTCATCGATATTCTGCTATAAGCTGACCAATTTTATTTGATTACCCAATAACTTATATATATACTTATAGATAACAGTTTTTTAAAATATAAGTTACAATTTACAATAGAACTGACAATCAATTTCGTTTTACTTCAACTACATATATATATATATATATATATATATATATATATATATATATATATATATATATATATATATATATATATATATATATATATATATATATATATATATATATATATATATATATATATATATATATATATATATATATATGCATATGCATGAATTCTATAAATTATTTGGATAAGCCTTACGGGAATTATAATTTCAAATTGAGAATAATTCCAGTTTCATTATCTTTTTTGGTGAAAACTAACCGGCCGTTGAATTAATAAATTTACCAATTACGAATGTAGTATTCACAAACGATAAACTCATTTTGGACTAAATCTATGTACTAACAATCGTTTCGGAGAAAAAATTTGTTGTAATCCACGAGGATTCCGCACTTCGCAAACTGAATAAGTTTAGACCAAGGCAGAGAGGACAATTGATCTAAATTTAACAACCTAAAGTTGAATACCTGAAACCGAATAGAACTGAAAACTGCTCAAGTGAAGGCAGTCATCAGCCTCCTCAAGGCAGTCCTCGCAAATAACGTAGATGATCTTACCAAGATTCTTAACTGGTTCTTTCTTAAATATAAAGCATACTTCGTTGACGTCAAATTGGGCTCCTTAATGAAGTACTTCGCCTTACGACACCTAAAAGTCTCAAGCCACTGAAACCTAGGTCTTTCAAAGCGTAGTCCTTTATAGCTTTCTTCCCGTAGTTGAAAGATAAAGGAAGCTGGTTCAGGACCAATTAAAGTTAATTGGGAACCAGCTTTGGCTAAACAATCGACGATTTTATTGCTTACGATGTCACAATGAGCCGGTACCCACACGCCGGATATTTTATTATTAGAAGAAGGTTCATGAAATGTTTGAAACGAGTTTGGAAACAGTCAAGGGATTTCTTAGAGAGTTAAGTACAGCTTTACTATCTGTATACAGTAAAATACTTTTGTTTTTAACAGCAAAATTGTAAACCTCATAACACTGTCCGCGCTATTAGTTCGGCCTGAAAAACAGTACAATGCGAACGGAGACTATTGAAAAGTCTCAGATCAGTTCAAGAACAGTAGATTCCAAAAGAACAAGAGCCATCAGAAAAAAGACTATGGACTCATTTAAGTTGTTGAGAAAATTCTGCGAACTCCACAAATCTTTCGAAGGATAAGCAACCGAGAACAAATTTGAGATATGGAATTGGCGCAGTAGTCTGCCATTAACCATATCGGTTTTTGCTAAACATGAAGAATAATTTTTAAAAATTTGTCTAGGATTTCCCAAAAGCTCTTCTACATTTTCAAAATATGTCAATTGATTTTTGAAGTTCGTAATCCAGGTGATTCCAGGAAAGTTTACTTTCCAAGAAAACACCAAGGTGCTTGAGAGTTTAGTGATCGTTCTCTCAAAAAGAGAGGGAACAGATAGTTCAAGAGTATTCCTACTTCCTTGTAAATACAATTAAATCAGATTTAGAAGGGTTGACGTACAGACCCTTTCAACACACCATGCCTCCACAATAGTTAAGGCATGCTGAGTTAGGTCAGATAAGACATTGTGATGTTTGCCTGAGACTATCAAAACAAGATCACCGCAGCGAAACTCCGTGCATTTTGCAATGAAGCCAGATTGCAGCAGCTTTACAAGTAACTCGTCAATAACCAAAAGCCGCAACAGAGGTGAGAGCAAATCTACACGAGAACAGCCTTTGGTAACCTTAACAGAAACTACCAGCTAACATTCATAAAATAATGGTGCGATGAATATCAAAATTTGTACAGGCAGAAGTGATCGTAGCTACCGAAGTGCTACCACAATATCCAGGAAAGTACCCACAAGAAACTCCTTATTATAAAGAGATTTTTCAATTATGGTTACAAGTTCATGTAGGGTGGTTTCACATGACTTACCGACTCTGTAAGCATGTTGAATGTTACCGACTGGCGAGATGATTAGAAAATGGTGTCTAATGAATCTATCGACGATTCTTTCCCGAGCTTTAAGGAAAGTTGAGAACAGGCTAATAGGCCGAAATGACTTAGGGTTCGTTTTATCGGACTTACCAGCTTTCGGGATAAAAACAACTCTACACCTGCTCCAAGATTTTGGGACAGTGCTAAAAGCAAAGCCCTGCCGTACTCAGCAGAAAAAATATCATCAGGGCCGCCAGCCTTATAAGATGCAAAGGGAAATAGGCTCCAGCGCAAGACATTACGATTGATCAGCTTGTGAGCTAAATTCCAATCGGTACTTGCGACAAGTCCTATTGAGCTCTGCAGCAACATCATCCGAGTTGACGATATCATAATCAGGAAAATGAACAGACAGGACCAGCTCACCAATTTTCCTGTTGGAAGCGGTAAACCGTCCGTCCAGTAGATGAATAGAATCAAGTTTACACACACTGTTCTTCGCCAAAGCTTTTATTGAGTCCAGCGACAGCAGATATAGGCTATTGATTTCCTCGCAGAAGTTCAACAAAGAGGCTCTTTGCCGGTTCCTTATTAGCTTAACTATTCAGAATAGTTCGATAAAACAATTTCAAATCATTGCCATTAGCAAGAAATTATTAGAGTATCACGAAAAACACATTATTGATTTGCCCCATGAATTTATTTGTACAATAACATGAAAATGGTTTGTGTAGATAAAATTTAAGTTAGCACGAAATTAAAGCAGAACACTCCTACTTTAAAATAACTATTTGTTAGACTGGATTCCAAATCACGACTTATTTGACTCAATATGGCGGCGTAAAATAAGTACAATTCATATAAGATTATTATAGATTATAATTGAGAGCTCTACTTGGTTATTTCAGTTTAGTTTTTGAGACTAAAACGAAATTAAATATTCTATTCCATTTCAATTTCATTCCATCTCACTAATGCTAAGTACAGATCGAGACAAAAATATTGAAATTTTTTAGGCTAATTAAAGCAAAAAACAAGCAACTTCAAAGTGCATCCAATGAGCGATTTATAGCGAGTACCAAAGAGTTTACATTTAAAATCATTAGACACAATTTTGTTAAATTCATATTGTGCGTAGGGCAGTTCTTTACTTTAAGAGTATTGAGATCAATTTGTTTCAGATCTTATTGAACTATTTAAGTCTGTGATCCCTTATCATATTGCGTACAATATATACAAGTTGTTGCAAAGTCCCATTCAAGAGAACTAAAGTTCTTGATGCAGTGAATATATACACTAAAACTTACGAGAACATTAAAATTTACTTCAAATTGATAAAATTGCTGTGATATTTTAAATTTGAACCCTTCAGTGAACTCTTCAATGTCTCACAGAAAAGTTTTGACAGTCGGAATACAAACCAATTTATGGTTGTTTTGATCCGTACCCCACAATCATAACTACAGCTGACAAATTGCAAAACTAAACTGAGCCTTTCTGAAATTTGAACCTTTCTTTTAAAAGTAATTGTTTGATGAGGTTATTCAGCTTTTATTGATTTACTGGTTTATTTCAGGCCACTATTGGTCCCTTACTGCGTCAACAATCTGGCTCCAAAGGTTTCGATCCTGGGCTTGGTCTTCATACTGTCCTAGATAATCTGAAGAAGCCAAGTCATTCTCTAGACTGTGGAGCCATCGTCGCCTGCAACGATCTCTGCTCCTACCATATGGTGGCTCTCCTTTCAGAAATCGCACAATTCGTTCCGGATCAGCATGCAGAACGTGACCGAGCCAGCGTACTCGCTGAGATCTTATTTCATGCACAATATTGGGGATCTTCATCAGATCTCCGATCTCGAAATGGTACAGAGCTCGGTATGTGCCATTTATTTCGCGTTTTGGGCCGTAAATCACACGCATGACTCTTATTCTCTCAAATGTAAGGAGCCATCTCTCGTACTCATCCGTCAGCGCCCAACTTTCACATCCAAACATAACAACGGGCCTGATCAACGCTTTGTAAAGCTTCAGCTTCACGGCACTTGATAGGTGTTTAGATTTTAGCAGTGGCCTTAGAGGATACAAAGCACGACTGCCAGCTGCCAGCCGCACTTTAATATCCTCACCCACACTGTTATCGGGAGTGATAAGAGAACCCAAATATTTGAACCTCCTCACTCCTTCAAACGTGTGGTGGCCACCACTAAAATCTGGTGTGCCATTGTCCCTAACACCAGAGATCAGGTATTTCGTTTTGGACTCATTGATCTGAAGTCCAACAGAAGGTGAAAACTCTACAAGCGGATCAAGTATTTCCTGATCAAGCACCTGATTGGACTGGCGATATAGGATGCTGATACAATGTAATAAATTAAGGAAATAAAAAGTAAAAAATTAATTGTTTTAATAATTCAAACCACCGGAACATATAATTTAATTTGTTTGCTGCATTACATTGCATTTCATCTAATTATCTCTACCTTAGCATTGGCAATGATAACAATAATTACGCCAGACAGAGTATATAGAGATAAATCTAACGATAGATAGTACAAATTACTATATACTATGTCGTTATATGTATATACCAAACCGATAATTATGATTATGATAGTTATGTAGATATAGATATAAATATATAGATAGACTCAACGGATGAAATTGAATCATAGCAACATGTACACAGCGCAAGTAGATTAAAATTGGATACTATGATCATCATGAATTTGAGATGATCATCTATATTGTTTTCACTTTATCATACAATTACATACATACATATGCATGTACATACACGATCATCCGTCTTAGACCGCATTTCTTGTTTTGTTCGTTTCTAATTATTTATGAATGCAATTATAATTTGATCATTAGTAATTTAAAGTTTGTTGAATTTCTTAATACCACATCATCATCGTAATCACTATATATACAGAGCACACATATGCATATACATTATATAAATGTTATACTCAAAGTATATAGTTGAAATTTTTATGAATGAAAATAAAGACATGAATATATAGATACGTTAATTAAAAATGATGTGCGTTATTAATGTCCGTTTATCATTACTAAAGACATGCATTACAAATTCACTTTTATTTTTAAACATTTATGTTTTGTGTATTTACATATAGCGGTGATTAGCGACATGATTAGTAACTAGCTTGGGACAACTAACTTGCACATACTACTTGAAAATTTGTCGAACGATTAGTGGAATTATAAGTGACAACTTTATTTATTCCCAATTTTATTGTAAAACGTTACACAGCCCCAGACCTGTCTAAACTTGGCCACGTACATAAGGGTAGGTATTTCTATTAGTTGGTATTTATGAACCTAACTATATAAGCTGTACCATACAATCATACATATATGTACATATTTGGAAAGAAGACATCGGCAAAATTTTCATTCAAACGATTTCTCCCATAAGTCTCAAAATATGTAATACACATCTGTTTAATTTTAATACTAACGTCCTCTTCGTATCCGGATCAGACGAAGCTTAGTAAAATAATTCCCATTCTTTAGATTAGTAATCCTTCTGAGCTATGCCAATTATTTAAAGCTTTCTAGGTAATAGTTTAAAATAAAATTCGGGCTCATCTAATGAAACCTCAACAATCTGGGTTTAGAAGGCCCCATTAAATTACTCCTGCGTTACTGAACGTCTGTGATATTAGTGATATTCGTTGCAGTACATGTGATCTTCACTCATTGTGGTACATATCTCCAAACTCTTGGATATCATGCTCCTTTATTTTCCTTATGTTAACATTATAAATTCGGATAACCACCGATTTATCACACAAAAAATAAAGCGCCTGCAAATTTTTATTAATTATAAACAATTTTATAGCTTTAATTATTTAATCATTGTAAACGCACTTCAGGATGATTATTATAATTAAATAATTCTGCTAATTTTGCAGTTATAATATCCAAACTCTTATAGGCCCAACGAGAATTTCACAAATCACTGTTCTATAGGAATTTCGCGTTTCTTTTCATTTTCAAACTTCTCAAAATTATGCCGCCATTTTTTCTGTTTAGGAAGTTGTTGTTAGGTATACGTTTAATACTTCTAATCTGTGGTTACTTCTACATTTTATGAAACTGTTTGTTTGGGATATTTTGTGCCTAATGGAAATAATACATTTATTTTTGCGGTTTTTTTCGATTAAATTAAATTATCAAACAAATTTATTTAATTTACTTAAAATTTGTATTTCTATAAAATAAATTAAAAAGTCATTATTTTGGCTGTTGACTTTTATTGTAGCCGGATTCCAATATTATTTTGTAATTTTTATTGCCCGATGGATATTCGAAAATATTATAACCACCGAATTGTATAACCCTCAAAACATTGCGTAACAGAAGCGTTATAGTTTTTAATGACTTGTTTACCTTTATAATGCAAATTATTTGTCACAAGTTTTCTTACTTAACCTATACTAAATCTAATTGTAACTATACCTAGATCAATCATTATTGGTTTTTACTTTCATTTTCGTAATACCATTCCAATTCAATGAATATATTATTTTCACTTTGTTGTAACATTATGGGATTAGCACTTAGCTTAGCAGCAGCATTTATCACTTTTTTTATATTAAATAAAATAGAATATTTCCCATCAATTATAAACAGTACATACAAATTGTTACGCCTCTGTAAACACTTTAATAAGATGTTGTGAGCGATTTTATAATAAAACAACTAAATAATATACACCTTTACAATATATAATTGTGGTAAGCGCAGCCTGTAGGATACGTTCGTAATTCGGTTTATAAAATTTCAATCGTTTACTATATTGATTAAACCTCTATATAGGTACGGCGACTAAGCGAACGGAAGTTCATAAACATGCAATAGTTTAACGTTTTGATTAATTGGAAAATTATTTCACTTATCTTAATCGAAATATATAAATAAAAGGTGATTTTGTTCAATTTACTGTAATGCGCCTCGCAGCGTGGACAACGAACTGCCAAACAACGTCGGAGCGTAAATAAATAGTTTCAATATTTTTAATTCAACTGTAATAAATAATTTATTGTGAGAATACGCGTATAATGTGTTGTATAGATTACTATAAAATTATTAGATCATGACTTCACAAATATGTATTTAGCTACGCGGGTATCATCTTTCTGAAATACAATAATAGCGTGTAGAATATAGATTTTTAATTTACACTTTACAGTTTGTTCAATAAGATCAACAAATTACACTTTCTGTTCCGATTGAATATATTTTATTGATTATAGTACGAAAATAAATATTGTCATTAGAGAACAGAACCGATCGATTTATTTACATATTGGTATATTTGGCATTATTGAGGACAAATTCATTATGTGGTTTCATGTTTTAGTTGATGTGGACTATATCCAGCCGAATATTAAAATTAATATAAAACGTTGGGATGGCGGCTTAGAATAATATAAGAAGGCGGTGTCTGTCAATAACTAATACTTCCATGTTAAACTAACACATGCTTTAATGTTTGGTTGCATAATAGATGACGAATGAATTACTGGTTTCTGAATGAATTGCTGGTTTCTATATAAACTGTTGCCTAATTTACGTAACTGGTCCTACATGGTAGCCAACATTTAGAATGATATGGTAAATGCAGATGCGTAAACAATGAAAATAATATAATAATCAGTTTGGTAGTCCATCTATATTAATTGAATTATCCATGGTCGAGGGATTCAGCTCCTTTAGCCAATGCCTTTAATTCAGCGCAATTAATTATTTTATTGTATTATTGCACTTGACGATCTTGTTTTATGCTAAGTAGATAATTTGCATCAGTTGCATGTGTTTTTTGTTTTGCGAAGATTCGTAAGGTGGCTTTTTTATGTCAACGAGGCATCCGACTGTAGCAAACAACCTGATCTTCGACTTTCTTTGAAATTATAAATTTCTCTCTGACATTAACATTTAATCGTAGAAACATTTCTTTATACGACATCAGGCGAACTGCCAATAATATTTGTATTGCAATTCCAAACAACTTATGACCAAAGTTCACAACGCACAGTACAGTGCAATACGTAACTTACTAAAATGTAAATGTAATAAAGTCAACACAAGTTAAGCATAGAAATATGGATTGACGAATTCAAAATGGCGCGCATATTATCATAACCCTGTAACATTATTGATGGTGGTGATGAGCTCACGTTTTGTTAATAACTATAAGTAAAACTGTACGGCTCCTAATCATATATAGTGATTCGGTAGTATATATATATATTTGTTTTGTTATGGGGAAGGTGAAAATGCACTTACGTACGACGTGCCGGACTCTCGTTTCCGGACTATACCGACTAAAAACACCTTCCCCTACTCCTCGGCATTAACCGTTTAACACATTACTTTAAGCTAGGCCGTTTTGATTGTATGCTCCGACTGAGCTTGCACCTATGTTATTTAATTTTTTTGTTTTTTAAGATACCTTCAAAGAACTTTGTCACGTGGCCACAGCGGTCTCCGGTAACCATGATCCCATCTCGCGCTTTCGTGCCATGTCTTTTGCTGGGCCCAATTCGCACACAATAAAACGGCGATACACGTCATCGGTTACTCCTGGGCAGTACAAATATTCTGGTGACGTTACTTTACTCATTCTGTGGAGGTATAATCGGAAATATCCGTGGCATCTAAGATATTGTGTCAGATAGTATCCAACCGCTCCGTGCCCCCTCTCCATCCATGGGCTCACACGTTCGATGAGTCTCGCGGTCCATCTCCCTCTGTTTTCCCGCTTCCAAGATGCCTGCGATGGTTCTATTTTGCGCGACCTTTCCTCTAGGCTCGCTATTTTTTGCCAACCTCCGATTTCCTAAGGTAGAAAGACGGCTTTGCGCTCCTCAGCCGGAAGGTGAATTGGGATGACCCCAGCTATTACTAGGATACCTGTTTCCGAAACAGTGCGGTAGGCCAAGGCTACTCACAGAGCACTACGCCTCTGAACCTGGGCCAGTCGCTTTCGGTACATTGCAGCTTTATCTGAAGTTCGCCGAATCTGCTCAAAGAAAGTCATTTTGGTAAAGCAGGTTGAATTAGGACTAATGTAAGTTCGTGTGCCGACATCCATCTATTTACGGTTCGCATCACCTGGTTAAGTTTTAGTTGGGCCTGGTTGGTGACACGGGCGGCGATGAATGCTGCAACATCATCAGTGTACCAAACGAAGAGTGTTTCATCTGGCATTTCTTCTCGCAATAGGCCATCATAGCAGGTATTCCATATATCGGGTCGTAAAATCGACCCCTGAGCTGCTCCAGCTGCAACCCTCATCCTCCGTTATCCCTCTTCGGTATCGTAGAGTCGGTAATCGCTCAGGATCCGTAACAGATATGTCGGTATGAGGAACCGGTGTCACCACGCGTCTTGAACAATGGTTCTAGTCCTCTGCTCTCCTGACCGCTTTCATAACTTCTTTAATTGCACCAATTATAGTCCATTTCTAAATCGGTACTGCCTGGGTGAGAGTCCACCAGCAGCTTCAATGGCGGCAGCAAGTCTGGGCCTTATTAGCTTTTCTAGAGCCAAAAGAGGCTGTGTCAGGCATGCACAGAGGTCGGTAGGATGAGGGTAGCTCAGAATCACCTTTACCCTTGCTAATCAGTACTAGTCGAGCAGTTTTCCAAATTTTGGGCTATGGTGGAGGACCATCTTCAGTACCTCACTGGGTATTCCATCTAAACCTGGAGATATTTGCTTTTTATCAAGGGGATAGGCTTCTCTAGTTCCTCCTAGGAGAAGAGAGGAACATCGACGACTTGAACAGAATCGGCTTCGGCTCTTTCCGGGTTTCTAGGGAACAGAGTTCTGACAATGTTTTCCATCGTGATGGTGGCGATCACACATGGTGACCTCTGAGCCCCGAGTTTTTGAGTGACTAGCTTATATCCTAGTCGCTATGGGTCTTTGTCAATAAGGTTTTACCGGCAGCGTCCTTTGCTTTGGTTAACGGTCCGTCGCAGTTGGTTCCTCGCGTATTTGTGGTCTGCAGACATAAGGTTACCAGTAGGTGACCGAACATCGTCCACCAGTAGATTGGTTAGGGCAATTGGCTTGCCGTTGAGGTTTTTTTTCGTGGCATGGACACTTCGCAGGCAAGAGTAATGCAAGACATTGTGAAAACCACAAGGGCGCTACCACTCTCCTTCTGGTGTCACCGCAACTTGTGTTCCTTTTGATAATTCTTCCTCAAAACGATCCGGATTTAACCTTTGTGGATCAATTTAACCACCTGATCGGCTTATCCCGCGAATTTTGCGGCGGTCTATCATGGAGTCCAAAATTAGTAGGTTGTCACTACCGGTATAATCCTCCATGACTCGCCATCCCTGGACTCGGGGCACCACGGATTCAAATGCGGGGGTGATGTCAGGGATGGTCTCATTGTAACCTGAGAGACGAAATTCTGGCGACTATTTCTAATATAAGCCTGCCTCTGGTATTCGAATGTGGCATCTCGAACTCGATAGCTCTAGCATTGAAATCCCCGGCAACCACCATTTGTCCCGTTACATTTACGATCTCATCTTCAAAGGCTTCAAGTTTTGTACGGAAATCTTCCCTCGATTAATTTGGGGTGAAGTAACATCTGAAGTAGGTTACTTCTACACACTTAACCCACACGAAGCCCCTGCCTGCCCCATGACTTTTAACGCGTGCTCTTCCATCTGGGACCTAGAGGGCAGCAGTGCCCAGAAGGTCTGAGTACCACGAAGTTACCTCCTTATTCCGGTATTGCTCGCTTATGAGTAGCAGGTCAGCACCTTTCTCGATCACCAACTGGTACAAGAGATGGTCGGCAGTTTTACTCCGGTGCAAATTACCCTGGAGGATACGCATCATGAGCGATTCTTGGCCGCCTCGGTAGTATATTAACTTAGGTAGTATTAAACTGTGATCACATAATATGTGATAAAGTACCCGAATTGATTTTCCAAAATATAAGCCAGCAATCCGAAAACGTTAAAATTAATTTATTATTTATTACTTATACAGCGAGATGGTTGAAATAAGTGCGCCTTGTGTTATTATTTATTCGTAAACTAAATTGTTAAATTTTTTAAAGTATTGATTCAGATACCTGCTTACACCTGCATGTATCGGTTTTCAAATATCAGTGCTGGGATGTTCTAACATCACTTCGATTCGCTTCAATAGACATTTGTGTCTCGTTTTTTACGAACAAAATTGTGCTCCATTGCGTTTTTTGAATTACATTTTGTCTATTGCGATCTCAGCCTGTTAGAATAAATTTGCAAACTATCTCTTTTTCCTCTTTTTACTTGCCATCGAAAATAAAAATATTGGTGATATTTTATCGAATGAATTTATAGAAATAGGATCGAGTAGGCTATGATCACAATATAAATTGCGAAATAGAATACAATTTTGTTCGTGAAAAAAGAGACACAAGTGTCTATCGAAGCGAATCGAAGTGATGTTAGAACATCCCAGCACAGTATTTAATGGCAGTTAATACTTAACTGGCTACTGGGTGCTTATTTCATGAATATCGAACTGACCATGCGGAATCAAGTTATGTATAAGCTCTCAATAATCCGTAACACCGCTTCAATAAATTGCCCTAACCAAAAATATAAATTCTCAATAATTAGTTCATAAATACTTTGCGCGCTGTGCTACTCGTATTATGTCCATACTAAACACAACACCATTGATAATTTTCATAAATTTTCTCTTTTACTTTTTGTCCAATAGAAACGAACGTATAAGATAAAATTCTAAAAGAAAACAACAAACAATTTTCTTTACAAATCAATTTGCAACTTGAGATATACCTGGGGTAAAGATATAAGACAAAAACTACAGATGCAACAATAAACATTTTTAAGAGATTTTATTTTGCTATATACTTTGATCTTTAAGATTGAGACGTTGGTTATAAAAAACATTTGTAATCATTAAAACAATGTCATTTCTAATCAAACTGTCGAAGTATAAGGATTACAATTTGTTTTTGTTGTGAAATTATTTTTGTGCTAAGTGAGTTTTTGTTAACAAAAATGTTATTGGACGGAACATATTTTTGGATTTTAAATTTATTTTTACTGGCTTTTATTATAAATTCTGTGTATACGGGTGGTCGATCTGGTGAACAGTGAGTTTAAATATTCCATTCTATATATATTATGTATACGTATATGGATACAAATTATGTGTATATTTTACAGTGTTCATATTAAACTGCATATACCGGAGGTGTATAAAAAGCATACGCACGTTCAAACTATCGTGAAACATCATTTTCATCCGCCGCCACCATCGCCAAAACAAAAGAAAGTACATCACTATCATCATCATCATCATTCGCATAAATCTAAATCGAAAACCAATTCACATTTTCATTTTGAGAATGTGCCCGTTCATTCGTCTCATTCGCATCACTACGAAATTCCAACGTATAAACCAAAAAAGTTATCATCGCCGTCGCCTATGTACAGCACGGAGTATCATTATGGCGGGGGCTATAAACCAATGAAATCGGCCACGTTGAAATATAGTGGCGAAAGTTTCCGACCATCGATTCCATTGTATTCGGTCGATGAGGAGGATGAACATCATATGCCTGAATACAATTTTAATAGTGATACGCATGAGGATATAATGGAGGAGCCTGAAAATGAGTACGATGAGACGAGAACTACACCGTACTATACAGCACCGTTGTCGGATCAGCAGCCATTGCACACAAGTTTCCAAAGTTCATCGTTAGTGAACGATGAGGATAATAATAGTGGTGGTGCGTCGCAATGGGATGGTTTACTAAGTAAAAAATATAAATTCAATGACATAAAGTTAGAGGCACCGCATAGTACAACATGGCCGTTATCGATGCCAAGTGAATTAGAACCGTACAGTACAATTTCACAGTACACGAAACCAAAAAAAGGATCAACATTTGTGTACGACTCGGATAATTTTGAGCTAGGGTATACAAATTCGGATTTCTCGGCTGCGCTGGGAAGTGGTAGTAGTGCGAAAATTAATAAAAAATGGCCAAGTTTATATTCCACACGACTGATTGCAAACTCGAACTATGATGACTGATTGTTATAGATAAAATAAATAATAAACATAAATAGTTTTTATTACTGTTATATTCGTTATTAATAAATAGTTTGTTAAGTTGTTATATAAAATAAGGTTTGCACACAAAATTGAAACGCATTTTTAATTCAGGTGAAAACGAAATATCGATTGATTCAGTATTCGGTATAAACATAATATAAAATTATGTATAAAATTGATTTTCTATGGTTTATGTTTTTTAAAGTCCAGTTAAGCCATAAACAATTGGGGCATGAAAATCTATATGGATTTTAAAATGTATATATGGGAACTTAGGCGCAAAAGTTCATTAACCATAAAAACAAAAATCGATTAACATTTTTTTTTACTTTCGCGATCTTGATCATTTTTATCCATGATCAACAAGATTATCGTCTTGAAGTAAAAGTGTAAATATTTGTAATAAATTGATTTATCACAACTTTGGTTCTGGTCGGACGGGTTTTTTAATCTCGTGCTTCATTGAATTATTTTTTTTTTTTTTTTTATATCAAATTAACTTATTATGAATAATATTTTACGTGATCGCACAATTATAGAAAATAAATCGTATTATGATTTTCTATTTTTTCTTATGTAAATATATGTATAATTATGGCATAAAATCACCCGCGATTTGTTTTCATAATTTTAAGGCAATACTATTCTCATCCCATCCCAGGATTTTAAAAATCATCCCAAAATTAATATCATCATTTTGAAAATTTGCAAACGACGTGTTAGCTTATATATTCTTATCGTAAGAATTAATTGGCACAATAGGCCCATATGTATATGACCCCATATAAGAAATACGGATTTTAATTATTGGTTAGTGGACATCATGTCAAGTCGAAAACAAAGGAAACTTTTTCCGGCACTCATGGTTCTCGGGAACCATTAATTAAAATCCGTATTTCTTATATGGGGCCATATACATATGGGGCCATTGCGCCAATTAAAACACACGGCTGGTGTTCAACGATTTATCACAGCAAGTGGACATCATGTCAAGTCGAAAACAAAGGACATTGTTTTTATTTTCGCGGATTTTTATGAACTATGGCCTACAATTTGTAAACAACAGATCAAAGGAATTTGCGAACTTAGAATTTTCGATTTAGCTGACTATTAATATAGAGTTTCGATTCAATTTTGACTTAATTTTAGATTTGGCTGATAATTTTACTTAATTTTTGAATTGACCTTTGGCTTAACATTATTGAGTTGACTTAACTTCTGTCTTTATTTTGTGGATTTTTATCTTTTCGTTGGATCCGTTTACCTGAATTTTGTATTGATTTAACTTGAAACTTAACGAGAATTGAAGTGATTTGTCTCCTCTTAAAATTTATCGTTTGTTTTGATTATGGAAATTGCGTTTTATGAAATTTCACACTCCACATAACATTCGACTTAACGATTAGGTTTTTTATTTTGAACTGAACTTGTCATACAGATGCTAGATTTGAACAAACTTAGAAAGTGAGAGAGAGACCGCGACAGAGCCGCAAAAAACAAAAATGTAGTTCTGACCTTGGTTTTGATTGGTTAATATATCTGAAGCCGTGGTATATCCGATCTTTTATTTGGCAATACTTTGTACCACTGTACAATCCTAAGATTTTATTGGAACAAGAAAGGCTCTAGATATAAAGCAAATCTATACCTAATCTATAAGCATAAATATCTGAGTTCGATCATTTACCATACTTCCTGACCTACCTATGGGATACACCATTTAAATGTTGCCATTATATGAGCTTATGAATATTTGACGATGACCAACCGTTCACCACCTCATAGGATTAACTTTAGGAATTCAAATGGAACAAATCACATGAGTTAGTTATAACCTTGCGACTCATTATCAAGATACAAAGCTAGTACATTTATTAAAACGATCCTAAAATGGATTTTCAAAGCTTCATGAAGTATTCTCTTGACATAAATAGCGGTATTTCACAACATGAGCACGTGTTTACTTTTATTCACAAATCAAACAACGAAACATTCATTTTAATTTCTGCCCATATTGAGATTCGAAATTATTAATTCTTTAAATTATTAATCAATTAAGCAATTGTATGCTACACAATCAAATAAACGCTTAATATTACCATCAGGGCGTAATTTGCACAGTCCCCAAGCTATTTGCTTGGTGATATTTTAATTTCGAACTTAACAAAATTCTTCAATGATAACATTTTTTACCAACTGTAGTTGTCTCTATTCGCTAAAAGATGGCAATACAAAGACGTAAATTTCTTATATGATAATTTTACTATCAACATTTAAGCGTAATTTAATCGGAAAACTTAGTTACCGATTGAATTGTACTGCGGTTAATAATTAAAAAGTTTTGATCAGTGATTCTTAATCTTTAGCCGCGGGACGAAGAAAATGAGTTTTTTCAAAGATTCTGATTTTTGTTAATTAAATAAATGATTATTTCAATTTTAAAAATTACGTTGAAGTAAAAGAAGAATACAAAGAAGTTAATAATGTTAACGTATCAATTAATAATGTGACATGATAGGCACGAGATGTTTGAAATACAAAGTTAGTTATGGCGAATTGCTCAATTTGTTTACATTCTTCGAACCACATACTTATTCATAAATTATTATTTTAATACTACCGAATTCCCTCAACCTTCCGATACTTAAAAATAGTTCACTAAATTCGCACGGATAGAAATGATTGAAAAGAAAATTATGGCTTCCATGAGACATACAATTTAATTAAGTACGGACTCTGCCTCATTGATGAACGAATGCAAAGCCAAAGTTTGTCGTTGCTACTCATCTATAGGGTATTAGCGAAATAAAAACTGTATAACGAATTTTCTAGAGATCGATTGACTAGACCTAAAATAACTAATTATAAATATAATAACTACCGTTGATAATCGAACAAAATTGGTTCGAATTCGTCTTTAGGAATTTATTTACTGGCTTTCTTCTTTCTTCACTGACATATTCCATTTTTAGTTCCATATGGAGGTTGTCATTTCTTATGTACCACGGAGCAGTCACAAACAGGAATGCTGGTATTATTTTTAAATTTGTATTCTTAGCACAACCCCACAGCTGAATGCCATAGGTCCATTTAAGAGCAATTTATTATGTATGGTTAACTCAGAGTTCCTTCCTATGAGCCAGAAATTTTTTGTATATTTAATAGTTAATTCGTCTTTTTTTTATCACATGTTTTTTCCACTTTAGCTTAGAGTCAAGAGTCATGCCAAGTTATGTCGCCGTATTTGCGTTTGAATTGTTTGTGTGTTAAGCATAACTGGCACATAATTAACTTTTCGATTGGTAAAATTTACATGTATCGATTTCTGTCTCGTTGATCTTAATTCACCATCCTTTCATCCAGTTAATCACTGTGTTAGTGGTCCTCTGTAGTTTGGCTGTTGCTTCATTTATGTTGTCACCAATTGCTAAGATTTCAGTATTATTCGCAATAATTGCTATATTGGTTTATTCCATAGTTATTAGATCTCTGGTGTATAGAATTGGTCCCAGAACGCTACTTTGTGGTATTCCTGCTGAAATTTTCTTTAATTTAGAGTATTCTTCTTTGTATTTTAGTCGAAAGTGTCGATTAGCAATGTATGATTTTAGGAGCTACGGTGTAGTTTATATTCTAGTTCTTGATGTCATACCTTGTCAAATGCTTCAGCAAGATCCAAGAAGATACTAGAGCATATCATTTTGTTTTCAAGTGCATCTTCAATTATATTTGTAGTTCTCCGCACTTATGATTTGAGTGATTTTGTCTAAAGCCAAAATGGTGAGGACGAATAACATTTCTTTTATCTATTATTGGTTTGAGTCTCTTGAGCAGTAGTTTTTCGAATATTTATAACTAGATCGGCTTATACGATCTTCTGTCGTTAGGTGGATTATTTGGTTTCGGTATCATTATTACTTCTGCTACCTTCCATTGACGTCGGACATGTTTCAGTCTGAATACTGCGAAGTAGTTTCTGAATTATCTGAAGTAGTTTTCATAAACCTTTTTCAGGTAACGCCTTAATTTTATCATATCTTGGAGATTTTTTGTACTAAGGTTATTATTGATTTCATATTTTAACTCTTACAACAATTTTGCTACCGCCGTGTAAACCTTAAAAATAATTTACTTATTACTTGTGTGAAAAGTTGAATCAGTAGTTATTAATTTTTTATACAAAAAAAAACATGTTGATGTGAATAATATGTGAAACCGTGATGTTCAAATATTCTCCACCTCAAATAAGAAAGGCTGGGCTAAATCTGCAGAAAGCGATGTCCGCAAGCGATTTGTCATAACGTCCAAAACGACAACAAATCGCAAATGCATCAAAAATAACTTTACCAGGTAATTTAATATCAAGTGAACTAAAAATTAACGTAAATGAGCTTAGGGCGTTGAGCAATAAAAGTGCATGGTCGAAAAATTTTAACGATTAAAAAAAGGTTGTAGGTCAGGGTTTAGTGCAAACAGGGCTGGACCGGTATATTACTGTCAGTTCAAAGCGAAGAAGAAGCCTGAGATCAGCGGCTAGTGCAAACGTGCATAAATTCACCAAGCTATAGCTAGCGTTGAATTAACTCAAAGCAACCGGTATTAATGTTTGGTTGTTGAAAACCCGCCGGCCGAAAAAGCTCCAAAAACAGAGAGACCACCACCAATCTGTTTGAGGGGAGAATTAAATAGAGAGCTCGCAAAAACCATCTAGTTCATTACTAATGGAGAATTTTATATCTCCGTGATAAAAAAAGGAGATATAAAAGAAACAAAAATTAAACCGCCCAATATTGACGCTTACAGAGCATTAGTTAAACATTTCGACGAAGTTCGTAAACATTACTACACTTATCAACTAAAAAGCCAAAAAGGGTTGGTCGTCATGTTAAAAGGTATAGAGGCCTACGTGGATGCAAACGAGATTTCAATTCAAATCAATTACCAATAGAGCCACATAATGAAACAGTCAAAGAGAAACATGCAATATTTGACTTATAATATTTACTGCATAGAAGATTTACCATTGAAGTACCCAGAAAAAGAACTGGACGGGTACAGTGTGCTAAGTGCCAAGATATGGACACACTAAAGCATATTGCCCTTTAAGCGATGTTTGTGTTATCTGTGGAGAACTCCATAACTCAAATGCATGTAATAAAAAAAATGGAAGCATCAGTGAGAAAATGCAGCAACTGTGGCGGAAATGACACTGCAAACCAATTTAACTAGAATTGAAAATAACAATAAATCCAAGGCAGCGAGCGAGCAGAGCAACGAATGCTTAATCTTCATTCTTCAACTAAACCAAAAGTACGACCAGAAATTTCATATCATAACGCACAAAGTAACCAACTAAAAGCAACTGTTAACAGTAGTGTGCGAGGTTTCAAGAGGTCTCATATGCAAGTATCCTTAAGGTTACCACTCCTAAAGTTCAAACAAGCGAAGAAGGTAGCATGAAGCAAAGCTTCATGGCGATGATGGAGAGAACCAAAAATGACTGTCCTCAAAATAGCCATATGGAATGCAAATGGCCTAGCACAACATAAAACGGAGGTTCAAGCATTCCTCACCGAGCCCAATATTGACATATTGTTAATATCTGAAACACACTTCACCAAAAATAACTATTAAATTAATGGGCAGTTTATGCCACGAAGCACCCATCACTTGATTAGACTATAACCAACTGGAATTAGACTACCAATTGGGCGAGAAGCGATGAAGAAAAAGCCAATGCTTTTGCTGCTCATCTAACAACAGTATTCGCACCACACGATAATAACTTGTACTTCGACCAAATGGATGATGGTTTGTCCTTAAAAAATAAAATATAATTGTAAGAAAGTTAAGAATACAATTGGAAATTGAATAACTTCAAAAAAGGTACCAGGGCATAATCTTACTACCGGAAAAATGATATTGGGTATCTTTGATCACAATGATACATAAAGCTGGAAAAAATGAAACACATATTTCATCATATCGTCCAATAAGCTTGCTGTCTACAATGCCAAAGTTATTTGAAAAAATTCTACTAACGAAAATGAAACCAGTATTAGAAGAACGGCATATTATTCCAGAACATCTATTTGGGTTCCGAAACCAACATGGTACCACAGAACAAGTACACAGAATTGTAAATGCAATCAAAAACACCTTCGAGTAAAAGGAATATTGTTCTGCTGCAATCTTGGACATTGCACAAGCCTTTGATAAAGTTTGGCATGATGGGCTAATATACAAAATTACAGAACTTCTACCAAAGAAATTTCACTCAGTTCTAGGAAACTTAATTCTTCAAAGGCAGTACATGGTTAAATAAAATAATGTAACTATACTTGTTTAAATGAAATTAACGCAGGTGTTCCACTTGGTCCGAAACTGCCTCAAATGAATTACAGAATCATGGCGCATAAAAGTAAACGAAACTAATCAACTCACGTCACATTCACACTAAACAAACGCACTTGGCCACCAGTGGAAATAAACGAAATAAATATTCCTCAACAAACCAAGGTCAAATACACAAGAATGGAAAAATCACATTGAAGCACAGCGCAAAAAAATAAAAATAAAATTTTCCAAAATGTATTGGTTGATGGGAAGAAAATCTCAGCTGTCATTAGCCTATAAAGTTTTATTGTACAAAGTGATAATCAAACCCACATGGACATCAGGGATGGGCGTTTACGCGTCATCTATTATTTTCTACATTGACGTATCGACAACCCCTAGATAACGTCAACAATGTAGACAACGTCGATAATGTAGACAATTCCTAGAATTGTCAATTAGTTCTAAACTAAGGGCTGACCAAATTTCTTTAGGAACAATGCGTTATTGGTGATAGTTTTATAGATGTCCGTCAATGCAATTAAATCTCTTTTCAAAAAGAGCGGAATTTAAAACTAATCGTGCTCAAATACCATGAATCTACTTCAGCGTCATGTTTATTCATTACAAAATTATTAAATTGACTCAAAACAACGATATATACCGTTATATAGAGTAAGGCCCTCTTTATAACGGTGGAACAGTATAGAACAGCTCGCAGAAAATCGGAAAAAACGGCTCACAAAAATCGAGTGGTCCGGACGGCATTTTTCCTACTGAATTACAGAATTGTTTTCTACACATCAGCACCTACCTGCTCAATCTGTTCTAGGCCTGCGTTGCTTTTAGTGTACCAAAAACCATTGTTAGTGTCCGTTAAAGTAGCCAAGGGCCCGCAAGGAGGGGTTTCTATCACCCTTACTGTGGCTCATAGTTATCGATGAACTACTTGTTAATTTGCAGCGAACTGGGTTTATCGTGCAAAGCTACGCGGATTATCTCGTTTTAATAGTGTCTGGTAAATACCTGAACGTCTTATCTGATCTGACGCAGAACGCCCTTAATATATGGTAGAAGTTTGGTATCTTGAAAAGGGGTTGTACGTTAATCCCTCAAAGACTGATCTGGTTGCCTTTACGAGACGTAGAGACAGTGCTAATCTGTCTGTTCCTACTCTCTTTGGCTACTGATCCGCAAAATGAGGTCGTTCATCAACTAATCACTGGTTTTACCCTTATTATCCCCTTATGGTTCAGTGGTTTGGTGGCCGGTTCTGAAACTGACATCTTCGGTAGCAAGGCTGAATGGATTGCAGATGACAGTCTGTAGGGCTATAACCGGGACTATGTCATCTGCTCCTCTTCTTGCTATGGAGTCTATTCTATATCTGCCCGAATTGCAGTCCTACATTCTTGGTACAGCGTGCTCTGCTGCGTTTTGACTAAGATGCATTGGGGCATGGAATGTTTTCAGAACTTGTACAGGGCATAGACAGATTCTTAATAAGTTTAAGTAACATATTCCGAAGCTTGAAATGGTGAATATATTGCCTGAATTTAACTTCACCAATTCGTTCTCCGTCGTTTTCCCTTCGAGAGAATGGTGGCTATATCGGGTAGTCTGGGCAAGCACTGTGCTGTTTTTTATGTTGAACTAATTGCGATTAAGGCGTTTAAGTTTAGCGATTTTGGGAGGGATATTATTATCTGCACAGATAGTAAAGCCGGGCTTAAAACCCTCATTAATACTTTGACTGTGTCAAAACTGGTGAAAGATTGCGTGCACTACATTAATTTCCTTTGCTCTAATACGAGACTAACGATCCTGTGGATGCCTGCTCATTGTGGCGTTGAGGGAAATGAGGTTGCTGACTTTTTAGCGAAATCTGGTTTGCGTAAAAAGTGGAAAAACCGCTATTAAGAAGTTCGATTGACTTGAACTGGGACTGCAGTGTCGTTGACCAACTCTGAATTCTGGTCGCACTTATTACCGGCCATGGACGCTTCAAGGTTCAACTCCAACGCATGCGGGACAAGCACAGAATGCTCTTTGTGACGATTGCCTAGAGGAAGTGAACGACGGCGTACACTATCTCTGCAGCTGTTTGGCCTATGTCAGAGCTAGATCCCAAGTGTTCTCTTCCGGATCTTTGAACGTAGATCAGTTATTATCCGTTCCTTGGTTCAAACTTCTACAGTTTTAAACAACAATAAAATTGCGAATTTAAATTATAAATTTATTTTGGTTGAAATATACCAAAAAAGACAATGTGTTTCCGAATTGTCGTCTATCGATTTGGGCCTTAAAGCACTTGGTACATTTTACAATTTTTTGTACTATTTTGTACCATTTTTTTCTTGAAATCGTCTTAATGTATTTTGTTCAAGCTTCAAGCTGATCAATTGTGCGATTTTTAATAAACATAATGCTTTAGTATTAGATTACGTGTTATATTATGTTATACGGATAATACCTGATTTTTGCTTTAGGTACCATCAAATGTAATTTCTATTTTCGAAAATTCGAACTTTAAAACAAGGAAAGAATATTTTCTTTCTCTGTTACACACTAAGACCGTGTCCGAAACCTCTGATAAAAAATCGTGAATTAATTTTTTAACATTTCTTTGATAATTACTCCCTTACATTCACGATTTTTTATTATGCTGTCTGAAATGTGTAATAAATCTCCCTACCTCATAAGTTTTTTCCCCACATCATATATGTTAATTTTAGTTTTCATAACCTCAAATTTTTTGTGACAACTAATTTTCTATGCAATTCACAGAAAATTTAAAAAAACTATAATTAAAATAATGGATCCGATAATCGTTTTAATGTCACGTTCTTATTATTATTTGTATTAATAAATTTACAATTTATTTATGTATGCATAAATCACATGTTGCACATGCGTAAACAAACTATTCGTTAGCTGTCAAAAATTATCATAGTAATAGATAGACTCGAATAATTTGGGTGTGTTCGGTATTTTCAAGTAAATGACAAAAAATTAATTCACGATTTTTTATCACAGG
The DNA here is from genome assembly GCA_951394425.1 of Tipula unca. Classification (NCBI taxonomy): domain Eukaryota; kingdom Metazoa; phylum Arthropoda; class Insecta; order Diptera; family Tipulidae; genus Tipula; species Tipula unca. Next base: position 145,416,030 of record OX596381.1, read on the forward strand.
TTTCGGACACATTCATTGTGGAACACACAGCATGCAACCACGGTCTTTACTCAATTTTCAATTTGAAGTTTCAAACCAAAAACATGTAACGTGGGAAAAAGGCATTTGAGGTCGGGAGATTTATTACACATTTCGGACGGCATAATAAAAAATATTATATCATATTTTTTTTTTGAATCGTCAAATTGAAAATTGCGTGAAGACCGTGGGTGCATGCTGTGTGTTCCACAATATATGTATATATTATTGTATTACCGCAAACGATAATATCACCATAGATTGGTTAACTCGGGAAGAACCGAAACCAGAAATTCATCAACATCTAAACGAAGTTATTGAGGAAAATGCCTGTTCCTTTAGGCAGGGAATGGGATAGTTCATGAAAAATTAAATAAAAAAAATTGAATTTATGTTTAAATTTGGGCTTTTAATTATTCTAATATATCTTTTAATTATTTCATTTTACATTAATTCAACATCATAAAATTCAGATCCATCCGCCATTTTATATGTATCAATTTTTTTTTCTCTTGCTTGGCTCACAACACAATGATATAATTTATTTGCACGGATCTGTCAAAAATTATGATAGCGATAGACTATAATAGTTTGGGTGTATGAGGTTTTTGCAAATAAATGTCAAAATTCTGTACTAAAAAATATTTATTACAGGTTTAGGACACAGTCTTAGAACTAGTTTTACTCTACCATTATTTTTAATCGATCTCGTCTCCACGTGCGTACATATTGCTGAAACTGATTAATGAAACCATGTCCAAGAAAATTGATTTTCAGTCGCTAAAAAAATGGGGAATAGTTCTTTAGGTGTATTGAATAATTTGCTGACTGTTTTAACTATGGCCGACATAGCCCAAATCTCCAAAACACCTGCTAATCTGTACAATACGATACAAAATAATTATTAAACAACTGTATTAAAAATCATTGACATACAAATAATCACAATCATTCAATTAAAACTAGACTGACTATCTCTATATTGTATGAATTGGATAGGATTGGATCCAAATAATCAGACAAGACAAAAATACGACTAAACTTTTAAAAAAATTCGAAAAATATTTTTTTTTTTTAGAAATCTTCCAATCGATTCGGTTTTGTGTATATGTCCGGCCACATCTGACTCTCTATATATAAAGAAATCGTATATGCATGCATCACGAATATCTGTTTATCTTCTCTAAATTACTATACTTAATTATAGTTTTTTGGTGTAATAGTTTTGCTTAAAATAAATTTAATTAAAAAAATTAGAAAATAAAAAAGTTTGTCTTCTTTCACTTTTTTTCAATTTCCAGGTGCAGATTTGTGTAACGAACTAAAAGATGTATATAACGTGGTTCCTCAAGATGACTGAATTTATGTCTCTTTTATTTATGTATTTATCCGAAGCACATAAATCTTGTTTATGCCTCAGTGTCCTATTATGCACACGTTCACTTAAAATAATGATCTCGTCAAGTGTTTTATAAATATATGGTTTATCCATTTTCTGTTGTAATTATATCGAAATAATTATTACTATTATTTTGTATACGCGAGTGTAGTTAGTGTTTTAGTTGTATTTTTTATACTCGTACACACACATACACAGACTATGACTTTCAACTTGAACTTTTACTTTCAATACGTATAGCGATAACATTATAAATAATCTTAATGTTATGCATTATTATGTACTTCCATGTTCCACTGTAAAATTTTTTGTATGTATGTATAGCGTAAATTGTATATAAGAAATTAGAAGGGCGGGCGTTTACCGTTAAATATTTCGATTGTGATACCAAGTTCGTCGATTTTGGTCGATCAATGCGGTTTTTAAAATTTAAATCACCCAAATATTTTGTCATTTCTATGATATTGCGGCGATCTTGTCTCCCACGAAAGAATTTACAGATTGCATGAGAAATTAGATGAATGTCAGAGTCAGTATGTATGTTTATTATACACATATGTTCATACATAATATATATAAGATGAGAATTGAAAGTACATCAATTTAATTCGAATGAAAGTTATACATTTTTTTGTCGCAGTTATAAAACGATTGATGTAATCGTATACCGGATCGACCATGAGAATTAATCTAATTATAGAACTATGATGAAGTTCATTAGGCTGATGAGATGGCGACCAACTGTACACTACGAGAGGGGTCACGTATATAAGAATACATATACAATTATACATACATAATTTTATTATGAAATAAATTTTCACGCCATTCAATTTACAATGTATGTAATCTTCTGATTTTCATCTTCATTTTATGGTTTTGTTTATAAGATTTAGTGTATATAGTTTTCATTTTTCTTCATTCATCTCAAACATAAACATGTTGTTTTCTGGAAATTAATTAATTAAAATTATGTTTATAGATGCACTTAAAGATTATAAGTCAATTGTTATTTGTGTTAATGATGGATGATGAACACATAATATACATTGTATATACATCATACTATTTAGCTGAGATGGTAAATATTTATGGATTCCATTAACGCAATAGTTCGGTAAAACTATTTTTACAGACAATTGCTGTGGGCGATACCAAGCCAACAACATGCCCTCATCGGTGCGTATTGCTTGTGTCAGCTCTTTAAACTTTACATAGCTATACAAATTATCACTACAAAATTACTCACATATAGGTGTATCGGCATATATGCAGGTAGACTGATGGTTCAAATATCTGGAATATCAGGAATCAACTATATTAAGCTTACTCTGATTTATTATCTCTTTATATAAATGATCGTTATACACTTACCTGATCGCAATTTTTTTTTTGCATAATTTATGCATTTTGTAAAGTACGAACAATGCTGAATAGCTTAGGGATGATTAGCGAGCATCATATCGTTTCTTGGTCGGCTTTTATATAGTGAATACTATGTAGATGTGGCCCGTCAGTATAATTGTCCTATACTCTAGTGAAGATCATCAAAGGAAGTTCCTTGTCGAGATTGAACATTTACGACATTAATGGTTTATGGTCTATTAAGAGTTAAAATTTCCTACCACCATTTCCTGGTACGGTATCTCAAAATGCCTACGTTAATTTCTTGGAAAATTTATTTTCTCTGCGCTCAGTGTATTTCGAACATTGAAGAAGTTAATAAACAAACGACTCCCTTCGTATTTTTCGGTCTCGGAAGATGTACGAATTCGAATACCAAGTTCCGTTATAAGTTGACGCAGAGAATCAATCTCTATATAAATCAAGATTGCACAGAAGTACCGCCTCGCAGACATATTTTTGCAAAGGTGTTCAAGATTTTGGACATGCTCTTCTTCAGTTACTCCAGACACAACTGCTCTCTCAGTTACTCTCTAGATACACAGCACTATTTAGAATGCCCTGGATGAAGCCAGTATCGCTGCTGTTCACTAACTGTAACTAATTCGTTTAATTACACTAATTTTCACAAGACGGTCAATCGTCCTTCACAACGGTAATCTATGAGTAAAGGACCAGGTCACTGTTCAAAATATGTTACATATTGTAGCTATCTCTTTCAAGGTTATAAATGAGCCCTGAATATAGAACAAACTCCAAGTATTGGTTTAAATTTTGAGGAATAGGAATTACACAAATTTTGTATTTTCTCGGGAAGTATATGTAGTTTAATGTTATATGAATTCATGGAATGCACTTCGCTTTGGAGTTAGAACTGGAAAGCATAGCACCAAATCAGTCCACAGAAATTTCCACTTTTCGCAGTTCCTGTAACGGCCGTTTCATTATCTGACTTCCCAATCCAAATCGGTTTACTGTTGACACACTGATTGATTATGGCTCAGTTGGTTGCATTATCAGCATGGCTCACGTAGAAAACGGTGAATTTTCCTATCGTGATAGACCGAAACAAGATACTACTAATTCGTCTTCTCGAGATTTACACCGGAATAAGTTCGATTTTGAGAATATTATCTACAGCCACGAATATATAGTTCATCTCGATCTTGAAACTCGTTTTTTGTAGAGCATTCGGATGCGGCAATCTTGTTCCGAATCGCCCTATCGTTCATTTTGTAGCTTGCTTGAAATGTTAGCTGGACGTCACGTAGAAAGAATAGTATTTTGGTTACAAGAAAACAGAACGAACGAAGGCAACACTGAATCCGCGTTAAACATATAATCTCCTGCCTTCGAGTGTATAAGTGGGGTTTCGGTATAATTTAGGCACTAAGAAGCTATATTCTTGCTATATATCGATGTGTCCAATTTTTAAGATATCACAAAGCGCACTTCTAAAGTTGCACATGGTGTTTGTACTCTAGAACACTTCTATTTTCTGTTTGGAAAATTGTTGAAAAAGGGTATTTGTTTGAGATTGAATTGGATTCAAATCGTGACGCAATATGAGATTTAATGACTAGTTCAGATTATTTCATCGGTTCTGACGGTTACTCATTCATAAATATTAAATTAGATTTCGATCGAGATGAATTAGTATGCTAGTAGTAACTTCTAGGATTATGCTTAACTTCTTTTAATAGAAGTCTATATGGAAAATTATAAAAATGATCTTGTAGTTAAATTTTCGTAGCTCAAATTGCGTAACGAAATACAGAAACAAATTTTATCTATAGCTGACAATGATTGTCTTTAATACGTTTTGTAAAATTGCCATATATCCATACGATCTTATTGTACATAAAATTACAATTCTGAACCGTCTGAGGAACCAATATCTGCATCAGAAGTAAATCATAAATTCAAATTCTAAAATTGGCGAATAAAATTTTTTGTTTCTTTGTCGAAGTGTTGGAACATCAGATATATAAACTTACTGTACAGTGTTGGAACATCAGATATATAAACCATCTCGTTTTCGAACAACTTTAACTTCATCCTTGATTTCGATCGGGACGATGATGAACACATCGATATGATCCTCTGTTGAGAGTGTAGAATCCATGGGCCGAGCATCGTTTATGTCAGTGCAGGCTGGCATGTAGATATATAAGGTGTAGATGGTCAAATAAATCGGACCTGTGGCCGTGCATCCTCAAATTGGCGTTAGGACGTATATAAGCTATAACTGCGAAAGAGTGGGGAGAGCCTTAACCCCCATAACAGGTAGAGATAAAACAAAAAAATAAAATAAAAATAAAAATTTAGATCCTTGTACCCTTCTTTCCGTATGCAAGAAAAATTGAATATAAATTTCAATTTTTTTCATCTACATAGTACTCCAATTAAATCCAGTTACAAACATGGCGTTTGTTAAAGAATATTAAATTGCCATTAAACAAATTTCATGATAAACTGTCAGCTGCAACCATTGCCACCACATTCGTTTAAAACTATAACGTATCACGATCCGGGAACTGATCAAGGAACACAATTTGAGTCCAAACTTTTCCCAAACTTCAACGGCTTACCATTGATAAGCCAATGGTACAGTCGAATGTTTCGCTCGGAAATCCCATATACGTTTTATTTAAATACTCGAGTAATAGTGAGAACTACTTGCGACGGGGTTCCTGTAGCATCTCAAATATTGCACTTCAGCACATCGAATTACATTAGGTGCGGGCTTACTCTGAAGACATGCTTTCACCTAATTTCTTTCGGCCAAGCCATCTTAATTTTTGAAATGCGCAGTGGGTCCGAGTTCTTTTTTCTACTCGAAAGTATCACGTTCAGCAATGTAAGGATCTAAGATCTGATAAAATCTCCTTCCATCGTCTTTTTTGATCATTTTAATCCATTTAAATAGAATTCTAGAAACTGTCAAAAATGGATAGTTTCTCTTAGTGCATATTTTTAATTGGACAACTGTTCCATGCTGCCTATTGTACCTTAGTTTTTAGGAGGTCTAATTCGTCTTCTACTTGTAGAATGGTATTGTTCAATTTTATTGTTTTGTTTTAACCTTGGACTGGCTGGTTTTCTTCTATATTCCAGAATGAAACCGCTCATTTAAGGTTGCGGAAGACAATGTAAAATATAATTTTCAAGACTTTGAATTAACCAGAACTGATACAAACAGCATAGGTTAGGTTAGGTTAGGTTGAGTGGCTGCTTCGGCACACTTAGACCGGTGACGGTCCATTGTGATATCATAGGATCTTACTTCCCTCTCACCTTTATGTTAACCAGTTAGCGGCTTTTTATGTAGTGTGATATATCTCGCACCTCACAATTTTCGAAATCAGAGAGGCAGTCCATTAAGCATCTACCCATACATTCATGGGTCTTCTTTGTGCCAAAGCCGGACATGAGCATATGATCTGCACTACCGCCTCTTCCTCCTCCTGGTCCATATAGCTTCTGCAAAAATCATTTGCTTCTAGACCTAGCCTCCTCGCATGTTCTCCAAGTAGGCAGTGAGTGTCCTGTGAGTATACCCACGATCGTTTTAAATTGACGTCTACGTAGGGAGATCAGTGTCTTTGAGCATTTCAAGTCCAGCTTTGGCCAGACTTGTCTTGCTACACATGTGAGAGCGTTAGTCCATCTTTCATTCGCTGAGGCTACTAGCAGTTGGAGCGTTGTACCATGCCTGCTAGTTAGTTCGCCCTGATGACGTCCGAGTGGTTGGGGACCCAGACTATCTGAATGTTGAAATGCTCACTTATCTCATTCAAAGACAAGTGGCAACCCAACGCTGTTTATAACGACCCGGTTCTCCAAGATTCTCTTGAAAGACAGGTAGTTCGCAATCCTTTCTCGAAGCATAATATTGGTGTAACGTTTAGTCTAGATTCGCCAGTTCCTTCGTTAGCGATCTAATTATTTTCGAGTGTCCTGTCTGAAGACATTTCTACTGAGTTATTCTTACCATAAATATAGACGGAGAGAAGGGTGAAAATAACCTCCAAGGCGCATGTTGGTGTTGTCCTCATTGTTCTCGATCCCCTTTCTGTAGGTTACTTTATCAAGAGCTGGCCACCACACGCTCACCCCATACATAAGTATAAGTCTTACTACGGCAGTGAATAGCCAGTGTACCAGCTCCGGATTCAGGCCCCATCTCTTTCCGATGGTGTTTCTTCACGAGTACATGGCTATATTACCCTTATTTACTCTTTCCAAGATGTTAGGCTTCCAACTAAGCTTACTGTTACGCCCAGAAATCTTGCATTATCAGTAAAAGCTAGTCCTATATTTACCGAGCAAATAGCGCAGTAGTTAAAGCTGCGACGTTTGGATCGGGAGGTACTGGGTTCGAATCCCAACAGAGAGGGGGGATGAAAAAGGGATTTTTCATCTCCCGATTACGATCTATGACCCTCTGTTGGAATGAACCCTCTCTTGTGCCGACCGATCTTCCATGTCACTGTACAGGGTGACATGGAGCTATGCAATGCGCATGTGGTATACTGTACTTGTGTAAATGGGTAGAATGAGTTGAATGAATGTTAGTGTGAATGTATATACTATGTAGTATACCTTCAATATCATTAAATTTTATGTCGAGTAATTATCAAAATAATTGTTGTTTACATTTCATGTACCATCTGTATATATACATATATACTCATATATGTACATACATCATAGATAAATTTACATTTTAAATTTACTTCCGATATATACCATTCACCTTACATTACAATCTCAATAAAATATGTATTCGTCTCTTTTATGTATAACCAACCAAGTAAACCGAATATCCATAAAAAATCCTATGGTACAGTGGCCCAACACAAACCAATTCCTAAAATTTATAGACTTACAGACACACGCACACACACCTGGTTTACAATTCGCTGCCATCTAATCAAAATTGAAATCTATCGATCTATGTAGAAAATCTCAAAACAAATCAAAATCAATCTCTTAACTGAGTGTTTAGTTGACGTTGCGGTTGTTGTTGTTGTATGCTGTGGGGTGAACGATGAAGAAATTACGTTAAGAGAAACAACAACAACCAAAATTGCTTTTCTTTGATTGTTTCTTATTTATTTTGTTTGTATCAATTTTGTTTTTTTTTTGTTTCTGTTTCTATTCTATGTGAACAAATGTATAGTTTCCTCTTAAAATTTTTGTTTTTGTTTTTATTGTAGTAATTGTGCTCACTCGTGGAGGAATTGGTATATAAATGCAAGATTTTTTATTTTGGAGATCATTGTGCTCTTAGTAACTGATCAAGTATAAGCATACAATTTACTGTGGATTAATATTCGAATATACCAACAGTTATACGCATACACTATATAATTATATATCGGCAAGGATTATCAGCCACACTGTAAGACGGATATAAAACATGGCGAGCAAATTTGTGGTAAGGCAACCAGGATTATCTGTCTTCTTGAGTATATACATCGGATTATAAGTGTTTTTGTTTATATATATAAAAAAACTAATTTAGATTTTGACCGTGCTGATCTTATCGGTGGTGATCGGTCTCGTGGCGGCTGGCGGTGGAGGCGGTGGAGGACACAAGAAAATTATTATCCATGTACCATATAAAGTGAAACATCATCATCATACGCACACGGTTTACAAACACATTCATCATGGTGGTGGCGGCGGTGGAGGTGGACACGGAGGTGGTGGTGGTGGTGGTGATGAGTACAAAGTGCTTGGATTTACATATGATGATCATGGTAATGGTGGCGGTGGACATGGAGGTGGTTTTGGAGGAGGATTTGGCGGTGGATTTGGGGGTGGATTTGGCGGCGGACACGAAAGTTTCGGAGGAGGAGGTGGTGGCCTTGAAGGAATTTCAGATGAACATTAAACACACCAAATATATAAAATCATCAAAATTACTACAAACCGTATATATATAATGAACAAAGCCTATATATTGACTAGTCCACACTGTAAAATCATATCATCAAATCATTTTTGTTAACTAATTTTAATAAAATAATTGTTATATTATATAAATTGTACAAAATATATAAAACTAAAGATTGAAATATTTTACTTTTTTTTTCACCCGGTCTCTTCAAACCTCTCGAATGTTTCTCAAAATAATAGCCAATTGCATATACGAGTACCTTTTACTTTCACATAAACTATTTTTATAATAAATTTAATAGTAAAATATGTAATGAAAGGTGTACAAATAAAAAACGTTTATCGTTGGATCGACGCTGTATAGTAATAATTAAGACACAAATTGAACCACCAACAAAAAAAATATCAAACGACCAATATCTTTGGATTCGAAAGAAAGAAATTAAAAGTGAATAAGACATAAAAAACTGGGTTCTGTTTTTAGATCAATAAAAGTAAAAGGTTTCTTTCTGTATATACAAATATGTATATCTATCTTGGATTTGGGCAAGTGATTTTGATTTGTGGTTTAGACATGATGTGTGTAGCAGCAGGAAAGAGTGTTACTAATTTATCGTAGACCGCAAGTAAAATGAAAATTTGTACAGACAATTATTATGGAAGACAAAATTAAGCATAATTCTTTATTATTTATTCAGTTCTAAATCGAAATTAAAAGAATTGTATATACACAAATTATATTGAAAATTACAATTGAAAGAAACCACAAATCACTAAATATACGCCAAAATGGTATTCGATTTTACAATCAAAGTAGTTTTTTTTAGAATTCAATTGTTCTTTAGAGTTAACGTACCAATAAGATAACCACGTTCAGGTACATATAATAAAAAAAACCTGGATGCAATAGGCGGAAACCACTTTTTAAATATCTGGAAGGTGCTATATGAAATTGAGCTTGAGAAACGATTTGAACTTTCACGTTCAGCACAATTGAGTAGAAATCTATGAGGACTAAGAGTGATGTAGAAAATTTTAGAATTGACGAATGGCCCTATCGGAAAAATTTTGTGAGGCAAAATCCAATATTTCAATTGTGAAGGAATTCAATAAATCATTTGTACAACTTTAAAGTAACATTCAGGAGAACACAATCTAACCTTTTGCCATCACCATATAATATTTACTACAATGTTTAACCGAAGATTTTGCGATTATCAGTATTCAACGGTTACGTATTAATACGGTATGAAAGGAAGTTAGTTTTTATGAAAAATAGTAAAGTCCGTCGGAATTTAGTCCCTTCTTAGTCACAAAATTTTTAGTTGGCCCCAGCTAGTCAGCTATCCAAATAAAAAGTGCAGTTACACACAAGAAAAGTGGAATAAAAAGTGTCAATTAAATTTTTCTAACGTAGGAAAAATGTAGCTACACTTAAAAAAGTGACAGATTTAAAGAAAATAAGGAATGAAACTTATACGAAAGAGAATACATAATTCTTATACAGTTAGTTGATGAAACAATGATATATGTATGTATTTGAATAAAATTTGCTACTACATTAAAACAATTAAACATAAATCTCAGCCATGTTCTCGCATGTATAGTTGCCATAATATACGGTTTGTTGCACAAAATAGTATTTTCTGTGATGTAAAAACCCTTTTTCAACTTTAAACCATTATCTCTAGGTTTGTTTCTCAGATACGTCGATTTTCGAAATTTTAGTCATCGCTTGTCCGGCGTTGCTCTGGTGAACCATTTCACATCCAGTGATGGTTGGGTCCGTTATAAAATCGGGAGTCGTGGCAGGACTTATAGATATAGTTTTTTATTTAATTTTAATTTTTTGTCATAAGTTTTACACAGTTTTTATTTAAAGACATATATTTAGGTATTTTCAAAATCATAAAAATTGGTGTGTCTGTCAATATAAAGCATCCCACTATACAACCGAAAGATGATATATTAGGCTTTGTAAACATGCATATGTCGATTGAAAAAATATGGTTGGTCTCAAAAGGCATCCATAAATTTTCTAATTCTAAAAAGTTTTTTATTAGAAAATACATATTTGAGATTTGAGTTTAATTAACTTAGTTCAACTACTGATTTACTGTTTTACTGAAATTTGTATTTAATTAATTTAATGTGGCAGGTTTTATTCGAATATATCATTTTTTGATCAACTGTATAAGAATTATTCTTTTTCGTATAACGTTCAATTCTTTGTTTTCACGATCAATTTATTAATTTAAAATCTGTCACTTTTTTAAGTGTAGCTACACTTTTTCTAACGTTAGAATAATTTTATTGTCACTTTTTCTTCCACTATTTTAGTAACTGCCCTTTTTCGATTTGTACAATTCAACTGGAAAATATAATAATAAATCCAATTGGGAGGAATAATAAAAAAATCCAACTCTGTAAAACTATAGTGAAATCCATGTAACCTTTTGGACGAATTACCCGGACATATATACTCGTGGACATATCTAGGATCGGATAGAAAAATCATTAAATTCACTGAAATTGTAGTGAAACTTAAGCAAATCAGCAAATATTACCAAAGGTGTGTATGTTTTGCTTGCTGTCGTTGACGTTTAGTCGCTTGTAAGTTTATTTGGCGGATACGTGTTTTTAGGTAGCCATTCTACCGGCTGAATTAGTGGCCGTTGAGATGCGGTAAATCATTCGCATACTGGTGGTTATTAATGGCAATCGGATTCTCGTCGTCAGGCATCGCGGTTTCGCTTAGTGCCATGGGTAGTCACCTCTTTGAATCATTGATTTTGTGTCAATATCGCCTGAGACTCTTCACATTAAAGTTTCTTGTTAAAATTTGATACTGTCCATGTGAAATTAATTATACGTTGTGAAGTGACATCTATTTTCATTTTATTTTGATAAATATTTTCATGTGCATCCGCCTAAATGTATGCATCATTATATTATGCACCGACGTTCATATGTAAAAACAACAACAAATTATTTACCCTCATGGTGATCGCTCCATTAATGCTCACCGTGAGCATCACTAAACACCATATTTCGTGTAAAAATGTACGAATAGCAGCCGAATAGGATAGAAAATAGTGTGAAACAGTATTGGTAATACATAAAATAGGACATTGTTTGATAGATGGCGTTGTTTTAACGGAGTAGGAAATGTCGATAAGGTGGTTTTTATAGTATTTCAAATATATATTTTTTCACAATAAAACAAATAATTTTAATTTTAAAACGTAAAAATCATTTATTTTCTCTTATAATATTATATATGTTTATTAGCGGCCTAATATAAAACGATCATATATTCTATAAGAAACGTTTACCGATGACCGTTGTTGAACAATTTTTTTTATTTTTTTAATATTTATTTATATTACGACTGAGTCTTGTACCCATTTAGTAATTTACATTGCATAATACAGTATTTTGAATAGTCGGCGTAATCAAGTGATTATCCCCAGTTAGTGTAACTCCTTAACTCCTCCCTCAGATTTTTAGCCACAGTAAGTCTACTGACCTCCTGGTCGCGATAACTCCAGTGGTTTGGTTCTTTGCAGTCTTCTTGTTAGAGATGTAGTCAGCATACAGCGTATGTCCAGATTTTGATGCTGGTGCAGACGTTGTAGGTGTTTTGTTGCATGATGCTTAATTTCATCCGCGACAAGCTCGATCTTGAGATCTCGATGGAGATTGTCGTTTCGAATGTACCACGGTGCATTAACAATACATCGTAGGATTTTATTTTGAACTGTTTGTATGATTTTGATATTTGTCTTCTTGGCACATCCCAGAGTTGGCTACCATATGTCCATACAGGCTTCAGAATTTGTTTGTATAACAGCAGTTTGTTATGGATCGCTAGTTCAGATTGTCTCCCTAGGAGCCAATGAATTTTTCTAAATTTTATGTTTAGTTCTTCTCTCTTCTTTTTTATGTGTTCCTTCCATCTAAGCTTAGCATCTAAAGTCATACCAAGATATTTGGCAGTGTTTGCATGGGGTACTACTATTGAGTTTATCATTATTGGTATATGGTTAACTTTTTGATTTGTAAAGTTCACTTGGATTGATTTTGCTTCATTTAATTTAATTCGCCATTGCTTTGTCCAATTACATATCAGGTTAGTAGCCCTCTGTAATTTACTAGTGGAGTCATTGATGTTCTTTGCTGTTGCAAGTATTGCCGTGTCATCGGCAAAAGTCGCCATTGTTTCTTCTGTAATTGGTATATCTCTAGTATATAGGAGATATAGGATTGGCCCAAGAACACTCCCTTGTGGTACTCCGGCTGTTATTCTTTTTAGTTGGGAGTACTCATTCTCATACTTTACTCGGAAGTGCCTCTCTGATATGTATGATTTTAAAATTTGAAAAAATTGCTCCGGAAGATCTCGATGAAGTTTGAATTCTAGCCCCTGGTGCCATACTTTGTCAAATGCTTGCGCTACATCAAGGAATATAGTTGAGCATATTTGTTTGCTTTCTAGTGATTTCTCGATTACATCAGTAATTCGATGTACTTGTTCTATCGTAGAATGTTTTTCCCTAAATCCAAACTGATGTGAAGGGATAAGATTCCTTTCTTCGATAATTGGTTTTAGTCTTTTAAGAAGAACTTTTTCAAATAGTTTCGATAATGTTGGTAGCAGAGAAATTGGCCTATATGAAGCTTTATCATGCGGAGGTTTGTTCGGTTTAAGTATAATAATTACTTCTGCAACTTTCCATTGCCTTGGTACATATCTTAGTCGAATTGCTGCATTAATTATATGCAGTAGTTTCCTCAACGCTTTCTCCGGTAACAGTTTTATTATCTGACCTGTTATAAGATCATACCCTGGAGCCTTATACGCATTCAGATTATTCTTGATTTCCCATTTTAGTTCTTTCAATGTTACAGGTGTAATATTTACTTCATCCTGTTTATTTATTGGTGTAATATTTTCCTCTTCCGTTTGTTTTGGATAAGGTTGGAATGTTTCTTCAAGGTGATTTGCAAACAAATCTGCTTTTTGTTTAGCATTTCGAGCCCAATTTTCATTATTTTTAATTGGAGGAATCTGAAGTTTAGGTCTTTTAATATTCTTAGTTGCTTTCCATAATGAATAATCAGTATCTTTTTGCCCAGTTAGAGTGCTGAGGTATTTATTAACTGATTGATTTTTAATGTCTTTTATAAGGTATTTTAATTTGTTACACAAATGATTAAATACTCTTTTATTTTCAGCATTTCGATGTTTTTGCCAATTCTTCCGTGCTTTTCTTTTATTTTTAAGAAGTTCTCTCACTTCCTCTGGATAGCTAGCATTGCGCTTCATTTCTTGCCTATTATTTGGAGTGCTTTCCCACGCAGCATATTGGATATTATGGATGAGCTTATCTAATTCGTCTTCTATTTGGACTGGTCCCTGAATTGGGTTCTGCATACTAATTCTTTCTGTTAACTGTGTTTGGAAGAGATCCCAATTGGTTTTGAAGCTCGTTAATTTCGGGTTGCTCTCTTTCAAAATAATTGTTTGGCTAAGTATCATAATAACTGGTGAATGATCTGATGATAGACTTTCACTGTTCTCTATATGGATATAATTATCTGAAATCCCTTTTGTAATAAAGAAGTCTATAAGGTCTGGAATCTTACTGGTATCCGTAGGCCAATAGGTTGGTGTACCGCCTGAGTGAAACTCGCATTTTAGTTGTTTGCCTGCTGCGAATAGTTCTTTTCCTTTAGCGGTCGTTAACCGAGATCCCCAATATGTATTTTTTGCATTATAGTCACCTCCAACTAAAAAGACACTTCCTAGCGTTTTCAGAAGATTAGTATAATCTACTTGTTTGAGATTGTATCTTGGAGGGCAATATATTGCTGAGATACTGCATGTTTTAATATTGCTTAATTGTATTTTGATTGTTGTGACTTGCATGGAAAGGTTCTCAACTTTTGTTATGTTTTACATACTCTTTTATGAGGATAGCTGATCCACCTCTGGCTTTGTTTATAGGATGTAGTGCATAGTAGCAATTATATCCTTTTATTTTACAGAATGAAGTTTTGGAGAAATGGGTTTCTGATATAAGACATATATCTATATTATGCATGTTTAAAAATATATCTAGTTCTTGAATGTGTTGCAATAGCCCATTTGTATTCCCGGTTACAATTCGTAATGTTTTATTCATTTCTTTTGATTATAATTCGATTTTATATAATTTATATTTTGATACACTTGACCAAGGTTTTCTTCTACTCTTTTATTGAAACTAGTTTGTGATTTCATTTCTTCTAGTGTTTTCTGCAGACTCATTTCCTGCGAAATAAGTCTATTGTTAATGTTCTCTAGATTTCTCAGTATGCCCTATAGAACGAGATCCACTTTTAACTGTTTCTCCTCTGTTTGCTGAACTACTTGTGCATAAGTAACGTTTTCGTTTACTCTCTGGCTTTGTATGTTATGATTAGCAGTTGACGGTTTAGGCTCCGTGGTTCTTTTTATAGTTTGTACATTTATTGATGTACCTGGTTTGCGTGATTTATCTCTCATTTTTTGTAGTTCTACTGCAACTTCACATCCTCTGTAGTTGGCTGGATGCTGGCCATTACACTTCGGTGTTGTATCTCGGGGGACTGTGCAGTCATTTCCTGCGTGTTTTCCTGCACATTTAACACATCTTGCTTCACGGTGGCAGTACTTTTGTGTATGATTATAATCTTGGCACTTTTTACATTGTGGTATTAGTCGAGTGACCTTTCTCGGTGTTTCTATTCTAACTCTAAGGTTGAGGATAGCCTTAATATTATAAATATTTTCGATTTTTTCTTGGTTGTCGAAGGTTAGCATAAAAAGTGGGAGACCTCTTCTCATGATTTCAACATTTCCGTCCCTGTTTTCTCTTCTCTCTTTTCTGATGATGTTGAACAATAAATTCTGAAATAATACAAACAAGGCATGTTAGCAGAACTATATGGACAACTACAATAATTATGGCTATTAAAAACTAAGCAAATATTATAATGGAATTAAATTGTTGATTAAAATCGAATTATTTTAATTAAACTTTCAGTTAGAATTGAATTTTAATGTGTTTTTACCACAATCATATTTATTTTATAATAATATTCAATGTTCGTAAAATATTGTCATACTGAAAGGTGCCATATTATTTCAACAAGGGGGCGGATTTCATTACAACATTAAACTTACAAAATAACACTAGGTAATATCTATAGCCAAAATAATTACTGGGTACTTATATAATTCTTTGTTCATCTGTATATATTAAATTATATTATTATTGTTTTTAAACACAGTTGAGTTTATTTTTAATTTCACACAAAAATAAAATCCACATCACTTTGGCGTCTGCAGTGCTAATGAAACAAAATAAAACAAAACAAATATCTTGATCCAGTATCGCTATTTTTCACCAGGATCGTGTACGTATATTCAGGTATTACTCAATACTCATACACATTTAAAAACCCGATTATTTAGTTTTTATACTTTTATACGTTTGTTTCAGATTTTTTGTATGTCGTTTCACACAAAAATCTTCGGTCGCTCACGCAAAGTACAACTGGGTTATATAAAGTAAATCGCACGATTCGGAGCTTCGGGGTGTGGCGTTCCCCGCTGCTTATTGCCCTCAATGTGTTAATAATGTAAATGACGCTTCCAGACTAAGGACCTACTTACGCAATCATGTATTTAGATAAAATGTAATCCTTACAGTTAATGAGTAATTGCCTGCGACCAAGGGTAAATTTCGTTCTAGTTTCTGAACATGCTGTGTTTTAAACGATATCACGGAAAGTCTATCAGCATTTAAATTTGTGGACCACAACGGTAGCTGTTGGTCTAAACTATCCGAAAATAGACGAGTACCAGTGAAGATCTCTTGCATCGGCGGTACAAGATTTTAAAAATCAGTCAATGTTACGTGTATAACTTCTGAATTCTGTAAACAAATAGTAATGCCCATCAGAATTGAGTTTCTTTGACCACAACTGTAGAAGTTGATGTACGCTATCCAAAAATGTGAAAGATAATAATTAGTGTCCCATATTTTCTTTTGTTAGTTGGCACATCATGACATTCCTCAATAGGACATGCACATTGTTTGTTGGGAAACTTTACTTCCTTCTAGTTGCATACATCAAAAGTATACGTACGTATATATTGAGTCATCGAGACAATTTTAGGTTGGTCAAGGTAAAATATTATGTATATAGCGGAATATAAAATAGATGTTCATTTTATGTAATTTGAATTTGTTGTGATTTAGGCTGGTGCACTAGACCTTTCATGAAGTAAAACAAATTAATATTATTTCTTCTATATCGATCTATATTTCCAATCCACCTTGACCATAATATAATCATCCATCAAATATACAATTACGATACACATTTTCTTTTTGTATTTATAACACAAAGACAAATTTTGTTTTGATTTTACTTTCATTTCGTTGATTTTTCCAGTTTCAGTATTTTTGTTATTGTTATGCGTTCTGCTTATATGGCCAAGAACATACATATATAATTTTATGCTATAGCTATGTGATCGAAATGAAACAAAAACTTTAAATTCAAAACATATAGTTAACAACCGGGGCGGGCGAGCTGCGCGGAAAGAGAGTGGAATAAACGAAAAACATTATACTTTTCACTTTTTGCTGATTAACATAATTATGTGAATTACGCATGTTTGCACGGTGTCTCTTAGATATAGATAGCTTAAAAATCATAAATTTACCATTTTGCTTAGATTTACAAAACGTCATATCATAAACATATATACATAATTATATGTAATAGATGATGGTAATGAACTTGTATATGCATATAAGTGGGTAATTTCAATTTATATATACTCGTACATAGTTATTATATCTCTCGTTGCGATTAATAGAAACTTGTTAAATATTTGAATAAAATTAATTTCGATACAAACATAAAATATGTGAGTTAAAATAACTCTGCCACCGTTAGATACGTACATACTGCACATACCGTGTAAAATAGTAAAATGCTTTTGTGAAAGGTATATAGGAAAAACTAATGATTTAATCTCGTATCGCAATTAATATGTAATTTACCTGTAATAAAAATGTTTAAGTCAATATATTAATGAAATTGATGTAAGCATTAACAACGTTAATTGTGCGAAGTGTTCTTGTTTAAATCGTTTAGAAAATTGATTGTTATAGTTTCGATTGTGACTAATTGTGAAGCATGGGTGATAATTTATTGTAGATTGATCCGTTTGAATAGATCACGTTGGTATACTATATATTTAATTGTGGACAGGGCCGTATTAAAATATACTCGGGCGCTAGACACGACCATCAAATCCGGGCTGTATTACATTTTGTACTTCGTTTTCTGTGTTTTTCATTTCTGTTCTTTTTTGGTCCTTCTGCCTTTACTATTTGTTTCAGCAAATCAGCTAAAGCCACTTTTTTTATTTAATGAATTAACGGAATGGGTTCTTTCGGACCACCCATTTGAAAGTGGTTTTATTGACAAATAATGATTATTTTGAAAGCAATTTTCTTATACATTCCAACGGTTCGTATAGAAAAGCAAAAAGAAAAATGAAATCTCAGCAGCTGCGTCACCAATTAAATTTAAGGAATGGCTTGGATAAGGAATTAATTTGATTTGATTAATTTTCTCTCTTTCCAGTATGTGAGTATGCAAAAACGTTTTACTTTTAAATACATACTGGATAACAACGGTAAGTTGGGCAATGTGACTTATGTCTGGTGTCTATATTGAATTAAATTAAGTTTTAGGAATCCATCACATATTTTTGATGATACATAATTGGCATCACCTTTTCCTAGGTTGGCATATTTGTTGACGTATCTTCTAAAAAAAGGATCATATTCTATTAAAAATTCTGTGACCTTTACGCCGTTTGGTTTTTATCGCGAGAGGCAGGTATTTCACTGTCGCAATAATCCTCACTATGTCAAGACGCTCAGTATCAATATTTGTGATTAGATCAATTCGATCGAATTCTTTTGACTTAAGAAATCAAACAAAGAATGAATGATATACGTATGCTCTGAGGAGTTCTCATGTTCAGATAATTTCTGTGAAAAATGTTTCCAACCACAGGTTTCGCGTGTCATATGAATTATCTTCCTAGAAAAAATTATACATACATAGCAGTAAGGTATCTGAATTATTTATGTGTACACAAACCGTTTACCTTGAAATATTTCGCCGTCCTTATTTAGCCTGGTAAATGCACTTATGTTTAGATCCCTATTTACTGTCCTTGTTCCTTCGATAAACGCCACTTTAGAAAACTCAATATCTTTAATCATTTAATGATGGCTTGATTTTAACATAGTAATTTTGCATTGCCGTTAATATTGTTTCAGGCCAAAACTAAACATAATTTTGTAAAACTGAATGTTCATTATTAGAGCTAGGTTGTGAACCCATTTGAGCTTTTTGATTATTTTCTGGCATTACCAGTATTTTTATAATCACATAAGGCTGTATAACATTAACATATTAGTAATGTACATACATATATGTATATTAGAATACAAAAGCGGAAACAGTACATTGGAATTATTTATAGAAATTTGATACTTCAAATGCTTCAATTAAAACAAATGACGGCATCCCAGAGTTACTGGATTACCTTAAAAAAGAAGGTGAGAAGGAACAAATCAAGCACCGCAAGAATTGTTAGATAACGGAAAATAAAAGAAATTGGAAAGGAATTCAATAAATCAACAATTAAATAAATTTCGATACATACAATCCAGTTGTGTAACTTTAAATCAACATTCAGGAGAAAGCAAAAAACGTAAAACATATTTTTACCGGATCTAAATTTAACCGAAGATTTCGCGAAAATTACCAACAATGGTGCACGTTGATGACCACCCAATAATATCTAACAACAGGGTTTTGCCTAAATTATTAATTTGAAGCTGCTTGAAATTAAGAAATCAGCTTGAGCAGGAGAATATAACTGTGTTAAAGGATATGTTACAGCTGCTCCAAAAATTACACAACAACACTTATAGGTATAATTCATAAACGTAACATGTGCTGTGCATTATTATTTTTTATTTATATTGTTGAATTTTATCGTATGCGAATTATAAATTTAGTTTAATATTTCTGCTAAATAGCTCTTCTTTAACTAAGCAGCATTTCATCCCAGATCGGTTTCGTCGTCTTCTAACCAGTGGCGATGCTTCAAATTTTGAACCCTCCCGCAGAATATAGGCTAGGACCCCTTCTATAATTGAGAACACAAAACCATAAGAGATGTATAATCCTATTATGGTTCTCACCTCACCAAACGACTCACCTCTCCACTTGAAGTCGTGTGAGTTCAAATTTGGTATTATGGCTCTCGATTTAATTTTGGTGAGAGTTGTGCGCTGTTTATATGATTTTGATAGATTTCATTAGTTGTTAAGTAGGCTACATTGTTATGCCATTTCCATTTTTGACAATTTTACTGTCTTGTAAATATCAAATCTCATATTCGGCCATTTTTGTTGGCCACATAATTATATACATAAAACAATGAATAATTCAAAAGTAAGTTTCGGCTCATACAAAATGTCTTTGGTTTTACCAGAAAAGGTTGAGACTGATAGTGAGGGTTACATAACATTGCTGAAAATTATGGCAAAGCTAATGGATGTGAGGGAGGGGGCTCACTATACATTTTATGATGATCTTATAGTTGTATATTGTAAGTGTTTCAATTTATTTTGTAAATTTTTATTTTTGAAATTACGTTCCTTCCTTAGCCATTATATGCCATTATATACTTAGCCATTCCTTTCTTAGCCCAAATTATTGCGTGTTGATTGGTTTCGTGCGACAAATTTTTAAAATACAAATAGCACGCGAATAAGGTCCCAGATGTATGTACATATATAAATCTGCTTGACGCATAACTTTGCAAATACCTATGCTATCTCAACAAAAACAGTCAATCATTTCCTATATATCACAAATGTAGTAAAAAGCCGGGTCTTCGACTCCAACAGAAGATCATGGTTGTTTTAATAATATTTATTTACGCAGGTAGATTTATATCTAAGGCTTCAACAATATTTAATAAGTGACAGATTTGTTACTCAACAAAGACTTACTAAAAGACCGGTGGGCAGTTAGCACGAAAAGTTAGCACTAAAATGACACTGGGAGCCCTAGTGGTTTGTATCATGGATAATTTGTTGTTTATACTAAAACAATGAATTGCGTATTAGATAACGATTAAAATATCATAAAATCAAAAAAATAAAAATTTAACCTCAAAATATTTCTTAAATGTATTTTAAATTTAAATAAAAATAAAAATATTGTAATATGTAATATGTAATCAGTATAACTGTATAATCTGAAATTTGGCTATCTGGGACGGAACTAGGTCAATCTTTTACGGACTATCATAAAATTTGACAAGTTGAATGGAAATGATATTGTTGAATGATTTGTGTATAAAATTCTGAAATATACCCAACCGGAACGAAACTAGGTCAATCCTACAAGTTGAATGTAGATGGGTTTTAAAAATGATTTATGGACAAAATTCAGGAATATGGTCATTTGGAACGGAACTAGGCCAACCCATGACCGATTATCATGAAACTTGACAAGTTGAATGTAAAATGTGATTGTAAAATGATTTTTGGATAAAACTCTGGACTATGGACAACTTGAACAGAACTACTCTTTGACCGAATATGATGAAATGACGTGTGGGAAAAAAGAGGATGTACAATGTATATACATATGTATAGTTGTTGAATATGGTCAATTGGAACAGAACTAAGCTATTTATGGATTATATGGTTGTTACCTTAAAATAGTACTTATATGAAACGAAGGAAAACAAATTCGTTCATGATTTTGGAAAACGCGGGAGCGTTCGTTAACTTCAAAAATTATACCATTCAATATTTTGCTGTCTGGATTTTAGCTTGACTGCCGGCAAAACATAAAATAAGGTTTTTTTAAATGAAATTGTATCAATATCATAGTTATTGTTCATTAAAACTATTTTTAATCAACTTTAATGTTATAAGTCATATTTTTCTGTCAAAACTTGCATTTGTCGGTTTTCAATGTTTGTTTGATGGTTGTGGTATCGCCTTTAATTAGGGAAGCATTCAAAATGCGAATTTTTCAAAAATTTTAAAGTAAAATAAAAATAATGAGAATCAACTTGTCAAGTTACATGATAATCGGTCAATGGTTGGCTAGTACCGTTCCAGAAGGCCATAGCCCAGAATATTATCCAAAAATCATTTTCCAATCCTATTTCCATCAAATAATTCGAATTCATTATAATCGGTATAGTAGTTCCCATGTATTTTCTTTTTCGGTGAATTGTCGTTTTCAGCGAATTGTCGATTTCGGTGAATTGTCGTTTTCGGTGAATTATTGTTTTCGGTGAATTGTCGATTTCGGTGAAATATCGTTTTCGATTAATTGTCGTTTTCGGTGAATTATTTTTCGGTGAATTGTCCTGGAACCCAATTATATATAAAATTAATAAACTTATTAGTAATTACAAACCAAAAGCTTGTAAAGCTTCAACAAAAATACAAAATGAGTGAAATAACAAACACTCATACATATAGATCAAAATAAAACTTTATTTAAAAATCGTTTTAAATGATACTTTAAGGTGGCCTCAGAAAATCCGAAGTCAAATGTTGAAGTGTTTGGCCATTCGGTTGACAGGTTCATTCTCACCAAAAACTATGCGATCTTAGTCCAATTGAATTAAATTACTCTGACGAGTATTCTTCCTTGGGACATGTAGGGAGATATTTTCCAGGATATACGGTGAGTCAATGTGTCGCAGCAGTACGTTTCCTATCATTAATACGGAGACCATACTGGAAGAGCGAATTCAATTTGGGATCTGACATAGGCAAAATAGGGATTGAATAGGCATTTAATGTACGTAATTGTCTTGCAGTGCAGATGTTTCTTTATTGCTTCTGATTACTTTGAATATTTTCATGTCGTCGGCATATATCAGCACATCAGAGTTTTCGATAACATTCGGTATATGATTAATGAGAACGATGAAAACCCGTGGTACCAAATGAGAGCTCTGTGAAACTCCAGAATGTACAGTACACCATCAATTTCGATATATTTTTGTCTACCGTTAAGATACGATGAAATCTGTTTCACAAATGTTCGCAAACTTCGACAAGTTTTGAATTACTTTTACATGATCGAACGAGTAAAACGATTTGCTGAGATCTATATAATCGGTTTAAATAAACTACAATAACCAATTCAAATAGTTTGTCAATTGACGACAACGATGAAATTCCCCTGTAGAACGAAATGTCAGTCTCTCATTCCAGCTTTAAGGATCGGTGTAATTTTGGTGGTTTTCTAATGAGTTTTAGGAAACCTGCCAGTCCGAAGAGATTGATTAAAGAGCAGACAGAGCGGTTCAACTAATTCAGAAACGAAATTTTTCAGAATCGTTGATAGTATCTTATCGGGACCGCAATCATCACCAATTGAATTAAGAGCTTGCAAAATATCTTTCTGTATAATATACGGTACAGAGTTGGTCGCATGATTGTTCATTTTTGTAGTTCAAGGAGGCAGTCTTTGATCTATAAAATGTATAATGTATAACAAAGTGAAAAATTACTATGGGATTAAATGACATCCTGGTGGTCAGAATTTTTCTATTGTGCATTTTCGAGTACTGAATTATTCAAATTTACATCAAATTGAGTTTTTAGTACTTTCACATTATGTCCCACAATATATTTTTGATGTTGTGAAGAATAATATTTAACTGAATATTATAATATTTTATTTATGTGCAAAATATTAAAGAACAAATATTTTGTTTTAATTTATTTGCACAATCCATTTTTCGTGCTAACTTTAGTCCAGGAGGTATAATATCCATGACTCAAACCACTAGAGCTCCCAGTATGTTTTTCGTGCTAACTTCGCAGATATATTTTAAAAGGTATACTATACTTACTTCAAAAAATGACTTGCATTCCAACAGAGGGTCATAGATGTTTTCAATTTAATCACCGATCGTAATCGGGAGATGAAAAATCCCTTTTGCATCCCGCCTCTGTTGGGATTCGAACCCGGTACCTCCCGATCGAAACGTCGCAGGTTTAACCACTGCGCTATTTGCTCGGTCCTACAACAAGGTATACTACAATTTGTCCCTATACTGGCGTAACTAAACCTAGCCGGTGTCTCCCTTGGTACGATAAGAAACTTATTAACTTGAAAAATCGAAAGGACAAGACTTTGTAAACATAAATACACAATCTGTAACCAACGTTTCGAAAGATACTACCTGACAAAGTACAAGGATTACATCTCTTTTGGAGCTATTTTAAATCGAAACGTGAAATTAACGGTTATCCAGAAAATATGACATTCGAAGAACAAAAGTCTTGTAATCCGCAAGTGATATGTAATATGTATGCTAAATTCTTTCAATCAGTATATAAGCCGGAAAATTACATTCAAACAAGCGAAAACAACAACAATGTGTCCATACAAATACCCCAAATATCACTGAATGATATCGATCAGGCTCTAGATACTTTTGGAGATGGATGGTATACCATGCAGATTCATTATTAAAATACAACAAAATGGCAATTCCCCTGTGCCTATTCAATCAATCATTAAATCTAATGTAATTTCCCAAGAAGTGGAAAACAACGACAGTAATGACACCGATATTCAAAACTGGAAAGCGGGATTATATTTTTTGTTATAGAGGTATAACGTTAACATCAATCCCAAAGTTATTTGAACTGGTAGTTTGAAACTCAGCCACTGCAAAGCACTAGAGAGCTTTTATAAATTTGGATCCTGCAGTCATTTTATCGCCAGTAATTAATAATTCCAATGTCCTAATGTTTGCCGATGACCTCAAAATATACAAAACTGTGGAGAACAACAACGATACTTACAAACTGCAAGATGATGAACCTCAACATCAATAAGTGGCAAGACCATGGGGTTACTTTCGTTGGAAATATATGTGTTTTTCTAATCACATTGAGCAATGTATGTCTAGAGCTAACTCAATGTTTGGTTTTATCAAACAACGGACAGGTGATATTCAGTCAAGATCTAATATTATTTATGGCTATGTCAGTTCTCAACTGGAGTATGCAGCTAATGTATGGTGTCTCGTTTAGGTTAGGTTAGGTAAGGATGGCCGTCCTCGAGGACTAGCATAGACACAAAATTGGTCCGTAGCTGTACCACTTTCATGCATACCTCCTCTTCACTCGTTAAACCATCCTGAGTTTATCAAGAAGCGTTGAAAGTCCCGGACATCGATCTTACTAAGATCCTAGAGGTCTTCCAAAGGGGAAGATATCATAAATTTTGTTCTGCTGGACGCTAGACTCGGACAGGTGCAGAGCAGATGGAGCACAGTTTCTTCCTCCTCCTCCTCATCACCGCAGCTGCGGAAGAAATCATGGGCAGGGACGCCCAGTCTGCTCGCATGTACCCCAATGAGACAATGCCCCGTTATAGTACCCACGACCATACTAATATGCCGTCGAAGCGATATCAGTGGACCGTATCTGGAGCGGTCAAGTCCAGGCCAGATCGGCCTTTTTATTACAAACGAACTAGCGTTAGGCCATCTGACGTTCGTTTGTTTTATGGCATCTTCCTGAAACTTTGCTTTTTGCTGCTTTGGGATATAAGGCGTGCTGTGCTCTAGCGGGCCAGCTTTTCTGCCTTTACATTTCCTGCGATATTGAAGTGCCCTGGCACCCACGTCAAGCGTATGTTGAACTGATTAGCCATCTCATTTAATTTGTAGTTCTGGGCTACCTTCGACGTCAGGGAGTATGATTGTAGCGTTTTAATAAATCGTAGACTCGTAGATATTACATTATACCTCAACCAGTCCATGACTTCGATTATCGCGATAAGTTCAGCTTGAAAAACACTGCAAAAGTCGGGAAGACGAAAAGGGAGGTTGACCCCTATATACCTCACATAATACCCCGCAGCCAACCCCTCTACCCCTTTTTGAGCCATCCGTGAAGAAGCTTAACGCCTCATTTTCCATAACCGTTTCGTTCACCCAACCCTCTCTGGTGGGAAACTCAGTTTGAAATCTCATCTCAGTAGATGGCAAAGGAATAGCGTAGTCAGTACCTTAGGGAATACCCCTGTTGCATAGGATAGATGAGTGCCCTGCATTGTTACAGGTCCACATAGATATGGATTTGAGCCGAATGGCTGTGCAAGATGCAAGCTGCTCGGCCGCAATATCCAAGGGAGTGAAATGAAAGAGAATCTCCAGAGCTTGAGAACGTGTGCTCCTGTGAGCCCCACTTAAACACAAGCAGGCTGTTCTTTGGAATTTGATCAATAGTTTAAGGTTGGCGAAATTTTTAACGCAGGACAACAAACGATAACCCCATACAGCAGTATAGGCTTGACCACTGAGACGTAGAGCCAGTGTACTATGTGGGGATCCATACCCCATCTCTTTCCAATGGCATTTTTACAGGAGTAGAGCGCTATAGTAGCTTTCTTTACTCTCTCTAAGATGTTTGGTTTCCAGCTTAGCTTGCCGTCCAAAAGAAGTCCGAAGTATCTCGCTCTATCCGTAAAGACCAGACGAGTACAATTTAATATTGGCGGGTCACACTGAGGAAGTTTGTGCTTCCTGGTAAAGAGGACCAGTTGCATTAGATAGTGCTTACATACACCACTGTTGAGTCAGAGTGTGCCTGTGACAGTGATTCGTTCATTCGGAGCGCACAATGCAGCCCCAACGATCTCGACATCTCCGAGTCCAGGGATAATGTCTCCTGAGCGTCTTCCGGGATGTTCTGAACTTCTGGGTTACCAACACCAGGTGGGACACCACAAGTGGTATCCTCACCTGCAAATCCATAGCTGGTTTGGCCTCCAGATTTTGCCAGAGCAAAGGTCACATATCTTTCGTCGGCACGGGCAGTCAGTTTGACGTGATCCCGGTGCCATCCTCCATCTCAGGACGGGGCTGGTCCCGGATTCTCCCTCATGATGTTTTGGAAGGTGGCGGCTAGGCCTTCTCCACCTTCCTCCAGTTAAGGACCGTGGTGCTTCGTTTACGACGTTAACATTCAAAATCTTGAGAATATTCAAAAGAAGATTATCCGTTATATAACATGGATAGACGATTGGCCTTATAACCATGATGTGAAGCAACTACCACCATACGTAACTAGCTGCAAATCCTATAAGATGACTACACTTGAAAACAGGTGTGAATTGCTAAATAGTACATTTATTGGGAACATTTTACTTCATCACATCGATACACCATCTATATTGGAATCAATCAAGCTAGAGGTGCCTAGCAGAAATCTACGGGATCATCAATTGTTATACATATTTAGATGCACACAGGACAAACTATGGTGACAATGCGAGCGTATCAACAAGATGGCCAAAAGTTTTAATAAAATCGACCATCTATTCGATTTCACCCTAAGTAGAGATAGTTTTAAACGTAGGTTGAAGCAACATTTTGCTCCTTCCTGGGGCCCTACTAAGACTTTCGCCTATACTATGGGAAAATGATAGCCGTCGAAAATAGTAGGCGAAAGTCATAGTAGGGTGCCTGAATTAATTGTTTTGCCATATGTTTTGGTTTATATTAAGGTCATTTTTGTAGACCTCACTCCAATAAATAAATAAATAAATAAAATTACCTCACGAGGGATACCTCACGTAGAAACGTGTACAAAGGTTGGACTGGACACCTTAAGATGGATTATCATTACCAGTACGTGATCCACACACGTAAACCGGTTGGGCAGCGGGCTAACTACCCACTCTCGTAAAACAATATCATGTTATGAACCCTACACCTAGGCCTCGGATTATTACTTTGGATTTATCACAACAACGACCTCGGAAATTGTACACGGACTACGCTATTAAATTGGGAACATGGCACGTATTAAGCCTACTGAGACCTGAAGATCTCCAAAATCTATCAAGTCAAGCCGAAGCCTACACATTAGACGTATTAGCATTACAAGAGCTGAGATGGTCAGGAAGTGGCATTCACGATACCAGCAATGGTTACACTTTCTACTATTGTGGCCATCCGAATGAAGGAGAATTCGGCGTCGGATTTCTCGTTCGTCGCCAAATGAATCAATACGTCAGCGACTTCCGCCCAATCAACAAGCGGATATGCACAATATAAGACTCCGCACGCAAAAATTTAATATATCGATCGTCAACATTCATGCTCCTACTGAAGACAAGACGCATGATATCTATTCTTTATTGAACTTGAAGATGTCATCAACAGCATCCCACGCCACGATATTAAAATCAACGTTGGCGATTTTAATGCTCAAATTGGTAGGACTGCAGAAATAAACTCTCATATCGGACCAAACAGCTTGCATCAATCCAGTAACAATAATGGGCTTCGCACCGTCGAACTGGCATTGATGTATGACCTAGTTGTCTCAAGCACATTCTTCCCTCACAAGAAAATCCACAAGGCAACGTGGAGATCAAATGATGGAAGAACAGAAAACCAAATCTCAAAGAGACATTCCTCTAGTATCACTGACGTACGATCGTATAGAGGTGCCGATATAGACAGCGATCATATGCTTGTCATCTTTAAGTATAAGTGCAAACTTTCATCCACATTCAATAGACAGGCAAAGAAGACCGTGCGCTGGAATCTCGATGCGTTAAAACAACCCGATTCTTTAGAGAGTTACCATAAACGGCTGTCACAGATTACCTTGAAGGGCATAACACCAACCCCGAAGATCCATTCGATATTCAAGAGCAGTGGCTAACTGTACAGTCGGCCTTTACATCCGCAGCACAATCGACCATCGGAAGGAAACCACCGAAAACTCGCAATGAGTGGTTTGACGACCACTGCCGTCAGAGCGTCGAAAATAAACGGCAACTGCGTGAAAAATGGTTAACTCGGAACACCAGAAGCACTAGAGCGGAATATTTGAACGCAATAAAAGAAACGACCAAACTTCTCCGGCAAAAGAAACGCGCTCAGATGGGACACTTTATCGAAGACATCAGCTTCCATGCGGCAAACGGAAACCTCAGAGACACCTTTGCTAATACCAGGAACCTTACCAAAGATTTCCATCCTAGATCGACCGCCATCAGAAACAGGGATGGTGAGTTGAGAACAAGCCAACATGATGTTTTAGCGGTTTGGCAAACTCACTTTCAAAATCTGCTAAACAGGACTGATGAAGTGACCCTAATTCGAGCTATTGCTCCACCAGGCGAGGAGAACTTTATCCCGTACCCCACAGCAGAGGAAGTGGACGCCGCCATCGCTAGACTCAAGAATGGAAAAACGCCAGGTCTCGATGGAATACTCGCAGAACTAGTAAAACTCGGAGGAGCAACACTGGCATCAAAGCTCTATGACCTCATTCTCGCTATCTGGGACCAAGAGGTTCTACCCGATGAATGGAAGACAGCACTATCTGCCATTTACATAAAAAAGGCGACCGTCTTAAATGTGAAAATTATCGCGGCATAGCTCTGTTAAATACTGCGTACAAAGTATTTGCGAATGTTGTGCTTGCCAGACTCATTCCTTACGCCGAACCTATTATTGGCGATTACCAGTGTGGTTTTCGCCCTAACCGCTCAACCACCGATCAATGTTTTACTTTAAGGATGATTCTGGAAAAAAGTTGGCAGTACAATATTAATATACATCAGCTCTACATCGATTTCCAGCAGGCGTATGATAGCATAAATCGCGAGAACCTTTGGTCCGCGCTCATACGTCTCGGCATCCCGGAGAAACTAGTTTCTCTGTGCAAGCTTTCAACATCTGGATCTAGCTGCAGAGTAAGCAATTGAAGGCGCGGTCTCTGACCTCTTTGAAATAACATCTGGCGTGCGACAGGGCGATGCACTCGCGCCAACACTTTTCAATCTGACGCTCGAGTACGTGATCAGGAAAAGCGGAATTAACACTCAAAACTGCATTTTTAACCAATCTAGCCAAATTCTTGGCTATGCAGATGATATCGTCCTTCTTGGACGAAGAACTCAAGATATCAATGACAACCTCGTACCGCTGGACCGCAATGCGCGGCGACTTGGATTATGCATTAACAGCAGCAAAACAAAATATTTAGCAACATCCCGGAGCATTCCCAATGCCGATTTCGAATCCGGTGAACACAACTAAGATGGCGTACAAGACATCAAATATCTCGGGTCAACAATAACATCTACGAATGATATTCAGGCAGATATAAAATCCCGAATTGCTGCCGGCAATAGAGTTATCCACGCACAGTCGAAATTATTACGATCCAAACACCTATCGCGGTCATGCATACTTTTACTGTATAAAGCACTAATAAGACCGGTGCTTACATATGGAAGCGAGAGCTGGACCCTGGCCACCACCGATTGTAGAATTCTTTCTACGTTTAAGAGGAACAATTTATGGGCCAGTGAAAGATGCAGAGGACCAGTGTCGAATTCGTATGAACCACGAAATTAGGCAGCTTCTCGGAGGATGCGATGTTATTGGATACATCAAATCCAACCGAATCAGATGGCTTGGCCACCTCTCGAGGTCCCCATCAAACCGAATGATTAAAAGAGTGTTCCACCAACAACATCCAGCTGGGGTACGACATAGAGGAAGACCCCGACTGCGTTGGTACGATGACATCCAACAAGATCTGCGTATATTAGGATGTCGTAACTGGAGGCAACGAGCGATGGATCGAGGTAGTTGGAGGTCTACAGTGCAGGCGGCAAAATCCCTTCATGGGATGTAAAGGCCAGAGAGAGAGAGAGAGAGAGAGAAAGAGGATACCTCACGTAAATATTTATCAACTGTTTAAATTAGACCCAACCAGGATATTAAAATAAATGTGAATATTAACAAATTTATTAATCGATTAGATAAACAATATTTTGATTTTCATTGTGGTTGGTGCTTTAAAACAAAATGGTATTGAAACTATTATAAGTACGAGTATATACCATTTGAAAAAAAAAATTCATAAGCTATTAATCATAATCATAACATAATACCATTATAAACCTCTTAAAAGAAATCTATAAAATTTACAACCACAAGGCGAATCAACTATTACGATCGATTATTTATAATTGAAAACTTGATCATTCTTTTCTTGTTAATGTACATTGTACATACATATAACCAGAAGAAAGGTATACATAGCAAAACAAATATACCAAAAACCACAACGACATTATATAAGAGTAGCAATCAAAAATCATATCAATATATGTATGTACTTGCATTAATTAAAACTGTATAGGTGCGAGCGACCGCGCAAGTAAAATGAAGTTACATAAGAAGCTGTAAGCGTCGCAAGAAGATGGTAATATCGCAACGTATAAAACAAAATGAAATGTTAGTATTTCAGTTTTTTGCTCTTAAAAAGAAATTGAAAAGTCTTAAGATTATTTTCTAGTTTTGATTTTATTTAATTTTTTTTTTGGAGTTAAGTGAATGTTGTTTGATGTATTTTGAACATACAGATGTGGATTACCTGGCGTACGTAATTGCGCTTACAGAGTATAGTAGAAATTATTGACCAATTCTGCAGAATTTCGATCGTCGTCACATACGTGCATACTATATACATACATACATACGAGTATATGTATATACAATAAAATTAATTAAAGAAATTTTTTGGGGATTTTTGAAGCAGATGATTATTGCTTTCAATTTTTTTATTATACCGAAATTTCCTGTGTGCATTTGGTCAATTATGCGCACATACGGCTGTAATTATATTAATTATTGTGCACAGCATTATAGAGATTGGATGGACGACCCCTACATTTACATATATATGATTTATGTACATTTATAAATTCTTAATGATATCACGAAAGTTGCTTTCATTATAAAATGTGTTCAATGAACGAGCCATAATTTTGTATGGTTAAAACAATTTCTCCCCGCAAATCCAAAGCGATATACCATTTACAATACATTGTTTTTCATGCATGCCACTCGTCTGGAAAATTCATGCATGTGATAGTATTATGATATACGAATAGACAGGTTGTATATACCAAAAGAAAAGATAACTTACGATCGTTCATGATGATCTATATATATGAATATGTGTACACACACGATTAGTTATCAGTTGAGTGGAACCGAAAATAAAGTGGAAAACTAAATCCATTGTGCTCGTACGGTTTTAGATTTTCATTTTGTTTTTACTTTTTTTTGTTGTTGTTGCGTGTGTGCATGAGAAAATTTTATAAAAATCCAATGCACTTGGACGAATTGCGTTAATAACGTTTTGCATTTGGTGTAGTCTAGGATTATAAACGTATGTTGATGTCGATATAGTTTTTTTTTATAACAACGTAACATTTATAATAGTTGTAAGGTGATTTTAATACACAAAAATATGAAATTTATACTACTTATGATTAGTATAACGTGGGTGCTAAACAGTGATTTGGTGGCCAGTGAATTGTAAGTGTTTAACTGTATATTTATTATATATATTGAAGTGCATTGAAAGAAAAAGTGCTTCAATTTCTCAACAACCTTGTGACTTTCTCAAATTTTTTGTTTTTAATTTTTGCTGTGTTTGATCTTACTTTCTGGACAGAAATGGAAATTCCAGTTTTTATATAATCGGTATACCAAAAATCATAATGTAATAAAATTATAACCGTACATAAACTGATTTGCCTCGAGGAGAATTTATTTTAAAGGTTTGTGTTCAATGTCATTGTTGTTCTGCGATTGGTTATGCTTGGCGCGCGAACCACTCAAGCGGGCCATATTTGCTTTATACTTACGCACACAAGAAATACTTTTTGTTTTAGTTGTATCGTTCCTTATACTTATTACTTTATGTATAAATAGGTATTTTCTTAGTCGATCGAAGTGACGTGATACGGCAAATGTTCATGAGTGAAGTTTGTTCCTTTCTTTCTCTGAATTTTTTAATTCAAAGATTTTGGTGTCTTGTTGGAAGACGTCTTCCATTCCTACGTCATTTGGCATGTTCTGAACTACTTTTTTTCGCATGTATGCTTCATTCCTTGATGGCTCTGAAAATACGTCAGAGGATGTCTATAGAGACAAAGGCATCGTAAAATTGTTTTGATATATACCGATAATACCATTGGTAAATTCTCCTTATCCTAGTTGGTGTGTGGAACTGCTTTGCTGTTGATTGGTTGTCTCGGCTCAAATGTATATTCAAATTCATTCTTTCAAATTGTCTCAATATTGTTACCAATTCTGCTAGATAGTCATGACTTTGATTAAATTCATTCGTTATAGTGTATATGCAAATGTAAATTAACACTTTTTTTGACAGTTTTGAACTCTCTATACTTTGCTTTAAATCTCATACACCAGAAATTGCGAGGTGGGCCTGATTGTTTTATTACAGAAGGATAATGTCAAGGAGTAATGCTTAGGCTTAAGTGTATCTTTAAAAACACGTATATATTCTGAATTATGTAATTTTATTTTATCTTTTTAAATCGATTAAATTAAAAACAAAGTTCCAGACTTCTTCATTTGGTGGAATAAGATCACCGATAATCAAAGGAAAAAAAATGTAAAAATGTCATCGCACACATTTTAAAATGAAATTTTTTTTAAGTGGGTCTTAGCAGTAGCAAGAGACAGATGTTTAATTTCAATTGAACCGTAGTTAAATGATTGCTTTCGTGAAATAAAATCATTAAGTGTGAAATATTTCTCTTGTAATATTAAATATTGCAGTACGTGGAAACTTAGATCATAATGCAGCACACCTTCGTAGAAATCGTGCATTAAATCAACAGAATATAGTTAGATCTAACTTCGAATGATGGGATTTGATTTAAAATGGAATCACGTATTATTCCAGAACTCAGTTTTCTGGTCGTTTTCAATAACAACTTTAGCATAATTACTTACTATTTCTAAGACAAGTTGGATTTTCTACGCAGAGTGTTTTCGTACTTGATTTCAATTCTTTCCAGAGCCGACAAAACGAATTGCTAGAAAAAGAAATATTAAAGTCAAGCATTGAATTCAGGCCCAAATTATCTCCTAGAACTAAAGTTTTGGACTAGTATAAAATGAACCTGTTTTACACCTTGGCTTGTATTAACCTCTAATCCAGTTTCATCTAATGATTTTAGTTCATTCATTAATTGCTTAAGACATAAAACATTGCCTTGTTGCTTTAAATCAGCCGATTTTATTCGAAGCTGTGTTAAGTTTAGAGCTGTTTTAATAAGCAGGGAATGAATAATAAATATTAGCAACTTATTTGGACTTAGCATGGTAACCTAAGGGGTTATTGAACTCAATATCAGCGATACAAAGAAAATATGGAATCATTAATTGGTCACGTCCATTCAGTTTATCTTGCCAAAGAAATCCTTGTACGAAATTTGATATTGTAGACTTTTCTAGCATTAATTTTTCAATTTCGTCTAAACAGTTTAGCAAACCATCATTTTTTAAAAAAAATGTTGGAACTGGTATTGTATTGGTAAAACGCTTCCTTCAGATTTAGATTCGTCGAACCCGATGTGGCCGTGACTGGATCCTTGAATAATTTCATTATTGATGTTAAATTGTTTAATATATGACGTTAAATCATTTTGTTGTAGAAATTTGTAGAACTTTAGTTTGTATTAAAACTCTAAAATGGATTTTCGCAAAAATCAAAGAATTTTTTATGTATTGTTTATATATTGTTTATACTGACTGTTTTGTCGCTCGCCACAGACTATAAGATAGGCAGGTTATTGAATAGAGATGCGCAACCTGATGATTTTGTATATACTGTCTTTTCTTTCTTTAGAATCCACACTAGAGATTTGTCATATAAACCCCTTCTATATGAACTATATTGTTCTAAATTGATGTTTTTGTAAAGCAGGTGTCAATATGGTTTATTCAAATTACCATTGTGCTATAAGAAACGATTAGGTGACACTCTTTTATTATATGCATGTATCGTATTGGAATTGTTTGATAGGTAGCTCCTGTATTACCTTTAGTTTATTAGATCACAAGTCAAACAATGCAACAATTTGGGCAAGCAGTTCCCAATTTTTTAATTCCTCTTAAAGAATTGGTTTTTTCAAACTCTGCAAAATAGTTATTGACTGCGGCGATGGTGTCCTGTTGTTCATTATTTTAAATGGCTGTTTGGAATCTGGTATAAAAGTTTACAGTTGCGAGACGATGCAAAAAGTTCTTCTGATTGTGATTTAATATCGTTTACGTTGAAAAGTCCTTCCCAGTACGTTTTTAGTTGACAGTCAACAATACTATACACTTGCTGAACTACTCTCATATAACTAAAGTCAAATGTACCTTAAAATACTTTTCTTTTAAGTTCTAAAATTAAATCAAATCCTAATTTGTCATTCTTTCAATTTCTTTCATGTTTCATCCGACATTATGAATTGTTATATTATACATAAATATTGTGTGATTCGATATTGATGTTTGCTAATTTTTATCATTCATGGAAGCTCTCTTTGTTCCAGAAATATTCTTTGACATTTTGTGATTTTCATTATGTTTTGCCGTTTCGTCCTCAGCAATTAAATTATTTATACGCTTCATATAATCATATCGATCAATTCAGAAGTCGCGTTGTCAGTGTCGTCTACTATGAACTTCCGGACCGTATAAGAACGAAATTACCATTTTTAACGGCCATTGTGGTACATATAATTCCAATAGGGAACATTCCATAGGAAAAGATTGAAATTAATGAATAACAAATTTTTCTTTTCGATAATGCCTATATTTTCTGTTGATCCGAAACTCATGAAACAATCAATGAGATCATTAAATGTCGAGTTCGATGCTCCCTTCGTTAATATTAAAATGGTTTGCACTTGCTATGTACTAAAATTGTATTACTTCTGAATCTCCGCTTAACTTAAATTTATTATGAATTAAATGCGTATTTGCTTAATGGTATAAAATTATTTTGATTACCCGTAGTACACACTAACATTAGTGACATCTAGGAGCTAAAAGTATAACTAGTTGTTTGTTAATCGTTTTAGATACCGAATGTTCTTACCGTTTGCAATTTTGTCTCATTTTAATTTAATGGATTTTTTAAAGTAGAGCTTTTGTTTTTTTGCCGAAGTTACGCATTATTAGGTTTTAATTCAAAACATAATTCTCAGTTATGTTTTTCAACTATAGAGGTCAGTATTCTTAGTAAATGGCAATTAAATAGCAGAAACGCAATGAATATCGAGCGAGAGGTTAAATATCAGATAATCTGAAATTAATTATCAAATTCCATTAAAATTATAATTGTTGTCACTTGTATATTTAAGCCGGTTCTATTCGTGAATCAATACAATTATATAAGTATGTCTAATTAAACGAATTTGTAGCAGCTCGAATATTCGACTCACCGATATTCGATTCTGCCACAAACAAAACAATTAGTGAAATTCAAATATAATCCAACTTATTTGAATTAAGCGTTCACTAACCCCATCACATATACATCTATCCAACCAACAATATCCAATAACCGAACCATTACTATAAAACATTTATAGTAAAACCATCGCCATCCAACCAACATCACCACGAACTAACAATGTTCGGTGATGCAATAATAATTCACATGCATTTAACAAAAGTGCAATGTCGACCGTCGCCGGCGCATCTGTTCCCTCTCCAATATACGACATGTATATTTGGACACGAAGGCGACGTCATCATACAACAACACAACACAATATATTATCGTCCATTGCGATTTTGGATTTTGAAGAAAGAACTTCATGTGCGAAAAAAGTGGTGGTGAATCCAAAATAAAATAAATGAAATTAATTCTAAATTAAAATAAAAATTAAATAAATAAATAAAAATTATATAAATTAAATTATATAAATTAATAAAAAAATTATAAAGTATAAATAACAAAAGTTTACAAATTAATAAATCATATATTAAATTAAATCGTGTCTAAAATTATTTAACGTGAGAAGTCCGAAACCGGACGACACATTTATAATAGGAGCAACCTCCTAAATTGGTGACCATCGACGGCGGTTTTTTATCGCCAAAATAATAAAAAACAC
This sequence comes from Tipula unca, assembly GCA_951394425.1. Classification (NCBI taxonomy): domain Eukaryota; kingdom Metazoa; phylum Arthropoda; class Insecta; order Diptera; family Tipulidae; genus Tipula; species Tipula unca. Next base: position 145,452,928 of record OX596381.1, read on the forward strand.
GCATAACATAAAATAAAAACCAACCACGCAACCGCGTGGGAAGAAAACAAAAAAAATTAAAAAAACGTGGTGTAGGGGACGACCCATCCACGCAACGCGGGACACGGTGAAGCGATCCACCCTCACCGCAACGACGGGACAATTAAACGGTGAAGCGATCCACCCTCACCGCAACGACGGGACAATTAAACGGTGAAGCGATCCACCCTCACCGCAACGACGGGACAATTTACAACGGTGAAGCGATCCACCCTCACCGCAACACAACCGCAGGAACAACGGCAGCAGAAACAACAACAGCATAAAAAGCAAGTTTTTTTTTATTAGATAATATTTTTTTTGCTCTTGCAATTTTGGAATCATAACTTTACATTTTTTTTCTCTCAAAACAATTAAAATTTTCAAATAAAACAATTAACGTAGAATCATTATTACTGTACATTTTATATATATTTTTTCACCACCACGTGCACACCCATCCATAGTCTCACACCCTGGTCGTTTTCTCGCTATTTTTACATTTATTTTTTTTAAATTTCAACGAGCCCCCCCAATATAAGGTAGGACGCAAGGAACTCCATATTCGGGGGTATCTCGCATCGGGCGTTGAAAAGAGGGAGCATCCCGGCCTTCAAACCATTCATTACACGGTAACCATTCCGCTTAATTTTTCAATTTTTGGTCAACTATTTTTTTTACACGGTAACCATTCCGCTTTAAAATATTGTATTGTTGTATTTTAATTTGTTTTATTGGTTTGTGCAAAAAAAAAAAATGTCGGACGATGAACAAGATCAACCACAAAAAATGGACACCACGCCTCAAGGCGCTAGTCCACAAATAGAGATCGCGGCATCACATCAACGAATCGCAGTACAACCTTTCTGGCCACAAAGAGCAAACACATGGTTTCAGCTCGCCGAAATACAATTCGGACTGCAAGGTATAACAGCTGATAAAACAAAGTACCTGCAAACATTATCAGCCTTGCAACCAGAAACGTGCGATGTGATCTCGGATCTCCTCCTCAATCCGCCGACAACCAACCAATACAACACATTAAAGCAAACGCTGCTAGAACGACTAGCACCATCGGGCGAACGTCAGCTAGAACAATTGCTTTCAGGACAGCAATTGGGCGACCGAAAACCATCTGACGCGTTAAGACACATACAAACACTGGCTAGCAACAACTTTAATGAAAATATCATTAAATCTTTGTGGATTCGTAACATGCCGGAGTTGATTCGGATAGCGCTGGTGGCACAGCCCGAATCCTCCACGACACAAATGTTAGCCAGAATTGCCGACAAGATGTATGATGTCATAAACATCACATCTCAAAGTGTCAGTCAAATCAATAATCCATACCGGCAATCACGTGAACGCAGTGGAGACAGAACTCCCCGTTCAACACAACCACCAAACACACTCGAACAAAGACTGTCGAGAATCGAGTCCAGACTCGACGGGTTACTCAGAGGTCGAAGCCGTTCGCGTGGACGACGAGCTCCCTCACGCAACCGAACCCGCAGTCCCAGCAACAACACTTACCAACATGGTAAATGCTGGTTCCACACAAAGTTTGGTAGAGCCGCCAGAAAATGCACGCCACCGTGCAATTTCACCACGTCGCAACCATCGACGTCCGCGGCCGCCGCAAAATTGGACATTGACCAACAAAAAAACTACTAGAGTCACGGGTAGAGAGCAACATGCCTCCCCTGACCACAAACACACCCTATACGTCACGTTTGTTTGTGTACGATAAACACAACAAACTCACCTACCTAGTCGACACTGGCGCTGACCTTTCGGTTATTCCAGCAATGAATTTCAAAATGAATTACACATTAGCTAATCGAAATTCAAATCTAGTCTTATCGGCTGCCAATGGTTCAATCATCCACACGTACGGCACAAAATTGCTTAACGTGGATATCGGACTCAAACGAACCTTCACGCACGCTTTCATACTAGCTGCAGTGAATCGTCCGATCATTGGCGCCGATTTTCTAAGCAAATTCGGACTTCTTGTCGATGTCAAACACAAACGGCTGATTGACCCAGCTACAAAGCTGTCAATAAACGCCACAATGGCTCGTGTTAACACACCAACACCGATCCATTTCAACATCGACAACGGCTACGGCACTCTGCTCAAAAAGTACCCACTACTTACAGCAGAGCCGAACTACAAAATGCCAGTCCGACACAACGTGGTACATCACATCGTCACGGAAGGCCATCTGCCCGTGTCGAGACCACGCAGACTAGATTCGGTGCGTCACAAAGCTGCACAAGCAGAATTTCAACACATGGTGGAATTAGGGATTTGTCGAACATCGACATCTTCCGTTTCTTGTCCATTACACATGGTCAAGAAGAAAGATCAAGACTGGAGGCCATGTGGGGACTATCGGCGTTTAAACACGGTTACGATACCGGATCGCTACCCGATACCCCACATTCAAAACTTCACCATGCACTTGCATGGCTGCAAAGTTTTCTCCAAACTTGATCTCATCAGAGGTTATCACCACATTCCCGTGGCACCTGAAGACGTTTTCAAAACGGCAATCACCACACCATTTGGCCTCTTCGAATACACCCGAATGCCATTTGGATTACGCAATGCCGCACAAACGTTTCAGCGCTTCATGAACGAAGTCGTTCGAGATCTCGACTTCGTTTTCGTCTACATAGACGACATTCTTGTGGCATCTCAAACTGAGGACCAACACAAACTTTATCTGGAAACACTTTTCCAACGACTTGTCGAGTTTGATGTTCACATCAAGAGCTCAAAATGCGTCTTCGGCGCATCCACTCTTGATTTCCTCAGCCACAAGATTACTGCTAATGGCATCCTTCCGTCACAAGACCGAATCAATGCCATTAAAGAATTCCCAGCTCCAACCTCAATCAAAAGTATTCAGCGATTCATCGGCATGGTCAACTACTACCACCGATTTATACCAAAGCTCGCTGAAATACTCAACCCAATTCACAGCCACCTGGCAGTACTACTACGTAAGCCCAAAACCGCCAGGAACTTCTCTTGGCCTGACGAATGTCAACACGCATTCACGTCACTCAAGGCTGAATTGGCACGCACAACACTCTTGTCACATCCACTGAGCGACTCAAAGCTCAGCATAACTACTGATGCATCAAACACTGCTGTCGGAGCAGTCATGCAACAGTACAACGACAAGTGTTGGGAGCCCCTGGGATTCTTCTCAAAGAAGCTCTCGGATGCCGAAAAGAAATACTCTGCATTCGATCGGGAATTACTCGCAATATATCTAGCAATCAAACACTTCAGATATTTTGTCGAGGGTCGGGACTTCACAATTTACACCGACCACAAGCCTCTCACTCGAGCAATTCAGTCTAAAACTGAACGCAATCCAAGGCAAGCACGCCACTTGGATTACATTAGTCAATTTACCACGGACATCCAGCATGTTCAAGGTACCGAAAACGTTGTCGCGGATACACTTTCGCGCACAACATCAAACGAAACGGCCACAGTCGAGACTCACTTCGACTGCAACAAGATCGCACAAGCGCAAAAAGCAGACTTGGAACTTCAGAATTTACTTTCTGGTTCTGCTTGTCACGCCAGTTCATCACTGAAACTGGAGCTTTTCAAACTACCTGGCCTCGAACTATACTGCGAAACATCTACGGGTGCAAATCGCCCGTACATCGCAGAGCAACTACGTCGAACCATCTTCGACACACTACACGGTATCTCACATCCTGGTGTCCGCGCAACTCGTAAATTGATTACTGCTCGATACTTTTGGCCCAGCATAAACAAAGACGTGACCCATTGGGCACAATCCTGTTTATCCTGCCAAAAATCAAAAGTCCAGCGACACACAAAATCGCCTCTTGGACAATTCGCAATTCCACCTGGTCGATTCGAGCACATTCATTTGGATGTCGTAGGACCACTTCCTCCATCCAATGGATACTCATACCTACTCACCTGTGTCGATCGTTTCACTCGATGGCCAGAAGCGTACTGCATGAGCGACATGTCTGCAGCAACCATTGCCACCACATTTGTTCAAAACTACGTATCACGATTTGGCGTTCCACTTGACATCACAACTGATCAAGGAACCCAATTCGAGTCGAAGCTTTTCTCGGAGTTAACGAAACTCCTCGGCTCGCATCGGATACGTACAACGGCTTACCACCCACAAGCCAATGGCATGGTCGAACGCTTCCACCGCCAGCTCAAAGCTGCTCTCAAGGCCCGAGGCAACACAATTCACTGGAGCTCCGAAGTACCAATCGTTCTACTTGGTATTCGAGCAACGGTTAAAGAAGATCTGAAGTGCTCACCAGCTGAAATGGTTTACGGTCAAACCATCAAGCTACCCGGTGAGTTCTTCATCGAACATCCTCTACCGTCTCCATCCACAACCGACACAGTCATCGACCAACTCCGCACCACCATGCAAAATATTATCCCCACGGCAACAAGACCAACGAACGAAAACAACATATTCGTTCCAAAATCGCTCAACAATTGCGATTACGTCTTTGTCCGGGTTGATAAGGTTCGAACTGGATTACAATCTCCATACGATGGGCCATACAAAGTTATACGTCGCTTACGCAAGCAATTCATTGTCTCAATCAAAGACAAACACCACTCAATCTCAATCGACAGATTGAAACCGGCGTACGGTATTCTCAACACAGCTGATCAAATATCAGCCAGCAAACGATATAAAACCGTCCGGTTCAACGTATAACGTCTCAAAACCCATGGTTTCTCATCTGGAGAGGGGGTACTGTAGCAGCTCGAATATTCGACTCACCGATATTCGATTCTGCCACAAACAAAACAATTAGTGAAATTCAAATATAATCCAACTTATTTGAATTAAGCGTTCACTAACCCCATCACATATACATCTATCCAACCAACAATATCCAATAACCGAACCATTACTATAAAACATTTATAGTAAAACCATCGCCATCCAACCAACATCACCACGAACTAACAATGTTCGGTGATGCAATAATAATTCACATGCATTTAACAAAAGTGCAATGTCGACCGTCGCCGGCGCATCTGTTCCCTCTCCAATATACGACATGTATATTTGGACACGAAGGCGACGTCATCATACAACAACACAACACAATATATTATCGTCCATTGCGATTTTGGATTTTGAAGAAAGAACTTCATGTGCGAAAAAAGTGGTGGTGAATCCAAAATAAAATAAATGAAATTAATTCTAAATTAAAATAAAAATTAAATAAATAAATAAAAATTATATAAATTAAATTATATAAATTAATAAAAAAATTATAAAGTATAAATAACAAAAGTTTACAAATTAATAAATCATATATTAAATTAAATCGTGTCTAAAATTATTTAACGTGAGAAGTCCGAAACCGGACGACACATTTATAATAGGAGCAACCTCCTAAAAATTACTGTGAAAATAAACATATACATAAAAGTTTACCGATTGTTGCACTTGAATAAATTAAATTGCACAAATCAAAACATAATTCAAAAACGGATCAATCCAAATTCAACAGAAAACTGTAGATTTATTTATAAATTATATTCAACAAGTCTCATACGATTTTTGTTTGTTTTTACATTTTGTACCGGCTATCGAATGATCAACCGATTCTCTAAGCACGCGCATATTTTTAAGGCCTTCTTTAAATCCATCACCATGGAAATACAAAGCCAATGGTGTGGATAATATCCATAAGTTTCGATTTGTATCAATATCAACGGCAATTGGATAGAATATCTCCCTAGTTTTATGCACTGTGGCAATTTTATATGGCATACGTGAATTCCAACACGCAATCATTGATCGGCCGAATAACGTATTGATCAAGATGTCGGTCTTTTGATCATAAATCATTTGTGCAACCTGGCCGTCTTTGCCATTGTTGCCTAATATTTCGAATTCGTAATAGTATTTGGCTTGTGTGTATGATTCATCTTGTAGCACTCGATTGGGCACGGAATACATTGTGGTTGAGCTAAGTGGTGCGAAGTAGACGCGTTTCGAGCTAAAACGTTATATAAAACCGAATACTTTAATCACAATCAAAATAAAATTTAATTATGCGAACTCACCCATCTGTCTGTTTTTCACCCACCGCCGATGTGTGTATTCCATAATTCCATTGAAAATTCAAATTTTCAGAGTAGAAATTACCTTCATGCGGATCCGGTCCCATGAAGTTGTGTTCGACCTGCCACGCACGATTTTTTTTGAACGAGTACACAATTAACGATCTAAACATATCGGTCACGTACGCGTGCACATCATCACAACTATTGCCTTCCATATCGATTGTTATGCTGAGTAATACTGCGACTGGATTTATAAATCGTTTTGGTATTACGAAACGGCGTATTATTGCATTCGTAGTCAGATCGAGAATTACAATGGCGTCTGGCGCAATAACGCGCTTTTTACCCCAAAAATCGGTATAGCCTGAGTCCACCACCCACAATCGATTACACTTATCGATATCAAACTGACCCGTACTAATCACCGACGATTCACTTGGTAAACTCGTGGTCAAATTATTTGGATCCTCATTCACGTAATTACCTTCAAATGATGGATATGGAATCAACAGTGGCGATTTACTTGTTGTATTAAGTGGAAAATAATTCAGCGAGGATAATGTGCCTTGCCGAAATCTACTAATTGCCACAAACATTTTGTCACGCCATGTCTTCAAAGCATAAATTCCATTTAGTTGTGGTATGAAACTGCCAGTTGCTAACGCTTGTTCTCGTCGAATTGGCGGTACATCAAAATCAACGTTATCCCAGTAATAGATTTCTTTAAATTGATTACGATTGGGTTCGGCCCGTGTTCTACAGTACGTGGCCAAACATAAAATAACAACAACAAGTTGCATATTTATTTACAAGTTCACTATATAGCCAGTAGTCACCAATTTACAATATTACCAAAATGAATATATTGTTTTTATTCTGCTTTATATAACAAAATTATTCTACTCGAAAATATTTCGTTCTAACCGAATGCATTGATATAGTAAACTCGTAATCTTAATAGTCCCCAGTGGCGGTTCGTGACGATTAATTCTGGATGGGCTAACTAACTATTGTATCATACTCAAAACCTAAAATATTGTGAATTGCCTAATTGTAGCCCTACCACATATGATTACTAATATACTTGTACGTCATTAATCAATACATCATTTTGTATTTTAATTTTTTTTTAACACTACTATCGATAAATATAGCGTCAAAGTGTTTGAAAATATGTTTGTACGAAAATTACATCTATAACATGTGACATCAAATGAGTGCGTCCCGAGACCTAGGTTAGGTTAGGTTAGGTAAGGGTGGCCGTCCTAAAGGACTAGCATAGACACAAAATTTATCCGTAGCTGTACCACATTCGAGTTTCCTCCTCTTCACTCGCTAAACCATCCTGAGCTTACCAAGAAGCGTTTAAAGTCCCGGATCCCGATCTTACTAAGATCCGTGAGGTCGTTCAATGGGGAAGTTCCCATAAATTTTATTCTGCTGAACGCTAGACTAGGACAGGTGTAGAGCAGATGGAGAACATTTTCCTCCTCCTCCTCCTCATCACCACAGCTGCGGCAGTAATCGTGGGCTGGGACACCCAGTCTGCTCGCATATATCCAAATGAGACAATGTCCCGTTATAGCTCCCACGACCATACCAATATGGTGCCGTCGAAGCGATATCAGTTGGCTTGATCTGAACCGGTCAAGTCCAGGCCAGATCTGCCTGGTTATTACACCCGAACTGGCGTTAGACCATCTGACGTTCGTTTCTTATATAGCTTCTTCCTGAAGCAGCAGGTTACATGAAGCAAGCGGTATCTTTATATCCCGCCAGCTTTGGGTTATTAGGCGTGCTGTACCCATACGAGCCACTCATCTGCCTTTACTTTCCCTGCGATATTGAAATGCCCTGGCACCCACGTCAAGCGATGTTGAATTGATCATCCATCTGATTTAAAGATGCCAGACAGTCCTGGGCTATGTCCAGTCCTCTCTGGTGGGAAACTCAATTTGGAATCTCATCTCAACGGATGGCAAAGGAATAGCGTATTCGGTAGCTTCCGGAACACCCCTGTTGCATAGGATAGATGAGTGCCCTGCATTGTTACAGGTTCACATAGACATGGATTTGAGCCGAATGGCTTTGCAAGATGCAAGCTGCTCGGCCGCAATATCCAAGGGAATAAGATGAAAGAGAATCTCCAGAGCTTGAGTAGGTGTGCTCCTGAGAGCCCCACTTATACAAAAGCAGGCCGTTCTTTGGACTTTCATCAATAGTTTAAGGTTGGCCATAATTTTTATCGCTGGCCACCAGACGACAACCCCATACAGCAGTATAGGTTTGACCACTGAGATGTAGAGCCAGTGTACTATGTGGGGCTCCATACCCCATCTCTTTCCAATGGCATTTTTACAGGAGGACAGCGCTATAGTAGCTTTCTTTACTCTCTCTAAGATGTTTGGTTTCCAGCTTAGCTTGCTGTCCAAAAGTAGTCCGAGGTATTTCGCTCTATCCGTAAAGATCAAGCGAGTACCATTTAATGTTGGCGGGTCACACTGAGGAAGTTGATGCCTCCTGATAAAGAGGACCAGCTCCGTTTTCTGTGGGTTTGCGTTCAGCCCGCAGCCGCGTGCCCACTCTGAGAGGTAGCCAAGCGCGCACTGCATGCGCTCACTCAGCGTACTAGGATATTTACCGAGGACTGCAATAGCAACGTCATCCGCGTAAGCAACCATCTTGAAGCCTTGCCCTTCCAGGTTTAGTAACAGAAGGGGCGCGTAGAACCCCACCTTGAGGTATCCCTCTGCTCACGTATCTGCCGGCAGATGTCCCACCCAGATAAGCTGTCACGATCCTGCCTCTAAGCATTTGATCCAGCCTCTGACTGATGCGTCTACCCCCAAACACGCAAGGGCTCGAGTGATTGCCCCCGGTCTGACGTTGCTAAACGCCCCCTCGCCATCAGGTCCTGCCGACTTGTATGGCTTAAAGCTGTTTATTGCCCATAGGATATTTCGCCTTTTTACTATTTGACTTACGGAGTCTACACCCCTATTTATCATGGGTCTCTCCGCAGCTAGTACCGAGCACTCCGGGAAATGCGTTTCTAGTAATAGCTCCAGAGATTCCTCACTACATGTAGTCCATGAACCATCCGGTCGTTGTAGATAACTCGGGATGGAAGGGCTAGAACATAGTACTTTGCGTAGCCTGGCCGCCTCCGAGGACTTAGAGACTGGGCTAGTTAGAGACTGGGCTAGTTTTTAGACTGGGCCCCCAGCCTGGCCGGTTATCAGCACGGTACGGTTAACACCTTAACCCGGCCCAGTTGTTTAGCGCCGTGTTTTTGCCTAGTACACCACATGGTGTACTAGTTGCCCGGTGGTCACCACGGGGAGGTAACACGCACACTTGTGGGAGCTGCAAGATACGGAGGTGGCAACAAGTACCAACTTGATTCCCCCAGACAGCTTCTCACCAGATCACCAAAGGTCCGAGACCTAACACATCGAATTAAGGAAATTTTAGAATGGCATTATTTAATATTTCTTGATGCTCAACAGATAAGATGTGTTTAAACGACTCACTAAGCGCATCACCAAATAGCTCAGACATTTTAGGCGAGGAACTTATTAAAGGTTTATCGTTAGGAGTTCCCAATAACGGTGGGGTGGGTAACGATGAAGAAGAAATGGTAAGTCTCGAAAGAAATCAATTCCTAAGTATAGTTCCTGTGATAAATTGGATGAAAAGTAGAAGGTATGAAGGGTGGTGTTATCAGCAAATCAGGTTTTAATTAATGAAAAATAAGAATGTAATTTAACTAATGGGTTATCTAAAAACTATTCGCACTCTTTGCCAAGTAAAAATACCTTAGCACCACTATCTAGCAAACCAAGATATTTCTTACCTATAATTTCTAAATGAGCATAAGGTCGGCCATCTATACAACTTCTCCAATATTGATTATGTCGTTTTAGTCTGGTGATACGGGATCTACGTGAAGCCGATACTTTTAATGACGTTGGTATTATTATTTTAGATGAAGTACGAGTATTGATTAGTACTGCCGTTGCATCAATTCTGTGTCTGTGTTGACGATAACCCTTTGTGCCATAACCAGCATAAGTAACTGACCAATCCGGCCGGCGATTTACATTCAAACCAGGGTTCAGATGAAACGTCCAGTAACATTCATTCGCACTACCTTTTAAAATGTATTTGAGATCCGTACCTAATCTTTGGGTAGTAACATTTTCAAACCTTGCCTGGTGCTTTATTTTAGTTAGGAATCATTTGATATGAATACCATTTGGAGTACCATTATGTGAATATCCATACAAATCTCTTGAATCCTGCTGATCTAAGAGAGGCGAAAATGGATCTACGCTTATAGGCGAAGATTAACAAGCGTTGGTTTGACACGAGGCAAAACCCGGTTGAGTGTAGGGTTGGGATTGATTAATGCTAATTATTTGTGGCTGTTTTTAGATAGTGGAGGACATTGACAGCATTTGCCTATATTTTCTTCCGTTTGGAGCCATGAATAAAAATGGAAGACCGTCAGATACATTTAGTTCATCGCCATCAACATTTTCCTTGACTTCGTTTAGCTTAATTTGAGCAAGATAATGGAGATTTAATGCGGTTTTCATTAAGTTGCGCTGCTCATTGTTTAGATTGCTGACTACAAATTTAACTAATTGAGATACTTTCTCTAATGTATCTGTTACTTGATCGCTTACAGATTTAGAATATTTCAAACGTAAAAATCTTCCATGGATATGCAGTATTCGAGCATTTAGCTTAGTATAGGTATCATATTACAACCGTCTCGAACTACATCTTGCAGATCGTTATACAGAAAACACAGTGTAACTTTCTCGAATTCTCTTTTTGGAATTTTTAGAGCTTGTTCATGAGGGCGATTCGGAATTACTACTGGGTGCAACATTTCTAAATCCATCCTTTGCTTCAGGCATTCTAATTGTTCCCCAACGTTTGGAGCTTTGATATCACGAACATTACGTTCGTGCTCAAATTCATCAAATTCTAGATGTTCCATATTCATGATTACTATAAGTATTTGTTTCTCCAACAAAGAAATAATAATTTAAATACAAAAAAAGAAATTCTGATCTATATGCAGAATCAAACATACTATACCCAAAAAACGACCGCTTGCATTCAAGTTTATCACAATAGCAAAATAATCCCGTACAGTTTCTCTTATTTCTCAATTATACACGAAAGAAGAAGAAGAGCACGTTTAAAATAGCCGGTCAATGTATTAAACCAGCTTGTTGTTGGAACAAGAGATGCGGCGTCGATCGTTACAATACCTCAAAACATTCCTTTGCCATCAAATGTAAACTTTTGGTGCATCACATTATCAATAGCCTTCCACCTGCATTGTTGAGCTTCTGTGCTATTGGTTTGTTAGCTCCGTGTTTAGTCATTTATTTAACAAAAGTTACAAATGATACATTTCCAGATGTTCTAGGAATTATAATAATGTCCTGTATTTCGAGGTTTTCAAATCCATAGTTAAGTGTGACTTTATTCTTCCATTGCAAGTAGTTGATTAGCGATCATCAGCATGGATTCTCTTCCGGACGTTTTTGGCACTATTTCAGAATTATTTAAGCGATATCTAAATTTTAGATAGAGGAGGTTTACACAGATTTGGCTAAGGCATTCGATAAGCATAATAAACTTAATTGTGATGTCATACCGCTGAATTGGCTGAGCTTTTATTTTTGAAAATTGACTACACATCTTCACGGTCTTATCTTTGTTGGCTCAAGGTATCCATTTGGGACCATTGCTGTTACTGCTAAAAGTATGCAAAATTTATATTATTTGCAGATCACATGAGCATTTGTCCTGGATGCATATTCTTGCGAGATATGTAGATCGAATGCAAATCGTAGGATAGTGGGATATTATTATTGTGTGTACCTATTATTCGTTAATATTAAAATTATTTCACTTGTTATGTGCTAAAATTGTGTTACTTTTCTTCTTTAATTTATTTTGAATTAAATGCGTATTTGCTTAATAGTATAAAATTATTTTGATTAGCCGTATACACACTATGATTAGTGTCATCTAAGAGCTAAAAGTATAACCATTGGTTTGTTAATCGTTTTAGATACCGAATGTTCTTAGCACATGCAATTTTGTCTCATTTTAATTTAATGGATTTTGTTAAAGTGGACCTTTTGCCGAATTCGGTTTTATTACAAAAAAGAATTCTCAGTTATGCTTTTCAACTGTAGAGGCCACTATTCTTAGTAAAATGCAATTAAATAGCAAATCCATTAAAATTATAATTATTATCACTTGTAAATTTAAGGTTCCATTCCAGTGAATCACAACAAGTATGTATGTCTAATTAAACAAATTACTGTGAAAATACACAATAGATAAAAGTTTACCGATTATTGCGGAATAAATAAAATTGCTCAAATCAATACATATTTCAAATACGGACCAATCCAAATTCAACAGAAAACTGTATATTTATTTTTAAATTATATTCAACAAATTTCTTACAATTTTTGTTTGCTTTTACAATTTGTACCGGCTATCGATTGATCAACCGTTTCTCTAAGCACACGCATATTTTTAAGGCCTTCTTTAAATCCATCACCATGGAAATACAAAGCCAGTTGTGTGGATAATATCCAAAGGTTTCGATTGGTATCAATATCAACGGCAATCGGATAGAATATCTCACTCGTTTTATGCACTGTAGCAATTTGATATGGCATACGTGAATTCCAACAACTAATCGTTGATCGGCCGAATAACGTATTGACCAAGATGTCGGTCTTTTGATCATAAATCATTTGTGCAACATGGCCGTCTTTGCCAATGTTACCTAATATTTCGAATTCGTAATAGTATTTGGCTTGTGTGTATGATTCATCTTGTAGCACTCGATTGGACACGGAATACATTGTGGTTGAGCTAAGTGGTGCAAAGTAGACGCGTTTCGACCTAAAACGTTATATAAAACCGATTACTTTAATCACAATTAAAATAAAATAAAATTTAATTAAGCGAACTCACCCATCTGTCTGTTTTTCACCCACCGCCGATGCATGTATTCCATAAATCCATTGGAAATTCAAATTTTCAGAGTAGAAATTACCTTCATGCGGATCCGGTCCCATGAAGTTGTGTTCGACCTGCCACGCACGATTCTGTTTGAACGAGTACACAATCAACGATCTAAACATATCGGGCACGTACGCGTGTACATCATCACAACTATCGCCTTCCATATCGATCGTTATGCTGAGTAATACTGCGGCTGGATTTATATATTCTTTTGGTATTACGAAACGGCGTATTAATTCATTAGTAGTCAGATCGAGAATTACAATGGCTTCTGGCGCAATAACGCGCCGTTTACCCCAAAAATCGGTATAACCTGAGTCTACCATCCACAATCGATTACATTTATCAATGTCAAACTGACCCGTACTAATCACCGACGATTCACTTGGTAAACTCGTGGTCAAATTATTTGGATCCTCATTCACGTAATTACCTTCAAATGATGGATATGGAATCAACAGTGGTGATTTACTTGTCGTATTAAGTGGAAAACAACTCAGCGAGGATAATGTGCCTTGCCGAAATCTACTAATTGCCACAAACATTATATCGCGCCATGACTTCAAAGCATAAATTCCATTTAGTTGTGGTATGAAACTGCCAGTTGCTAACGCTTGTTCTCGTCGAATTGGCGGTACATCAAAATCAACGTTATCCCAGTAATAGATTTCTTTTAATTGTTTACGATCTGGTTCGGCCCGTATTCCAGAGTACGTGGCCAAACATAAAATAACAACAACAAGTTGCATATTTAAGTTCACTTTATAGCACAATTTACAATTTAACCAAAATGAAAATAGGATTGTCTTTTTATACCAAAATTATTCTACTCGAAAGCATTTCGTTCTAACCGAATGCATTGGTATAGTAAACGCCCATTCTTAATAGTCATCCCAATAGATGAGGTAGGGGAAAGGTGACATAATGTACAAAAATAATTTAATTTGTCAGTTATTTAGTCAATTGCGAAAATATTAATGTTAAAATTTCGGGATTAAATTGGCTTGTTCGTCATGGTTTTTGTGGGCGAAACAAGAACTATACGAAGAACTTTCATTAATAATTGATTTGAGAAATATTTGCTAAATATGATCATAGACACATTGTTAAAACAATATTAAATTTGACTAATTTTTGCAATTAATAATTCGAAATTCAAACATGTTGCCTCTATCTCTAATTGCACCATTCAGCTTTAGAATAAACATGTCTACCATCGAGAAAATAGCAAATTTTTGGTTTCGAAATTGTACTTTTTTGTATATGTACACAAAATATATAAAAGCGAAAATATATTATATGTATGCACAATGCACGATCTGTACAAACTAACAATATAATATTATCACAAGTGGCAAAACTTCAAAATTTTGCATTCAATGCTATTATTATAAATTTTGCATTCAATGCTATTATTTGCATTAAATTCAACTACGTTTTATAGTAAAGCGGAGTTGCTATTGTACACGTGCCATCTATCGAAACAAAATGTCAAGTCATTCTCAACGCCTAGAACCTGTCATCGTCGATGAAGATATATATTGTTACGATCGTGGCGACATCTATGTTTGAATAGCGACACTATCGTTAATGTAAAATTGTTATAAAGTAGAACAGTATAGAAGTGTCTAGACTTATCTAGACTAATCGAATATTCTGGACATTTCTAGAATGGTTAGAATATTTGGTATAAATACGCAACAAACATTTGGGAGTAAATCAGTTGTGTTTTAACCGTCAGAGTGCTAATAGTAATTAAAAGGAAAGTGTTGATAAAGTAAAATAAAGTGTTATTAAAGTGTAATATAGTGTTGTTAAAGTGTAGTTAAATAATTAAAGTGTAGTTAAATAATTAAGTTAAATAAGTGAATTAGTATTTAATCGGAAATAAATAAATTTAGTGGTTCTAGAATTTACATCGTTTGTTTTATTCACAATCCAGTGATCGAACCTTGAATTTTACAAGGCAAAAACGTAACAATTGGTGACAGCGGTGGGATTGTGAATTAAAAGATGATTCTAGACGAATTGAAGATTTCCGACTTAAAGGAAGAGTTGGAGCGACGTGGTTTGTCAACGGTCGGCCAGAAAAATGTATTGAGGCAACGATTACTGCAAGCATTAGAGCTGGAGGGTAATGATCCGGCTAGTTATAATTTTGATGAATCGACATTTTCCGACCACGCAGAAGGGGACGAAGAGAATGGAGAAAGTAAAGAGGCGGTAGTGGAGGTTGCATCGGTACCTTCTGGAAATTTTGATATGGCGCAATTAATGGCAGCTATGATGGAAATGAAACAGTCCAATTTGGAAATGAAGCAGTCCAATTTGAGAATGGAACAATCTAGTAATCAATTAAATCAGAAAATCGATCAATCAAATCAGGAAATTAAGCAGTCGGTGGGCGAGATCAATAACAAAATGGATGAGAAATTCAATGAAATGTATATCAATTTACATGAAGAAGTAGAGCAAATTGAACAAAAATTACAAAAGGACATCCAAGGGTTGGAGCAGAAAGTTAGGAATGGGAGTGAACAGATGGAAGAGTTACAAGAGAAAGTTCTAGGGTTCGAAAAAGAACTTCTTTACCTCAAAGTTAACGGAACATCGTCGCCAGTATCTCAGCCAATTCAAGCAATGAAATTTAAGCCACCGATATTTGATGGCACAACTTCGTTTGCGGTTTTCAAATTTCAATTTGAGACAACGGTTAACCAAAATGGGTGGAATGACGCAAATCGGGGAACAGCATTAATAGTGGCTCTAAAAGGAGAAGCGGCTGAAACACTGCAGACTATTCCGCAGTATGACCGTAGTAATTACAACGAAATAATGAAGGCGCTGGATCGGAAGTATGGAAGTGACCATAAGCGAGAGATGTATCGTATGGAGCTGAAGAGCCGATGTCAAAAGATCGGAGAGACTCTTCAAGAATATTCCGCAGCAGTCGAGCGGCTAGTGCATTTGGCACATGTGAATACATCTCCCGATTACATGGAGAGGATTAAGATGGACGCATTCATCGATGGAATACGGGATCCGGCTACACGTAAAGCAGTGATGTTATCACCTAAGGCGACTTTTGCCGAGACCATCGCGTGTGCTTTAATAAATGAGACTGCGCAGGCTATCATAAAACCGTCGCTTAAGGTACGACGAGTAGAAATGGATAGCAGCACTAACGTCGAGCGGTCGGTTCCAAGATACAGAGAGGGTGGTAGCAAAATAAAATGTTGGACATGTGACAAAATGGGTCATATGTCGAGAGACTGTAAAGAAGGAAAATGGAGACGTACAAGATCGCGATCTCCTATGCAACGACGAGTATTAAGTAGAGAGCGAACGTTGGTCAAGGAAGATGGCCAAGAACGAAAGGAGTCGTTAAACTACAACGAGTCAGCCTAAAGGGGCAGAAGCTGACTCCCACAACCAATTGCCCCATAACCTCCATCCCTATTTCGAGATTGGGACGAGTAGGTGACAGCTTAACAATCAAAGGAAGTATTGACGGGAAGAGCTGTGTTATTACCCTGGATACAGGAGCGGTGCGCACGTTTGTCCGTGAGGATCTAGTGAAGGGAAGAGTACTACCAGCCAATGAGTTGAAATTACGTACAGCCACAGGAGAGAGCGCAGACATAAAGGGTAGGAAGCTTGTGAGAATTGAGATAGGCAATGCTCAATTCCAACACGAAGTGCTGGTCGCAAAGATAGTGGATGAAGTCATCTTGGGGATGGACTTCATGAGAGCGAATGGCTTCGTGGTGGATGTTGGAAGAGGAGTATTGGACTGTGATAATTTCGAGTTACCACTGCGAGTGGATGATGTGGAAACAACTACTAGGCGGGTAATAATAGAACATCGGGAAAAGCTGCCACCGAATTCGGAAACAATTGTGTGGGGGAGATTGGAGGGAGGTTCTGGGCCACCCAGGTTGTGGGTTGTAGAAGCCAGTGAAGAAGAAAGCGAAACCAAAGGAATTATGATAGGGAGGACGTTAGTAAAATCAGATAACGAATGTAGGGTACCGATTAGGACCCTAAATCTCTCGGAAAAGACAAAAACAATTAAGAAAGGAACTGTTATTGGTAAATGTGACGAGGTATCAACGATAATGAAATGTGAGCAGAAAAATCCGATTAGAAACACCGATACTCAAGGACAAAAGCAAATAGTAGAACACCTCATGCAGAAATGGACTGGGGATCTTACCATGAACCAGAAAAATTCAGCACGACAACTGTTCGAACAGTATAAGTCGATATTTTGCGCAGTACAGTACACCGGATAATAATGGAAGGGCCAACATGGTGAAACATCGAATTGATACCGGAACTGAGACACCTATACGCCAAGCGCCGAGAAGGTTACCTTTAGCAAAACGAGAAGAGGTGGACCGAATGGTAACGGACATGCAGGCAGCTGGAGTGATTGAATCATCAAACAGTCCATGGAGTTCACCAGTAGTATTAGTCCAAAGGAAGGATGGGAAAATGCGCTTTTGTGTAGATTACCGAAGGCTAAATTCAGTAACGAAAAAGGATAGCTACCCATTACCAAGGATCGATGACACGTTAGACACATTGTCAGGCGCTAGAATGTTTTCAACATTGGACCTGCAAAGCGGGTATTGGCAGGTGGAAGTCCAAGAGCAAGATCGTGAAAAAACGGCGTTCAGTGTGGGTAATGGGCTATGGCAGTTTAACGTGATGCCATTTGGATTATGTAATGGCGCGGCAACTTTTGAACGACTTATGGAGCGCGTGTTAAAGGGACTGCACTGGAAGACTTGCCTCGTGTATTTGGATGACATCATAGTTATGGGAAAGGATTTCGAAGAACACTTAACAAATTTGTCAGAGGTATGGAAGCGATTACAATCAGCCGGTTTAAAGTTGAATCCGAAGAAGTGTTCATTGTTCAGAACGGAGGTAAAATTTTTGGGGCACAAGGTAACGACCAATGGAATCCACACCGATGAGGACAAGATATCAGCGGTAAAGGACTGGCCAAGACCTAAAAATTTACGGGAATTACGGAGCATCCTCGGATTGTGCACTTATTATAGGCGATTTGTACCAGGATTTGCTAATGTGGCAAACAGCTTACATGATTTGACCCGGAAGAACAGAGCATTTGAATGGAGTGACGAGCAAGAGGAGTCATTCAATGAATTGAGAAGGCGATTATGTACGGCACCATTGTTGGCATACCCTATACCTGGTGTTAAGTTTATTCTTGATACCGATGCAAGTAATGATGGCATCGGAGGGGTGTTGTCGCAAGAAATTGAAGGGCAAGAAAGAGTAATAGCTTATTACTCGAAGGTGTTATCTAAACCAGAACGTAACTATTGTGTAACTCGTAAGGAATTGTTGGCTATAGTGGAATGTGTGAAACATTTTCATAAGTACCTCTATGGCCAAGAATTTCATATACGAACGGACCATGGAGCATTACGTTGGCTACTGCAGTTCAAGAACCCAGAAGGACAGGTAGCGCGTTGGATTGAGCGACTACAGAGCTATCATTACCAGATCGAACATCGGAAAGGGAGTGCACATGGAAATGCTGATGCATTGTCAAGACGACCATGTCAAGTGGAATGTAAGCACTGCGGGCGAATAGAAGCAAAGGAGGACGTTATCGACATCAGGCTTATGCAAATACTACCCGATAAGGAATGGACGGATGAAACGGTTAGGGACGAGCAGTTAGCAGATCCAGATTTGGCAATAATCATGCAACTTAAAGAGACAGGAAATCGTCCAACTTGGTGTGAAATTGCGGATAAGAGTCCCACGGTAAAGGCTTACTGGGCACAATGGGATAGCCTCCAAATCGAGAACGGATGCTTAAAACGAATATGGGAAAGCTCGGACGGTAATGTGAAACAATTGGTAAAAGTGGTGCCTAAGTCTAGGATTGCCGAGATATTGAAGGAGTATCACGGAGGGGCAAGTGGGGGTCATCTG
The DNA here is from genome assembly GCA_951394425.1 of Tipula unca. Lineage (NCBI taxonomy): Eukaryota > Metazoa > Arthropoda > Insecta > Diptera > Tipulidae > Tipula > Tipula unca. The sequence goes on from OX596381.1 coordinate 145,472,126, forward strand.
GGAATTAATAAAACACTTGCCAAAATACGTCAACGTTTCTACTGGTCAGGATGTAGACAATCTGTAGTGGAGTGGTGCCAAAAATGTGATCAATGTGCGGCGGTAAAAGGTCCTGCACGGAAAAGTCGGGGAGCAATGCAGCAATATAACGTCGGAGCGCCGTTTGAAAGGATCGCAATGGATGTGGCAGGACCATTCCGGACTACGGATGTTGGTAACAAATATGTGCTAGTAATAATGGACTATTTTAGTAAATGGCCAGAAGTGTATCCCATACCCAATCAGGAGGCAACCACAATAGCTGACGCCGTGGTTAATCATTGGATAAGTCATTTTGGAGTACCAATGGAGATTCACACAGACCAAGGAAGAAATTTTGAGTCAGTTGTATTTCAGGAAGTCTGTCAGTTGCTCGGTATAAATAAAACAAGAACAACGCCTCTGCATCCACAGTCGGATGGTATGGTGGAAAGATTCAACGGGACGTTGGAGAAATATTTAGCAAAGGTCGTGGATAATGATCAACGCAACTGGGATCGACATATTCCGATGTTCCTGATGGCGTATCGATCAGCAGTACATGACTCAACGGGAATGACACCAGCGAGAATCCTTTTTGGAAATAATCTGCGATTACCCGGAGATCTAAAGTTTGGAGCTGTTCCATCATCAACTTTAGATAGACAGAATTATGTCGACCAGATGAGAGGAGAACTCGACCAGGTACATCAGTTTGTACGAGAGAAGATACGAGTATCAAGTGACCGGATGAAGGCTCGATATGACATACGAGCAAATAATAAAGGTTTCGAAGAAGGAGAGTTAGTATGGCTTTACAACCCACAACGGAAGAAGGGTTTATCACCAAAGCTGCAACCTTCATGGGAAGGGCCGTATACCATCATCACCAAAATAAATGACGTGGTCTACCGGATCAAGAAAGGGCAGCGAGGAAAGTTGAAGGTGGTGCATATAGAGCGATTAGCGATCTACAAGGGTAGTGAGTTGGATCCTGTTCGGGACGAATCAGGATTAGGTAGGGGGTAATGTTACGATCGTGGCGACATCTATGTTTGAATAGCGACACTATCGTTAATGTAAAATTGTTATAAAGTAGAACAGTATAGAGGTGTCTAGACTTATCTAGACTAATCGAATATTCTGGACATTTCTAGAATGGTTAGAATATTTGGTATAAATACGCAACAAACATTTGGGAGTAAATCAGTTGTGTTTTAACCGTCAGAGTGCTAATAGTAATTAAAAGGAAAGTGTTGATAAAGTAAAATAAAGTGTTATTAAAGTGTAATATAGTGTTGTTAAAGTGTAGTTAAATAATTAAAGTGTAGTTAAATAATTAAGTTAAATAAGTGAATTAGTATTTAATCGGAAATAAATAAATTTAGTGGTTCTAGAATTTACATCGTTTGTTTTATTCACAATCCAGTGATCGAACCTTGAATTTTACAAGGCAAAAACGTAACAATATGTACATATATGCCTAACCGATATTACCGCATACCATCTCAGATATTGCTCAGAAATTCATTTTAAGGCACCGCACACGCGCGGCCGTAATATTGGTGAATTAAATATTTGTTTTGATTTTATTGATTTTCAGTGTTAGCAGGTGGAAAAGGTAATTCTTGCGCCAACTTTGGCACTGAATTATTTAACAGTAACATAGGTAGTCTTATACAATTTTTCGCTATTCTCAGAAATTCTAAGCTGATACACAGTTACACACCACTCATGCACATACGATTGATCGATTCATTCGGCTTGTTTAAAATTCAAATAGTCATCTGGTGTGTACCAATAAATGTTTCAACACATTACTTCTATTTGGTAATCACCGATGAAGGCCATTTTATTTACTAAATACATATCTTAACATTACAGTGCCCCAAACTCATGATTTTGTGCACATCTAATGTATTGTATTAACCCCTTAATGTTAGCCTTAAATATTAAACGATTTCTTTTATTTACTTTATTATTGTAGACACCAACATGAAACTCAACTAATAAAAGCGCCTGAATCATTATCACAAAAACGACAAGATAAATCTTTTATGGGCTTGACGTCTGATCACCTATTTAGCCGACATCTACCGAGTGTCATGCAAACCAGCATCTTAGCTAAACAATTGATGAATGGTATGAATCAAGGCACACGTATGATTCGTCAAGTACTAAAACGACCCAAAATGATTTTAGTACCAAAAGTAAAGAAACTAACCACATTTCGTTCACTTCCAATGACTGCCGCAGCTAATCACCATCGTTTTCAAATAAAAAATAATTTTGCGAAATTTCACAAAAAACCAATTCAAGTGCCCGTAAAAGAAGAGGTAATACATCATCATACGTATTCGGAGGAACATATTCATATTGATGAGGAAGAGGATAATCAGCCGGAAGTTAAAAAATACGAAGAGCCCTTGAAGAAACAAAGCAACGAACAAAAAAATAGGTATCTGAAAGAAATCGAGATGCGTGAAGAGAAAAAAGTTGAAGCAGCTATGGGCGGTTCCCAAATGACGGGTGGTCATAGTTCCGAAATTATACATGGTACACCATATTATTTTGAGGATGATTGGAAACCGATCGAAAAACCAAAACCAGCCAGTAAACTAAATACATTTGTTATGGATCAACCGATTGCCAAACAAGTACACCATCATAAGCATATTATTGAACTTGAGTTCGAAAATAAACCACAATCAGCACCGGAAATGAATCCACCACCACAAGAACACAGTCACATAAAACCAGCTTCATATTCAATAATTAATTTTCATAATCCACCAAACGCTAAAAAAGAAGAGCCTGCGAAAGAATTCAGCATACTAAAGGCAGAAACCGTAAATCCCGATTATTTCTATAGTAAAAAATTGAATAATCCGGATTATCTTCAGGCGAGCCCGTCGAATACAGTACAAAAGAAAACGAAGCGAGCAAATGAGTTCACAACACACTATCCGCTCGTAACTACAACTCAACGATATCGTGCCGCACCAACCTATAGTTTCCGAATAAATCCGATTGAAATACCATCCGTTAGTAGTCCCACAGCATCTGGCAAAATCGAATCGAAAAGGCCAATAATGCCAGCAATTACTGAAAGGAAGAAACATAAAAATCTAGTGGCCCAAACCATGAATCGGGGTGCTATCAAATTCGATAAATCCGAACCAAATTAAATATCGTTTTGTTAAAATAGTTTTTAAAATGTTTTTAAGTTTAAAATAAATTATTTCTTGTTGGTATTGATAATTTTATTAAGAAATCGCACATTACAAAAATCTACTACAATTTTTGATTATTTTTACAATTTGTACCCGCAATCGCTTGATCAAACGTCTCTCTAAAGACACGCATATTTTTTATGTTTGGTTGAAAACCGTCATCATAAAAATATAACGCCAGTGATGTAGATAATATCCACAGGTTTCGATCTGAATCAAGGTCCACGTGAATCGGATAAAAAGATATGCTTGTTTTGTGCACGGTTGCAATTTGATAAGGCATTCGAGAATTCCAACATGTTATTGTTGATCGACCGAATAGTAAATTGATTAAAACTTTTGTACTATCGTCATACAAAATTTGCGCTGCATGACCATGTTTGCCAATGTTACCTAGCAGAGTAAAATTATAGAAATATTTGTTTTCGGTGTACGATTCATCTTGTAAAATTAGATTGGAGACCGAATACATTTTAGTTGAGGCGAGTGGTGCAAAGTATACGTCTCTCGATCTGATATTTAGAAAAATATTTTTTGAATGTATACCTAATGAACAATTTAAGTTTGCACACTCACCCATCAGCTTGTTTTTCACCCACGGCCGAAGCAAATACGCCATAATTCCATCGGAAATTTATATGTTCATAAAAGAAATTACCCTCGTGGGGATCCGATCCCATATAACTATGTTCAACTATCCAGGCACGATCTTTTTTGAACGAGTACACAATGAACGATCGTAACATATCGACAATATAGGCATGCACATCGTCACAATTGTCACCTTCCATATCGATCGATAAGCTGAGTAAAACAGAATATGGATTAATTAAATCGGAAGGGATTACGAATCGGCGCACCAATGTGTCGGTAGTCAAATCGAGAATAACAAGCGCTGGTGGAGCAATAACACGTTTCTTGCCCCAATAATCGGTGTAACCCGCATCGATAGTCCATAATCGATTGCATTTATCGATTTTAAAATGTCCCGTATTTATCACTGACGATTCACTTGTTAAACTGGTGGTTAAATTATTTGGATCCTCATTCACGTAATTACCTTCGAACGATGGATATGGAATCAAGAGTGGTGATTTACTCGTCGCGCTGAATGGGAAATAATTTAGCGAGGATAAAACTCCTTGACGAAATCTGAATGTATACGGACAATTAAAATTTTATCAATATATAGAAAATATTTTAGATTTCGCCGATCGATATATGTTTACCTGAAAACTCCTACAAACACTTTGTCTCGCCAAATTCCCAATGAATATGCACCGTTTAGCTTTGGAATGAAGCTGCCCGTTGCAATAGCTTGTTCCCGACGATCTGCTGGAATCTCAAAATCCAATATATCCCAATGAAATACTTCTTTGAGTTGGTGGCGATCTGGTTGGATACCGTTTATGCCAGTGAACATGGCGAGACATAAAATCACTGCAGTATTCATCATTGCGCAACTTTATTCGATCGACGATCTCGCACTGTCTAAACAAGTTTGGGAGATAGACTGAAGTTATAGAAATATTTTATTATGTATATATACATAATACATAATATAGTAAACAAAGCATATTAGCCCTAAAGTTCAGCCGTATTTAATTACGTAAACGTTCGTTATCGCACTATATACATTTTCAAGAAATGGTTGGTACTAAAACTTGATAACGCACACAGTATATAATTTATTATTGTTGTAACTGTTTGGTTGCATCGAGAGTAGTTTATTAGGCTGTTTTTTCTAGCGGCTATCTTCAAACAAACTTCAAACACTTTTGATAATATAGTTAAGAGCTCGAATCTCTGTTATCGCCGAATTGACTTTTACTGTGACCGTAATATTCAGTGTGACATAGTATTTGTGCAGATCACAACATCAACATAATTTGGATAGTTAACAAAAGGCATCATAAAATAGGGGTCATATACTCGTTCATGTGCCACATGCGCATGATGTACGAGTATAAGCAGATTTTTTGTAATGTACCATCATATAACTTTCTTTAATAAGCTGTAATTCATATCGGTTATCGGCTTTCACCAGGACTACTTCTGAATTATTATTTTGATAATAATAATAATAACAGATCTACAATACTGATGCTTTTCACCATAAATAAAAGACCATATACAACGTTTAGTCAACCAAAAAATACATGATCGAGAAATTTTCGTTTTTGTTTCATAACGTTTTCGAAAAGAGTCGTAAACTTTTCGGTTTTCACGACACCGAAAAATACGTCAGAAATATAATGTTGTGAAAATAAAGGTAATATTATACCGTAAGTTTTGATGCATTGGTTTCGGTTGATATGAAAATACCCGGTTTGGAAAATAATTCTAATTAATTTTGTTATTGCGTGTTTTTCCTTCACAGCCCGCCTTCCTGACATCTGATAGTCATGATACTTAGCCTTTAACCTGGCCAAAAGTAAGCTTATTGGAATCGAGGTCCAGATGGGCTTTAAACCGTACTGCTGATAGTTATACGTGGATACCATCATATATATTGAGCCAATAACTGAGCATCAACAATTGGCTGAGGCAAAATAAAAAAATTGAGTAGTAATCGGGGACCGTTAATGTACGGCTCTAGTTTTGGAGGTTTAGAAAATTCAATTCGGAGGATTCTGATAATAGCCATAAATTAGATCCAGAATACAATTTAACAAGAATAACTCGAACATTCCGTTATGGATCTTGATACCAGTTATGCCTTAAAAATCATATACCATCATTCAATGGTTCTTCGAGATTGTCCATAACCTTCTAACCAAAAATGAAGAAAACATTTTTTCTAGAATTGCTAAAACAGTGAAACACTGATATATTTTAATATGATCAAATAAAAAAAATTAATAATTGGTGAGTTCTTTAGCAAGAACTTAATTCTCAATTTGCCATTAAACGTCCAATTATGCAAATAAACTAGACCTGCAACTCCCTTAGTTAGACGACGTGTGCGTTGCCAAACCTGACGTTGAAGCAACTGAACATATTACCTCAATCAATGTTGCAATCGCTCTTAGAGCATTTACAGATGCACTCAGTGAAACCCTTTGTTTAGTGGTGAAATCACAGATAATTGTTAGACAGAGGCTTAAAGGCTGTGGAAAAAGAAGCCTTAATTTTTTTGAAATTCGGTCATATAGCAACGTAAAAAGCAATTAGAATGTATTGAAGTTAAAGTTTCAACTGTGCCATACTGTTGGACACTTTTCATACCGACATGTTATTTGTGTGTTTGGCTACAAATCAGAACTTAAATTCCAATAGTTACAAACCATCTCCTCTGCAACTAGCTCTTCCACCCAAAAATATTAGAGGAGCTTTAGTTATATGTATGTATGACTTATTAAATAAGGGTTAGCTGATCCCTACACTGGAATAATAGATCTAATTTCTAATATTTCAATATTTCCAATACGATCAATCGAAATTCGACAAAAAACTGAATATTTGTTTTCAAGTTATATCTTACGAATTTTGTTTGCTTCGATTGATCAACCGAATTTAAGTATATAGGCATATTTTGGAGACCACAATTAAATCCGTCAACATGGAAATACAAACCCAATTGTGTAGAAAATATCTATTGATTTCGAATGAAGTCTATAGCAACTGCAATATCTCACTAGTTTTATGCACTGTAGCCATTTGATATAAAATATACGTGAATTTCAACACGCAATCGTTGATCGGCCGAAAACTGAATTGATCAAAATTTCGATCTTATGATCATAAATCATTTATACAACATAATGGACAGCCTTTGTGGTGCATAGTATATTACAATAATGATAATTAAAATATAATTAAATTATACGTGCACTCGATCCAATAAAGTTGTGTTCGAGCTACTAACCCAAACATGACACATTTAATCGAAATTATAGTCAATTCGAATATATTGTTACTAGTTTAGATGTGCACTGTGCTCGTAGATTAATGAATTTTGGGAGTGACTCCAACAAGATCTTTGTTCTTACTTCATAGAAGAAATGTCAATTAATTTTTACATTTATATTATACCAAGCTCAATGTACCGTTATAAGTATGATTAAACAGGACACAGCAAAATCGTGCATGTATCCAAATTATTATCATATTTTAACTGAAATATCCACAAACTCTATATCCTCTATATATATGCCCATCATGACAACAATATATTATGCTACTGATTTGGTGGAATTTTATAATCCATTGTATGTTTACCTCTTATATAGTGAAATAGTTTTGTATTAAGATCTAGTTCAATGGCTGTCTCAATCCCAATCAATACGATTAGAATTAAAAATCACTGTCAACACAATTAAATTATTTAATTGTAGACGCAAATGAAACCAGCCGACTTATTCGTGATCATGAATTGCTCGAAGTATAACGACTTCAAAACCACTGTTCTATATACTATATCAAAGCCATCTTAATATTTAATTAATGTATTTAGTAAGATGGCTTTAATACTAAATACGTATACATATGTTGCTATTAAATGTTATATAAAACAGAAAATATGCTGCTCAAGCCAATAATACATATTTACATACAAAACAAATATAATATTGTCACAAGTGGCATATTTATAAAATGTCTCATGTTAAGACAAGCTTGTTAAGAGTTGAATGTTTGCCGTACGATGATACGCCTAGATGCAGTCATCGCGCCAATTACTCAATCATGTCATCGGTTGATTTTATTAGCCTTTCTTTAACCAATTCCATTTGTAAACCACAAAGCCATAAAGGTTGCCTCAAGATGACAGTCACTGTAGTTTATCTTTTTGAGTCTACTACAATTTTTAACAGTAATGCAATCAGCAAAAATGTTATTGTATGATCTGCGTGATTAACGCTCTGTTAAGATGGTCGGCAACACCATTCTGCTGAACGGTTGATTGAATTTTAATTCCGTCGTTTCTCAGAAAATTATTAAACGAATCGTTACAATGTTCGGTTCCGTAATCATTGCGAATTGTCATACTGCTTTTATTAGTTTAACTTGGTGCACCATACATTTGAAATCCCTAATTGTTTATAAAACCTTCTGTCTTAAAGGTTCACACTGGACAAATTTTTTCTTCCACAAAGATGACATTTTTACAGGTACTTTTGATTTAGTTAACAAATAAAGTTAACCAACTTTATTTGCTCATCAAATTAACGTTACGTTAAGGACAATTTGTGCAAAATAATTACACGAAAACCGTTCGTTTGAACCAAAAAAAATTGCCTGACAGCTAAATTTTTTGCACTCAGTGCAATTTTGTCTACACTGGTTTTTTCGATCGAGTTACCCCTATTTTACACCAATACTATAATTTTATCTGTCACTGTGCTGCCATTTTGACTTTTGTGAACAAAACCGCCTATCTATAAACGGTTTTGTTTGTGAATTGTATTCATTTTTTTTCAGAAAACACAAATATAAATGAGGGTAAATCGGTTTCATGTTCGATTGACGCACAAAATCAGTGTACTCTGCCAATGAGGGGAAAAAAATCAAACGAAAACGACATTAGTTTACAGTAAATAAAAATAAACATAACTCAAACGATAATGAATATTTACTGAAAATTGTTAATACACGAATTCAATTGTTTCAAATAAAAAACAAAATTATCTGGCCTACTCGCAAACTAATTATGCGTTTTAATACTTAAAAATTCGGATATACTCGTATAAACATTTATTTAGTAAGGTATGGGTAAAAGATAAAACGGATGTTTTCATAATAATAGTAAAAAGTCAGAGATCCCTGCATAATTCGTTCCGGATCAGCACGCAAAACGTGACCGAGCCAGCGTATACTCGCTGAGATCTTACTGCATGTACTATGTCGGGGATTTTCATCAAATCTCTTATCTCAATATTGTACAGACGGTTTAGGCCATAAATCACACGCATGATTTTCCCCTCAAATATAAGGAACCATCTCTCGTACTCATCCGTCATCGCCCAACTTTCACATCCATATTCATAACAACGGGCCTGATCAATGCTTTGTAAAGGTTAGGTTTCTCGACACTTGATAGGTGATTCGAGTTTAGTCATCACCCACACTTTATCGTGACTGATAAATAGAGCCTGAATATTGTAATTATCCCTCAAATGTGTAGCGGCCATTACTAAAATTGGAGTGTCAACTCGAAGCGTTGACTACTGCATCGATGTTGACACATAGGTTTCCATTCCAGTCCCGAACGTCGGTTGATGCAGGCCTAAAAGTATGGTGTAATTAGTCTCGTAATCTATATATTTGGAATGTCAGAAATCCGATATCAATGAATTGTGGCGCAGTCAAATTATAAACTCAATTTGTATAATTTTACTGTGATTTTCTTTTTTTTAATACAGTTTGGACCTTTTACAGCTTTAACTACAGTTGCATGTTCATCTTTGCCGGCATCACCTAATAAATGGAAATCGGATTAAGTAACTCAGTTGGTATTACAAACCGTTGAAATAAAGTATTTGTATTCAAATCGAATATTACGATATCTAGTGGATCAATAACCCGTCTCTTACCCCACTTATCTTCACATCAACTATCGATTATCCAAAGTCGACCGCAGTGATCGATTTTCAAATGTCGCGAACTTATCACCGATGATTGACTTGGTAAACTTTCTATTCTATTATTTGCATCTTCATTTGCATAATTTGTAACGAACGATGGATCTAGAATAAGCACGGTTGGATGCAGTGGTTCAGGCTTAACAAATTTAAATCTGAATTCAGAAAATTATGAATCCGATTACTATCTAAACTTCTAATGCTATAGTTATTATAGCAGATTTATCGATAATTACTTCCAAACCGCAATTCCTCTTACACGTCATCTTTCAAAAAAGAACGCATCTTTCGTATGGTATACACATTTCGATTAATCTTTCAATACATTAAAAGTGAAGCTGCCCGTCAGTTCTTAGGTGTATTGATTTTTTCGAACCTTTTATTGTTACAACCGATGCCTCTTATTTCACTGTGGTTGCTGTATCCAGCAGAAATCAACTACCCAACTAAATAGAAAAAGAGTTGTGAACCGTTTGTGAAAAAAGCCCGTCCTTATTTATATGATCTCACATATCTCAAAATGATTCCAAAACCTTCTTCTATAGGCTGAGATGGAGAGCTGAGTTGGATGAGTATGACTATATATGATATTTTGTTTAAGCTGCGAAAAACAAATTTAAATACTGATATTATAAGTCGTATGATTGTTCCAAGTACCAAATAAACGATTCATAATTTCCTCTACACTAAACTTAAGTTACTACATATATATAGAACTTTAAGTATAAAATGAGCTGTTCAACCAAATTTTATATCTGAGCCGAACACATAATCAAATACACCACTCCAAAATACAACTAGTTCGAGATATCCTTATGAGCATGATGTAACAGGAATCCTAAAGGAATTGATTGCTCATCAAATGGTGGTCATTTAGGAGTTACACGCACTGCAATGCGATTAAAATCGCACACTTCTCCCAAAATATACATATAAACATAATCGCGTTAATAGTTGCATTGTGTACCCCGTGCTATATAAGCGGTTATCACAGACAACAAAATTCCAATGAAAACCACCAGTACTTCGAAAAACCCATTTCAGATAATTTTTCTGGACGTTGTTGGTCTCTCGGCCTATTTCTTACGAAGGCAATAGATTTATAATGACCATGCAAGATGATCTAAGCAAAATAATTAGTTGCAGTATCCAGTATCAACATTTCCAAAAGATTTTGTCTGTAAGTATGAAATGCTTGCAACTCTTGTAAGCGAACACGTTCAATATTTCATGAGCGAATTAATTCAGTATCTCGGCAAACTTCCCAATATAAAAAATTGAATAGTTCACCATACCATCCACAGACCAACACAGCCATTGACCGATCCCAACACACATTGGCTGGAAACCTGAGAAATTTGGCCGGGCTCAGCGTATATGGATCGGGAGAAAGAGGTTTGGCTGGATAACCTAGCGGACTTGGGTCTCGAAGCAGAAAAAAAAGGATCAGTGTGTGAGTTATTTTTTGATGACTAATTAAATACTAACCTTTTAGTTTGTAATATTGGCCCAGAGAAGCCACATTTATTACTAGAAATCGGCAGGAGGTTCTAACCGTAACCTTCGCCTCAGATAATATTTATCATATGGTCAGAGATTGAGGGTGGCGGGTGCACATTCCTCCTCTGTCCATCGATATGTAGCTTATAGCCTAAACCTTTACCCTGCCACCCATTCCTAAGCCTTTAGAAACCCCAGAAAGACAAGCTGGAGTAAATATAGGGAAATGTTAAAAGGTTTATCGCCGCCAGAATTACATGATTGAAATATATAAGTTCTATTGTTTTAGTTTAAATTTCCTTAATCGTTTTTAATCAAAGTAGTGTAGTAATAATCATTTTAAATGTCATTTCGTCGAAAACAACAAATAAATTACATCAACAAAAATTGTTGGATTTGCTATCGTAGAATCCTGACCATGTCCATGGATACACGGAAAGAAACAAGTCAAGCAAAATTGTACAAACCAAAAATAATTATATTACATTTTTGAAAATTCATGATTTTAAATAAAACTACAAAATGTCTTTTTTTTGTTCTCTAAATATTATGTCAAATATCGATATTGGAAATGCAGTTCATTCCTTCAGCGATATAATTGAATTCGGCTATTACAAAATTTGTTCCTAAAATAAGTAAAAATAATAGTCGATGGTTCGTTTGCAAGAATATTTAATAATATAATTCGTTTGAAGATATAGTGTTTGCAGAATATCACATACATAATTTCAGAGTACTGCTTCTTTCTTGCACATAATTTAGAATACAATCAAAGCCATCTTAATATATAAAGCCTCCATGTTGAGCGATATTTTCAAACGAGTTTTTTTTAGTTAACCAAAAAATGTGTAATTTACAAAGAAGTCTATGCAATCCCATGGCAAAACATACAAACTTATTTTGAATTGTTCAACTATTAATAGTGAGAGCTTTTAATATTTTATTACATAAAGTAATAGATAAAGAATTGAATTAGGTGATGGCCAGGGTTATTTTTCGAAATTATATTAATTAAACATAATTTTTATGATTATAAAATTGTTATTAATTTAATTTATTTGCGCTTTTAAATTTGTATATACAAATATATATCTGATATATTCTAATACTCTCTTTCAATATACTGCATTCACTCCAACACAGAAATAAAATAGTTCGATTCAAAATCTAAACATCGAAAAATATGTATTAAAATTATGATAACTACGATAAATTAAAATTTAGGAGATTAATCGGATAAACGCTGGGAAATTTCTCATTAAACCAAAATAAAAATATTGATCGTATCGATCAAATAAATGATAAAATGTTGTGTTTTGTTTTGAAGGTTACAAAAGGTTACATAATTTATATACAATATGTCAATTAGGATTAGGAGAGGGACAATTTGATCACGCTCTCAATAATATTTTTTATGCGATTATTTTTTGTTTTATTTATTAAGATGGCTTTGATACAATTCAATTGTAAGCTTTTTAACAGCCTTTACAGCAGCAAGTGTCAGTTATGTAAATCTAATGATATTCAAAAAATTATCCTACGATTCTAAAACGACCAAATAGACGTATAAAACTGTAAAATATACAAGAATATAGCTATGTTCCAAAAGCGCACAAATTAAATAAGACTTAGCCGATCCCTGCACTGGAATAATAGAACTAATTTCTAATGTTTCAATATTTCAAATAATTTCGAAAAAATGTTTGTGTTATGACACAAACAATAGTCGTGTCTTTTATTCAAAAATTTTCGAGTTTGAATGAAGTTCTGAATAAGAATTTTGTCGTTTTTTCAGCAAAATCCAAATGAATTTAATTTTTTATCAATAAATATGATACATTTAATGTTAAACTATATATTTTCATCCAATATTATCAATATATGTAATATAAAATTTAACTTTATCTTTCAATGTTCTCGATAAAACAAATGTTTTTGTCAAGTTCTCGATAAAATCATAGTACACGAACTCGAAAAAAGGGAAATTTTAAAAGGAAATATTTTAAACATATATTTTTCATTGTATTTTAATACATGTATTATTTGACAATAAACGTAAAAAAATACTGTTAGAAGTTGAAATTTATTCAAATAAATAGAACTTAAATAAAATATATTGGTCAAATTAAATAAAATTTCCCAGTATTATTCCCGATGTTCTATATAGGACTTGAAGTTCTGTTAATAAAAAATCGCACCTAATAAATGAAAACTAAATATTTTTAATATTCGAACGGCAAAAACATATACCCAAAGTTTAAAATTCAAAGAGGTATAACCATCCAAAATAAATTTCCCAATGAATACATGACAGTGTAAAAATATTTGATTCGATCGAATTCAGAAATACCAATTCATTTTCGTTTCGTATAGCATTTTCGTATCGTGTAAGGATACGTATCCTATTCAAGAATAGGGGCCCAGCTGATTTATTCATGATCATGAATTGTTTGATGTATCACGACTTCAAAACCACTGTTCTATATACTATATCCAAGCCATCTTAATATTTAATTAATATATTTATTAAGATGGCTTTAAGTATTTAGTAAATACGTATATGTTGTTATTAAATATTATAGAAAACAGAAAATATGTTGTTCAAGCCAATAATATTTACATACAAAACAAATATAATATTGTCACAAGTGGCATATTTATAAAATGTCTCATGTTAAGACAAGCTTGTTAAATCGGCAACGACACGTGCTTATTTTTAAGCGAAAATTGTAAAATAGTGAAAGGGAGTTAAATGTTTGCCATACGATGATACACCTAATGCCGTCATCGCACCAATTACGCAATCATACCATCGCTTGATAATATTAGTCTTTCTTTAACTAATTCCATTTGTAAACCACAAAGCCATAAAGATTGCCTCACGAGATGATAGTGGCACTGTAGTTTATCTTTTTGAGTACTCTACGATATTTAACAGCAATGCAATCAGCAAAAATGTTATTCTGCATATATGATCTGCGTGATTAACGGCAACACTATTCTGCTGAACGGTTGATTGAATTTTAATTCCGTCGTTTCTCAGAAAATTACTAATCGAATCGTTGCAATGTTCGGTTCCCTGTACCTCGATTTTGTTGCCTTATTGAGACTATGAGACTTCCAAATATTTTGTATACGTACACTGTGTAGAGTATGAAAAATTGTTATTGTGTGTTGGCATTTTTTGTATGTGTATTTGTTTTGAGAGTGTACAATAAGCATCAAAAATTATCGATATACGGTATAAATCGGTATAAAAAACAAAAATAATTCAAACAATTTTGGTGCTTACACTCCGTTTTCTCCTGCTATTGCGACGGAGAATTGACGTTTATGTCAAAAGTATAGTACATAAATTATTATGTTTACTTATTATCCTATTATGATATTTTTGCATCCGAAAGCTTTTGAATTTTTGTCAAAATAAAATACAAATAAATTGAACAGCGCATGCGCACAAATACACACATCCTCACTAATATTACTTTTTTCCGGTAATTTTTACTCTCCTAGTCTCATAGTCTCAAAAAGGCAATAAAATCGAGGTACTGATCATTGCGAATTGTCTTACTGCTTTTATTAGTTTGACTTGCGCATCATATAATTGAAATCCCTAGTTTTTAAAAAAAACCTTCTGTCTTTAATCTAACATATCCACTTGTACAAAGATGATATTTTTACAGGCACGTTTGATTTAGTTAACAAATAAAGTTGGCCAAATTTATTGGTTCATCAAATTAACTTCCAACACTTAAATCACCGAAACAACCTCTTTCAGGGTCGCCCTGAATCAAAATACGGGTATCCTTAAGCCTCTATTCCATTGTGAAAAATTTACTGTCAGCAAAACCAAAATGGGATAAAAATATAGATTTGCTGGTGGTGCGAAAGAAACAAAAAACTTCATCAGAAAAATTTTACGGGAGAGAAAAATGTGTTTGTGTTAGTGTGTTGCCATAATTTATTATAGAAAAGTATCAAGTTGAGTATTTTTTATGGCAACATTTACACACATCGACATAAAAATTGTGTGCGGATACGAAATTTTTTTCACACACACACATGTTTGGATATTTTTATGGTCAAATGTTATTTTGTTGTACATTTTTTTTTAATATTTCAGACGTTATAATAACAAATTATTATTATTATTATTAATTATATTACAATAAATTATTTATTATGTAATAGCATATGAATAAATGAATAAAATTATGTTCGCACTCTAGACATAAAAAAAATTATGAAATTTGCTGGTTATGTTACAGATAAGATGTCAAAACGTAACCATAAAAGTTTCGCTATAAAATAAAAAGTAAAAAAACTACTATCTCTGTCACACTAATGGAATTTTTTCTTTTCTTTCTCCTTTCATTATGGCAACAAAAAAATGTTGTCAGTAAATTTTTCACAATGGAATACAGGCATTATACTCATCATTCATCGCAAGTTTTTGTTAGAGTAAACGATGCGCCGATGAGAGATTTTCAATGGAATATAGTTTACGACAAAACTACGCAATAACTCAGTCTCTTGCTATTCTACAGTTAGATAAGCAGGTACAAATCGAAACTCTATCACCAATTTCAATGCTACAAGCCTCTTCGTTTACTGTTTGATTGTGGGTCACATAAATGCAATTTGATTTTTCTAATGCCCACAGGATCAATTTAATGTGTTATTCACTACACTATTATTTTGAAAACGAGACTCGTCTGTCCACAAAATATTGACTAAAGTCTACGTGGAAATTTATATGATGTTCCCGGTTGGGACATAATTTTAAATTAATTTTAGAGCAAATAAAAGTAAACACAACTCAAACGGATAATGAATATTTACTGAAAATTGTTAATGAACGAATTCAATTGTTTCAAATAATAAAACAAAATTGGCCTACTCGCAAACTAATTATGCTTTTTAAATGCATAGTTAAAAATTCGGATATATAACCACTTATTTAGTAAGGTATGAGTAAAAGATAAAACAGATGCTTTCATAATAATAATAACAACCTCTGCGCCTGCCATACGGTAGCTCTCCCTTCAGAGACGCTGCACAATTCGCTCCGGGTGAGCGCGCAGAACGTGACCGAGCCAGCGTATTCGCTAAGATCTTACTTCATGTACAATGTCGGAGATTTTCATCAGATCTCTGATCTCAACATTATACAGAGCTCGATATGTACTATCTATTTCGCGTTTTAGGCTATAAATTACACGCATGATTCTTCCCTCAAATGTAAGGAGCCATCTTTCGAACTCATCAAACATAACAGCGGGCCTGATCAACGCTTGGTAAAGCGTTTGACACTTAATAAGTAGTTAGATTTTAGCAGTGGTCTTAGAGGATACAAAGCACGACTGCCAGCTGCCAGCCGCACTTTAATATCCTGTTAGTTACACTGTTAGTGTGAGTGATAAGAGAGCCCAAATACTGGAACACTCCCTCAGTGTAGCGGCCACTACTAAAATCTGTTGTGCCATTGTCCTTATTCCCTTATAGAGATCATTAATATATTTTTATTAATATAAATTTATTTCTTTATAATAAATTTTATTTGTTATTAACAATATAGAGTAAATAATAGGCAATTGTTACTTATTTTTTCTTATAAATAATTGAAGGAAATTTTAAGTAAAACTCAATATTTGTTTATGAAAATTGCCCGAAAAAATTATAAACAATTAGAATTTGTTATAAATAATTTATTTATTTATAAACAAATAAATAAATTATCAACAATAGTGGATTGATATAATAATTATGCGATCAATTAAAAAATTGTCTATGAAGATTATGAAATTGAGATAAAAAAAATTCTTCATCACTTTATATTGTTATAAATAAAATAATTTGTTATTAACAAATTAATGTTTAATAAATAATTGTATTTTTTATTAACAAATACACTTGAAATATAAATTCTATAATTTATTTATAAAATTTTACTATGGAAACTCGATAAATAATTCGATATTGTTATAAACAATTATAGCAGACGAAATAATTTGCCGAATTGATTACGCCATATACCTAACTTGATCTTGTACAATAATGTAGAAGAAAATTGAAATCGAAAGTTAATCAACACGATCAATAAAATCAACATTCAATTTTATTATTCTTCATTTCTATATATACAGAATTTTTCTCTAATACGAGTAACGACATTTCGGAAAATTGTAAATTCGAGGAATTATGTATTCGTGAAATTGTGTTTCTATGAAATGTTGTTCTGTGAATTGTTTTCGATGAATTGTTTTTCTAGTTTTTCGGGTTACCAGAAATGTATGATAAGGCGTACACAGGCAAGACCCGTCATATTGGTATAGGTGGGCAGTGCCCGAATTGTTTATCTCACCATATCCAACTAAAAATTTAATTATAAAAACATAAATCTATCGACATTAATAAAATATTAGTCTTAGTTGTACTGTAAATTTAGGCTTGTGAGCTTAACCCTTTGCGTTAATCGTATTTTTTTATAGTTGTTATATGTACATATTATAAATTATAGCATAACAAAAAAATTTTGAAACCATATTTTATTTGATATTTCCAAGCACACACAAACCAAATCACACAAGCGTAAATAGGTACATATGAACATGTTTCCTGTATTTTAGTATGCGGGTGGTAGCACGGTCAACTGAAATTTGGTATCTAGATTTAATTTATTTTTATTATTTATAAATTATAGTAAATGAAATAATATAGAAAAAGAAAATTTCTATACCAGATTTTATTGGACCTTGTGTAGCACAAAATCGATACCCTGGTTGAAACTCAAAATCGAATATTTCATTGTTCACCAAATAAATTCATGTTGAATTCTTAGTTCACGATTATACACTATTGAATGTCAAGCACATGTTATCACTCGAGTTGACAAACCGATAACATTTGCTTATTTATTTACATTCACGAATAAAATATCATAGGTCAAAAAGACAAAAATTATTTTTATAGCTCAAATCTAATATTTATTAAGAAATCATTTTACAATTTCGATTTTTCAATTTTACAATTCGTCCCGGCGATTGCTTGGTCCACAGTCTCTTTAAAAATACGGACACTTTTTCCCGCCTTGAACTCTCTATACGAACTTGATACCATTAAATGTGATACGACCCATAAATTTCGATTTGTATCAATAGTTAAGCCGACTGGATAAAAATTTGTAGTCGTTTTATGCACCGTACTCACACTTTGGAATGGCAAACGTGAATTCCAACAACCAACTGTACCTCCAAATATTGTATTGAACAGTGAACCAGACTTCTCGTCATAGACCATTTGGCCGTTTTGCTCATCTTTATCGGCTTGACCCAGTAAATGGAAATCATAATAGTATTTATTTAATGTATACGATTCATCTTGAAGAACTTGATTGGAGACGTAATATATTTTGGTGGATGAAACTGCTGCAAAGTATACTCGCTTTGATCTGTATGAAAAAATAAATTGGAATTGCTTTAAATTGATAACGTACATATTTGTATTATTTATAAATTATAATACCCATCTGGTTGTTTATCGCCAATAGTCACCGCATTAATGCCGTGGTTCCATTGAAAATTTAAATCTTCGAAAACAAAATTTCCTTCATCTGGATCAGACCCCATGAAATTATGTTCCACTTGCCAAGCACGATCCTTTTTAAATGAGTACACGATAATCGATCTAAATAAATCGGGTACGTATGCATACACGTCTTCACAGTTAACAGCATCGAAATCAACCACTATATGGGCGTATATGCTGACGGGATTAATAAATTGTTGGGGAATTTCGATTCGTCGTATTAAAGTGTCAGTGGTGAGGTCAAAAATGATAATGGCTGGCGGTGAAATCGAACGTCTACTACCAAAATGATCACTGTAACCCGAATCAGCGATCCAAAGTCGATTACATTTATCAATTTCAAAATGTCCGGAATTAATCACTGACGATGTAGTTGGTAAGCTTACAGTTCGATTATTTGGATCTTCATTAACGTAATTGGCCTCGAATGATGGATACGGGATGAGAACTGGTGATTTATCGGTAGTGTTGAGTGAAAAATAATTAAGAGACGATGCTACTCCCTTTGAGAGCCTGCAAAAAATAATTTTGTATAATTATAATGCATAATGGAGGCATAAATTATATTCTTACCTGAACACTCCCACAAACATTTTGTCTCGCCAAACGCCAACCGATAAAATACCATTTTTATGCGGAATATAACTCTCAGTCGCTATTGCTTGTTCACGTCGATTGGGTGGAAACTCAAAATCGACTATATCCCAGTGGAATCTTTCGATGAGTTTATTTCGATCTGCTCTATTTTTATTACAATTGATTCCAGTCAAGGTGACCAGTGCTGGGATGTTCTATCACCACTTCGATTCGCTTCGATAGACAATTGTGTCTCTTTTTTTACAAACAAAATTGTGCTCCATTGCGTTTTTTGGATTACGTTTTGTCTATTGCGATCTCAGCCTGTTAGAATAAATTTGCAAACTATCTCTTTTTCCTCTTTTCACTTGCCATCGAAAATAAAAATATTGGTGATATTTTATGGAATGAATTTATAGAAATAGAATCGAGTAGGCAATGATCACAATATAAATTACGAAATAGAATACAATTTTGTTCGTAAAAAAAAGAGACACAAATGTCTATCGAAGCGAATCGAAGTGATGATAGAACATCCCAGCACAGAAATAAAATAGCAACGAATTTCATTGTGTATGTCATTTTAAGACATTAGAACGTTTAATAAAAATTATGTTCTATTTATACGGTATTTTATACAAAAATATTTTCTCATAATATTTGACTATCATACGAATTCCACAGATTGTAAACCTTCGTTTAGTGGAATGTGAAATAAAGAATGTGTGTAATATTTAAATAATCAATGGGATATAGCACAGATAAAAAATAACCAGATAGTAATAAAAAGAATTTAATGATTTTTCCAAAATTGACTGATAACAGAACCGTTAACAAGTGGCAACATAACTAAGCGCACATCACGAACCCATAAAAATGTATCTGTAATAATTTAGCAAAGACGCAACACATTTGAATAGCCATCTACTGACCTACTGTCAAATTACTTATAATATGTACTTTGTATAAGAGAAGTCGCGTCAAAAAATCGTTGTGTAATAACGTCAAATCGTTTATTTATATCATACAAAACACTGCGTATGAAGCTCAGTACATATACCTGCGGGAGTGAGTCGAGAAATTTGTGTGAGTAAGAAAATTTTCATCTCGAGTGTGATGAAAAAGGAGGAGTCATTATGTCAAAATGGCGTACTTTGATTAGTAGATAGTGTTTCCAGTTCCACTCCGGCAGTTATGTACTGAGCTTGAGCGAGAAAAAATATTTTCAATGTTGTCAACGATAGTTGTGTTGTTGATATTCCATCAAAACCGTCTATAGATACAAGCCGGAAAAAAATGCTTCGTACACAGATTCCACCACAAATAATGCACACGCGAATGTAGTACATAGTTACCATGTAAATTGATACAATTTATTTTGCTTTATTATTTCTCTTATACACGATATTTGTTTTGGCATATACAAGTTAACACCACCAGTAATGCTGTATAAGCACAACGTGCACATATAACATCAACGATCATATGTCATCAGCACAACGAGTAATGCTGCATAAGCACAACGTGCATAGATAACATCAACGATAATATGTCATTCAGCACAACGTGACTATCAAGACACGCGAAGAGCAAATATGCTGACTTGTGGTAAAACATATTGTAATTTAAGGCTCCTTTCCAAGAATAAGAATTTTTATATTATTATTTTTGCAAATTAAGTATAATTTTTTAGATATAAAATCATGTAATTTTTAGAATAAGTTATTTTTTAGTTTGGATTCAATAAATAAAGTTGTTTTTTTATTCGAATTCCTTACGGACTCGTTAATTGGCGCCGAAACAGTCGAACCATCGGGAAAAGTACTAAGTGCAAGTTATAGCAAATATTATACTATAACTTCATTAAAATTGTAGCAAATTCTATACTACAATTAGTATAACAGTGCAGTGATCGCAAAACGTACCGCAGTAAGCCGTTTGTGAAAGTGAAAGCATACAGCTAAAAAGGAAATCTACGTTCCATCCAACGCACGCCTGATTGGTATCTTCTAGTGCACACAGTCCCTAAGTGCACCCTCACCTCTACATGAAGATTGAAGTAATTTTCCTGTAAGTACACAAATCTAGTGGAAATTTAATACACAAATCTAGTGAAAATTTAAAACTAAAGAACGGCAAAATTTGGAAAGAAAAGAAAGTTATACCCATGGGAACATAACTATTCCTACCATTAAGCTAAACACACAAATCTAGTGTAAAATCTTTAATAAAAAGTGCAAGTAACAAAAAAAGTGAAAAATTAGTTACGATTATTGATCAACAAACCCCAGTTGAAAACAATATCTAATACTAAAGAACGGCAAAACTTGGAAAGAAAAGAAAGTTATACCCATGGGAACATAACTACTTCTACCATTTTTTTAAAATACGCTGTACACATAAGAACATAGCGAACGCTGTTCCACTAAAATTGTGAAACTGAATAAACAAATCGTGGTAGAGTTGTACCATTAGTAGGCGGATTACAATTATCAACGCAACCTCGCCAAACGGGAAAAATACAGCATATCCAACAGTTATTCAGAAGACACACAAACACTTTGTGGCAAAACTAATCCACAAACAGGCCATGAAAAGCCTATTAATCTTAATGTAAGTCAAAAATTAATAACAAATACAAAATAATAAAGTGAATATAATAACAAAAAAATTTTTTTTTAATAACAATTGTTAAAATAAGTTTAACAATAATATAACATTTAAGAAACATAAAAATCAAAAAACGTAACAAGTGAAAATAATAATAAAATATTTCCTTTTAATAACAAGTGAAATGAATTAATATAACAAAAATAATCAGAAAAAATACCACAGTGAATGGCAGATTTAGAATTAATAAAAAAAACACTACAAGAGATCACTGGAGCTCTAAATGCCCAGATTGAACTAACCAAGAGAATAGAAAAAAGATTGGACAAACTGGAAAATCCTGTGATTTTAACGACAGCCCCTACAACGCTAGTCACCCCAAAAAATGAAGAAGATTTAAAACAAATAAGCCGCTTGCCCGATGCCGTTAAAGAACTACAAACATTCGACGGAAATCCCACCCAATATTTATCATGGGTACACAGCGTTGAAAACATATTAAGAGACTACGAAATACTGCGAAACAAACCAATATACAGGGCGATACTCCAACATATCCGCCAAAAAATTCGTGGAAATGCTCTCCTATAATATTTTCAACGAAGAATGGGCATCAATAAAAAAATGTCTGTCACTACATTACGCCGATAAACGTGACCTTCGCACACTGGAACATCAGTTAAGTACGTTATCACAACAACATATGACAGTAGACGAATTCTATGCCAATGTCAACCAACAGTTCTCCTTGATAGTCAACAAAATCAAGACAGAGGATTACACATTGGAAACAATTAATGTTTTGGTAGAAACGTATCGTAATCGCGCATTGGACGTGTTCATCCGTGGAGTAAATGGAGACCTAGTAAAAATGCTGATCATTCAGAAACCAGATACATTACCCGAGGCATATGCATCCTGCCTAGAAATCCAAAACCTGAATTTCCGGAACATGGCCATTCACAAGAGAAACATCAACAATGTTGTAACTGCTCCAATAAACCAAATTTCGTATACTCATGCACTACCTAAAAACAACAACGCATTATCAATGCGGAGAAGAAACATGGCATATAACATCCAACATCAAAACTACAGTAGCCCTTTTGGTAATCAAACCCAAACAACCTCCAACCACCAAAGCCGAACTACCCGAAGCCCCCAACACCGATGGAAATTGACCCATCAATACAAACACGACAGGTGAACTACATCAATCGCCCTACTCCTCAAAATAATATGACAACAAAAAGAGAACATTCTCATATCCATGAACAAAGAAAACAACAAAGAATTAACCATTTGGAGACTCAGCTGGAAGAGGACTACTAGAACCAACTAGCTTATGACAACACGGAAATCGAAATATCCAGTGATGAGCAAGAAATAGAAGATAACTCCGAGGTAAATTTTTATGACGAAAGCCTCTCTAGCGTACCATACCTAGAGTACCGGCATAAAGACGGAAACACACTCAAATTCCTCATAGACACAGGAGCCAACAAGAACTTCGTAAAATCAGAATTAGCCGTTAATGCAAAACCAACCGAGAATCAATTCCAAATCAGATCAGCAGGAGGTGACATCAAAATCAGTCAAAAAATTAGTGGACAATTTTTTAAAAGCATTGGCATCGGTAACATCATCGATTTCTTCATCCTGCCAGGATTGAAATCATTCGACGGTATCATAGGAGATGGCACTTTAAAGGAATTAGGAGCACTTATTGATCGAAAACACAATGAATTGATCATCACGCCCAACATACACATTCCATTAAAAGAAAAACCATCGTGCCAAGTAAACAATATAGAAATTCGGGATGGTCATCTTTCACCCAACACAAAAAAAATATTACACACAGTCATGTCGAAATTCGCAACGCTCTTTGGACCCGTTAATAACATCAAAACCATCGATACTGAAGTATTCGCTGAAATCAAAACCACCAGTGAAGAACCGATTTATACCAAATCTTATCCATACCCATACAATATGAGACAAGAGGTGGACAGATACAACGATTCAATACACTCGGTTACCCAACAAAAACCAAACGACATCTTTTCTGGAAGAATTCAGAGAACCAACTACCAAAATCTGGTAGATTTCAAACCAGAAATTCCCGAGGATCTGATTGAGAGATTACGTAGAAACCAAGACGCCACCATTACAAGGGAAAATAATAAGAGAGTCGATCCAAAGACCTACGAACCAGGCGATACCATCTATACGGCAGTGAAACAAATCAAATGGAAAGATAAGCCGAAATTTCGACAAGAAACAGTGGCACAAGATAACAACGTCACTATCGCAACTACTTCTGGAAGGCGCATTCACAAAGCCCAAATCAAAAACCTACCACAATAACTTCCCATTATTATCACAACGCTTACTACAACCTTTCCTTCTCCTCCTTTCCAGTTCATGGCTCTGGCATTTTACTATGCCACTGAGCATCTACGAGTACCAATTCCACAACCAACAAATCATTGAAATCCTAAACGATCATACCATATTCCTAAGCAACTTCAACGGAAATATTTCGTATAACAAGACTAGACTTGCTCATAGAAGGGGATTGCTGGTTTTCTCAAAGCCATCTGTCCAAGAGGAACTTCCCACTCATCAACCTGGAATTCAACCCATCCAGTTAAACTTTTGATCCACGGGACGTGGATTTTTAAGAAGGGAGGAGTTAACACCACCAGTAATGCTGCATAAGCACAACGTGCACATATAACATCAACGATCATATGTCATCAGCACAACGAGTAATGCTGCATAAGCACAACGTGCATAGATAACATCAACGATAATATGTCATCAGCACAACGTGACTATCAAGACACGCGAAGAGCAAATATGCTGACTTGTGGTAAAACATATTGTAATTTAAGACTCCTTTCCAAGAATTTTTATATTATTATTTTTGCAAATTAAGTATAATTTTTTAGATATAAAATCATGTAATTTTTAGAATAAGTTAGTTTTTAGTTTGGATTCAATAAATAAAGTTGTTTTTTTATTCGAATTCCTTACGGACTCGTTAATTTACATATACGACACATACTATCGCGTGTGCAGTCAAAAACCATTTAACAGTATTGATTTTGTTCCGATAGTGTATATAATAGAATGCACCAATACAACGATGACATAGGAATAATTAGATGTTTGTTGTATTCCTCTGTTATTGTACAAATGAGAAATCTAGTATTGTCTATGCTTACATTTAACGCGTCAAGATATTATTTACACTATAAATAAATGTATTTAGGTAGTGTTGCATACTTCAATATATTCAATATATAATTAAATCAAAAGATACATATAGTATTTCTATTTCTTCGATATCGATTTTTCTTTCATTTTATTTCGGCTGAATGAGATAATTAAGATTTTCGGTAAACTATATTAATTTATAACGATTTGTAAGAAGCTATATCATCTGTTTACAAGATGTTTAGAATTTCAGTATAAATTTCTTAATTCATTTATTTCTAAAGATTAATATTTACTTATTTAAATATAGAAAGAGTATAAAGATTAATATTGCTAATATTTCAAATAAAAAATTGATGTGACTTGAATGGGGCAGTTTAAAATAATAATTTTACCATAATACATTATTACTATTTAAAATACCGAAACATTCAAGTGTTATTTTAAAAAATTTAACGGTGGGCATATAATTCTTAAATATTTTATCAGTATTGTTCAAATTTGGCGCATTTACTAGGCTCAAATTGAACACTTTGCAACGCAATCCGATTAACATTTCACCGTCATTATAGAATTTCCAAGTTTTTAATTTTTTTTAAATAAATCCAAAATATATAAATCATTTAGTGCCATCAATTGAGTTCGTTAAAACGTATGGTGCCATCTATTGATTTAATTATCATCTTTAGTCAGAAACTATACTACTTTTTTAGCGAAACAAGTAGTAACCCGAGTGTACTATAGAAATGTACATTCATTTCCCTCAAATAGTATTATAAAGTGTTTATAAAGCCAACAAAAAGAAAAATGGATACCGCCAAAACAAGACCGGACTCCCGCTCAAGTACTCGGACACGAGATTTAGGATCGGCACGTGGAACGTGCAATCACTTAGAAAACCAGGAGCGTTAGTAGGCCTAATCACGTGCATGAAGGAGTATCGGCTGGAACTCGTTGCTCTTCAAGAAACTCGCTGGCCTAAAAGTGGGAGCCCATGTAACTGGTGCGGTTTCTGGTTGGTCATCAGCTGGTGGAGCATTTACTGCCCCCAAGACTAGGAGAACAATCAAAATAACTGATCTCATGATTATTGATTTAATTAATTTTTTTCAACTTTTGTCACAACAATATCACCGTTTACTATCCGGACGTGTTCTAAATGTGCCAAACGAGAACACCGGTTATTTATACTGTACTGAAATTACACAACAATGAGTAATTAGTATGGTACTCAAGTATATAAAAAATAACACTTTCGCCAAATTATCTCTTGTAGATATAAGAATTTAAAACAAAAAAAAAATTAATATGTTAGGACGTTCACAACTCTAATTTGCAGCGATGCATGCACTTAGGAGTATATGTATTTATACAAAAATAATACTGCCAAAGTGGGTTATTTTGTGCGATTATCCATTATATATTAACTCAATAACATGGTAAACATATAATTTACTTCAAGTACATCATCGTTGATTTACATAAAGACAAGTACCTTACTAATTTGACCCGACATCGATGTGTGATAATAATTAGTATTGTACTATATACACAGATACAAGACATACAGACACTTCATTATACAAAATAAATATTTTATATTTCTAAAATAAATAGCAGCTGTTAAAATAGTATTTTATTTTAAAATACAATTTTACATTATGATAAGGCACCACAGGTAAGTTATGAGTAAAAAACGACTTTTTGTAAAAAAATATCACGAATCCCGGGATCCCGGGATTTTTTCCCATTATGAATCCCGGATCCCGGGATTTAAAAAATGGCCGGGAAAATGACTCTCTAGCTTATGTACTAGGCATAGGAAAAATTAGAAGTTTGTTGTTAATTAAATTAAAACAGTTTTAAAGGCCATTACTGGCCCTTTACTGAGTCAACAATTCGGCTCCAGCGGTTTCGATCCCGAGCATGGTCTTCATACTGTCTAAGACAATCTGAAGAGGCCAAGTCGTTCTCTACGCCGTGGAGCCATCGTCGCCTGCAACGACCTCTGCGCCTACCATATGGTGGCTCTCCTTTCAGAGATCGCTGCACAATTCGTTCCGGATCAGCACGCAGAACGTGCCCGAGCCAGCGTACTCGCTGAGATCTTACTTCATGTACAATATCGGGGATCTATCTTCAAACTTCTATCTTTATCAAAGAGCTATCTTCAAACAAACTTCAAACACTTTTGATAATATAGTTAAGAGCTCGAATCTCTGTTATCGCCGAATTGACTTTTACTGTGACCGTAATATTCAGTGTGACATAGTATTTGTGCAGATCACAACATCAACATAATTTGGATAGTTGACAAAATGGCGGTCATATACCGTGTCACATGTGCATGGTGTACGAGTTTTACTTTCTTTAATAAGAGGTGATTCATATCGGTTATCGGCTTTCACCAGGACTACTTCTGGATTATTATTTTGAGAAGTTCCAGCATCTACAATATACTGATGCTTTTCACCATAAATAAAAGACCATATACAACGTTTAGTCAATCAAAAAATGCTTGATCGAGAAAAAAGTCGTAAAATTTTCGGTTTTCACGATATCGAAAAATACCTCAGAAATATTGGGTTTTTCAATAAGAGCACTTCAACTTTTTTTTTGAATAAAACTCAAACTGTTCGACTTTTGAGCTAACTTTTTTTTATTAACGAACTTGAACATATACATTTAAGTATGAAACTCGATTTCTTTTGCATGACCACCGCGTGCACGTTTTACGAAGTCCAATCGTTGAATCCAATTTTCGACCACTCTTTCGCATAAATCGGCCGAAATTCCAGCAATTTCACGTTCAATATTGGCTCTGAGCTCTTGCAACGTCGCCAGCTTATTGGCATAGACCAATGACTTCACATAACCCCAAAGAAAATAATCTAGAGGTGTCAAATCACACGAGCGCGGCGGCCACTGGACGGGCCCATTTCGCGAAATAACACGCTGATCGAACTTAGTCTTCAATAACGCGATTGTATATCGTGTGCTGTGTGGCATGTGGCTCCGTCCTGTTGAAACCACATGTCGTCCAAGTCCATTCCATTCAATTGCGGCCAAACAAAAAAATCCTTTGATCCCTTTCGCAGATAACTGTTAGACAGAGGCAATCTTAAAGGCTGTAGAAGAAGAAGCCTTAATTTTATTGAAATTCGGTCATATATAGCAACGTAAAAAGCATTTAGGATGTATTGAAGTTAAAGTGTCAATTGTGCCATACTGTTGGACACTTTTCATACCGACATGTTCTTTGTTACTTGTTATACATATATCATAGCTGAACCTGAAAGCTAAAATTTGAGCTTTCTATCATTATGCATAATAATGTGAGGAATCATTATGCATATTTATTCAACTGTGCTTTTTGACTGTAGATGTCACTAATCCTAGTAAGATGTCATTAAATAGTAAAAACGCGAAGGGTATACATGAAATGGTATAATTTATGACAAACAATTAGTTAGGTAATTTTAGGTTTAACAGCCTTTACAGAATTATCCTACTTAAAAAAAAAAAAAAAAAAAAATGGTTAGGCCGATCAACGATTACGTGTTGTTGATATAGACACCATTCGAAATCAATGGATATTTTCTGCATAACTTGGTTTGCATTTCCATGTTGACGGATTTAATTGTGGCAAAACATATTGATCAAAATGTCGGTCTTATGATCATAAATCTTTTATGGAACGTGACAGTCTTTGCCAATGTTGCCTAATATTTCGAAATCGTATAATAGAATTTGGCTTGTTTACATTTTCCATCTTGTAGCATCCAAGTGGACACGAAATATATTGTTTAGCTAAGTGGTGCATAGTATATTGCTATAATGATAATTAAAATATAATTTAATTATATCCCATAAAGTTGTGTTCGACCTGCTAACGCAAACATGACACATTTAATCGAAATTATAGTCAATTCGAAAATATTGTTACTAGTTTAGATGTGCACTGTGCTCGTAGAATAATGAATTTTGGGAGTGACTCCAACAAGATCTTTGTTCTTAAATAGTAAAATAGCTTTGTATTAGGATCTAGTTCAATGTCTGTCTTGTATTCTGTTTGTATTCCAGTCAATACGATTAGAATTAAAAATCACTGTCAACACAATTAAATCATTTAATTGTACACGATCTTCGCTTGGGAACAATGTTCGAATGATCACATGAAACCAGCTGATTTATTCATGATCAAGAATTGCTCTAAGTATCACGGCTTCAAAACCACTGTTCTATATACTATATCCAAGCCATCTTAATATTTAATTAATATATTTATTAAGATGGTTTTAATACTAAATACGTATTAGTTGTTATTAAATATTATAGAAAACAGAAAATATGTTGTTCAAGCCAATAATATTTACATACAAAACAAATATAATATTGTCACAAGTGGCATATTTATAAAATGTCTCATGTTAAGATAAGTTGGTTAAATCAACAACGATATGTGCTTATTTTTAAGCGAAAATTTTAAAATAGTGAAACGGAGTTGAATGTTTGCCGTACGATGATACGCCTAGATGCAGTCATCATACCAATTACGCAATCATTCATATTATTAGACTTTCTTGGTTAAATTCCATTTGAAAACCACAAAGCCATAAAGATTGCCTCACAAAATGACAGTGTCAATGTAGTTTATCTGTTTGAGTACTACGATATCTACTAGCAAAAATGTTATTCTGCATATATGATTTGCGTGATTAACGTTCTGTTAAGATGGTCCGCAAAATTATTCTGCTGATCGGTTGATTGAATTTTAATTCCGTCGTTTCTCAGAAAAATACTAGTCGAATCGTTACAATGTTCGGTTCCGTGATCATCGCAAATCGTCTTACTGATTTTATAGTTTGACTTGCCGCACCATACATTTGAAATCCCTAATTGTTTAAAAAACCTTCTGTCTTAACGGTTCACACTGAACAAATTGTTTATTCCATAAAGATGACATTTTTACAGACACTTGATTTTGTTAACAAATAAAGTTAGCCAAATTTATTGGTTCATCAAATTAACGTTACCTTAAGGACAATTTAGTTTTGGCAAATTTCCAACACACACTTCCAACACTTAAATCACCGAAGCAATCTCTTTCACGGGCGCCCTGAATCAAAATACGGTGTGTCCCTTTACCCATCATTCAGCGCAAGTTATTTTAGCGTAAACAATGCGCCGTTGAGAGATTTTCAATGGAATGTTTTCGACAAAACTATATACGTAATAACTCAGTCTATTGCTATTCCAGAGTTAGGTAAATAGATACAGATGGAAACTCTATCACCGATTTTAATGCTACAATTCTCTTCGTTTAAATTGATTTTTTTTTGACGCCCATAGGATTAATTTATTTTTTTTAATTCACTTCATCATTATTTTTAAAACAAGACTCGTCTGTCCACAAAATATTGACTAAAATCTAAGTAGGAGTTTTTATGAAGTTCCCGGTAAATGAATGTGACATAATTTTAAATTAGTTTTACAGCAAATAAAAATAAACACAACTCAAACGGATAATGAATATTTACTGAAAATTTTTAATACACGAATTCAATTGTTTCAAACAAAAAAAAAAAAAAATCAACTGGCCTACGAACGTCGGTTGATGCAAGCCTTGAGTATGGTGCAATCAGTTTCGTAATAAGTATTTGGAATGTCAGAAAGCCGATATCAATGAATCGCGGCGCAGTCAAATTATAAACTCAATTTGTAAACTTTTACTGTGATTTTCGTTTTTTAATACAGTTTGTATCTTTTACCGCTTTAACCACAGTCTCTTTAAATATACGCAAATTTTTCACACCGACTGGGCGACTGCGAACGCCTCATAAAAATTAAGCGCAATCCGATTTGTGAGAAGTACCCAAAAATTTCAATTCTCATCACTATTTATTAAAGATTTTTGAAGAAAATTGAAGACTATAGTTTTGTGCACTGTGCTAACACTTTGATATGGACGTCTGTTCCAGCACCTGATTGTTGAACGGCCAAATATATTATTGAACAATACATTTTGTTCATCGTCATATATCATTTGGGTTGCATGTCCATATCTTTGCCGACATCAAAGCATCATCACATAAATGGAAATCGGACTAAGCAACTCAGTTGGTATTACAAACCGTTGAAATAAAGTATTTGTATTCAAATCGAATATTACGATGGCTGGTGGATCAATAACACGTCTCTTACCCCACTTATCTTCACATACACTATCGATTATTCAAGTGATGGATTTTTAAATGTCGCGAACTTATCACCGATGATTGACTTGGTAAACAGTCTATTCTATTATTTGGATCTTCATTTACATAATTTGTATCGAACGATGGATAGTGGTTCAGGCTGAACAAATTTAAATCTGAATTCTGTAAATTAATAATTCTAATGCAATATCTAAATCACATAATAGTCATATACTCCATCGGATAAACAGAATCTTAATCCCAGACTTCACTCAACTAATATAAGCTATACCCTCATTTAATTATTCGTATACATTTAGCAAATGTGTATTTATTCAAATGGTTGTTAAGCAATTCAAACTATTTACAATTATTTATAATTTCCACGTATACATATATACAGCAGCAGATGTCAGTATAGTATTATAGCATGAAGTTTTATGTGATGATGTCATCTGCAATTCTATTCAAACCTGAGCTTTATGACACTTCAATCTATCATTCTCGGATAGTAATAAATTTTCAGCTCCCTTCCAGATAGTAACAAACAATTTCCCGATTCAATCGTATTACAATTTCCCCAAAATATACATATAAACATAATCGCGTTAATAGTTGCATTGTGTATCCCGTGCTAGATAAGCTGGGGCCCTATTTCTGTATACGATACGAATCTTCATTCGATACGAAAATGATATACGATACGAATATGAATTGGTATTTCTGAATACGATCGTACCAAGCATTTTAATTTTTGAAGTGTAGGCATAGGGAAATTTTTTTTTACGTAATGTAGCCTTGAAAAGTGACAGTGTAAACCAAATAGTTGTCAAATTTTTGACATTTAAAAAATATAAACATTGAAAATAGAAAAAATAATTTAGTTTTCATTTATTGTCTGTGTCATAACACAAACATTTTTTTCGTTTCCAACAAAAATCAATCGCCTCAATAACGAATTGCGATACAGTAAATTCAATAAGATAAGTATTTTGGACAACATTTTTTGTACATCTAATTTTAGATGAAAGATTTTATTAAGATTCTCTTCATGTCTTCCTAAATAGCTCAATTGGAATCAAATTTCGTGACTGATGCTTACAACCAATTACAATTAATTACAATCGATACGGCACTATTGCAAATCCAATGGGATTCAATGGCAGCTTCACAGATGTATAAATAAGAAAATTAAATATTTTGTATTCGTAACAATATGTATGACAAAGTTTGCAAATTCAATAAAAAAATTTAAAATATTTAATTAAATTTATAGTTATTTCCTTAACACAATTAATTAAATTAACTAAATTATGTAATTATTAAAAAAAAATTACTAAAAATTCTTTCCAAAATTTTTTTATATGGAGTCGTCAACTAATTCATCAACGTACAAAAATCCGTTCATAATCGAACAAAATTGGTTCGAATTCGTATTGCGGAATAAGGGAAATTTTACAACGTATCAAGTAGACACGAATTCGTATTTGAATTATTCGAATACGTATTCAAAAATACCAATGGTACGAATTCGTACAATTTTTATACGAATTCGTATTCAGAAATAGGGCCCCTGTGATCACAGACAACAAAATCCCAATGAAAACAACCAGTGCTTCGTAAAACCCATTTCAGATAATTTTTCTGGACGTTGTTGGTCTCTGCCTATTTCTTACGAAGGCAATATATTAATTATTAATATATTAATATAATATCAATATATTTATAATGACCATGCAAGATGATCTAATCAAATATTCAGTTGCAGTATCCAGTGTCAACATTTCCAAACGATTTTGTCTATAAGTATATGGAATGCTTGAAACTCTTGTAATCGAACAAGTTCAAGGTTTCATGAGCGAATTATTACATCTCGGTCAATTTCTTTATATAAATAATTGAATAGTTCGCCATACCATCCCCAGACCAACACAACCCTTGCACGTTGGCTGGGTCGTTATTATGAAATTTTTCCATTTCGGATTTTTTCGATATCTAAAAAATTCGATCCGCCGCGGATTTGCCTTATTATGAAACTTGTTATCGAATTTTTCGGAAATCGAATTTGCACAACAAATAACAACAACACTAATTTGACAGTAGATGTTTTTTATTTTCCGATGGGTTAGTATTACACGTTGCTTAAAGCGTCTCGTGTGGATTAAAAATTATTTTATAATAAATATACGTATAACATTAATAATTTTAAATAAAAATAAATTTAAAATATTCGTCTTTAAATGGCCAGCATTGGTTTTTTTGCCCATTCGAGTGATGAGGATTCTCAAGATGGACTGGTATTCGTCCATTAAGAGTGTCTTCAGATAAACGACTACGGAGTTTTGTTATTATATTCCCGGCAACTGAAAAGACCCGTTCGCATGCCGTTGAGGTAGGGTTTATTGTTAGGAGCGCCTGGTATAAGTTTTCCAATACTTCACTTCGCATTCCTCTATTCAATTCAACGAATTTGAAATCCTTTTCAATATTTGCACAGGCACTCGAGGCTGTAAATTTGGTGAATTTAGTTGATGTAAATGAATTAAGGGACTTCTGTAGCTCATCGTAGGCTGTTTTTTCACAATCGCGGTCCGTGTCATCAGAGGAGCTGGAGCTATCCGATTCCGATATTTCGTTTTGGATTTGATCTGGATTTAGTCTATTTATTAATTGTTTAGCAAGTAGTTTTATAGTTGTTTTTGATGAGTAACTTAAAAATCGGTATTTTTTGGATGCCTACCATGATGTAAGAATAATAATAACGTTATTAAGTCAATATGTAAATATATCCTGTGAAAGGGGCGTATTCATTTCTTTTAGTTTTTTGAATACATATATAAGGGTTCCCACAGCAGTTATAAGATTGGCATTTTCTTTACTAAGTTCTTCAACTGCAACCATTAAAGGTTCCAATACTAAAGAAACTTCCTTTAAAACATGAATGTCCTCATCAGCAAATTTTTCTGAACCCAATTCATTTAATGTTGAGTTAACACAATTAATTAATTTTAAAAATCGATTAACTGCAAAAATGAGTGTATTCCAGCGGGATTTGCAGTCCAAAATTAGTTTAAGGTTTTTTCCCTCTTGTTGCACTACATGCTTTGATAAAATATTGCTTCGAACTGCTCATTTCTTAATAATAATAATAATAACAGTGTTAAAGGCCATTACTGGCCCCTTACTGAATCAACAATCTGGCTCCAACGGTTTCGATCCTGAGCTTGGTCTTCATACTGTCTTAGACAATCTGAAGAGGCCAAGTCGTTCTCTACATCGTGGAGCCATCGTCGCCTGCAACGACCTCTGCGCCTACCATATGGTGGCTCTCCTTTCAGAGATCGCTGCACAATTCGTTCCGGATCAGCACGCAGAACGTGACCGAGCCAGCGTACTCGCTGAGATCTAACTTCATGTACAATATCGGGGATCTTCATCAGATCTCTGATCTCGAAATTGTACAGAGCTCGGTATGTACCATCTATTTCGCGTTTAGGGCCATAAATCACACGCATGATTCTTCTCTCAAATGTAAGGAGCCATCTCTCGTACTCATCCGTCAGCGCCCAACTTTCACATCCAAACATAACAACGGGCCTGATCAACGCTTTGTAAAGCTTCAGCTTCACGGCGCTTGATAAGTGTTTAGATTTTAGCAGTGGCCTTAGAGGATATAAAGAACGACTGCCAGCTGCCAGCCGCACTTTAATATCCTCACCCACACTGTTATCGTGAGTGATAAGAGAGCCCAAATATTTGAACCTCCTCACTCCCTCAAACGTGTGGTGGCCACTACTAAAATCTGGTGTGCCATTGTCTCTAAAACCAGAGATCAGGTATTTCGTTTTGGACTCATTGATCTGGAGTCCAACAGAAGCTGAAAACTCTACAAGCGGATCAAGTATTTCTTTCACTCCGTTGTTATTCAGTCCAATCACGCATATGTCATCTGCATATGCAAGCACTTGATTGGACTGGCGATATAAGATGTTGCGCTGAGGTGTTTCAGTCTTACGAAAGATGTACTCCAACATGAGATTAAAGAGTATCGGGGACAAAGCATCTCCCTGCCGAACACCCGAGTTAACTGCAAAAATTGTCGATAGCCTGTTCTCAACTTTAACACAGCATTGAGACTGCGTCACTGTCATCCTACACAGTCGTACAAATTTTGTTGGCATTCCTAGGTATTCCAGGGCAGACCACAAACTCTCTCGATTGATCGAGTCGTAGGCCTGCCGGAAATCCAGGAAAACCTGATGTACGGAGATGGATGTCTCATAATATTTAGATAGAATCATCCGCAGCGAAAAGACCTGATCAGTGACTGATCGATTCGGACGAAATCCTCCCTGATAGTCACCAACCAAGCCTTCCGCCAGAGGAGTGATTCTATCCAATAAAATGTATGACAGTAACTTGTATGCTGTGCAAAGGAGAGCTATACCGCGATAATTCTTACACTTCAAGCGGTCTCCCTTCTTGAAGATGGGGCACATCGCGGCCACTTTCCATTCATCAGGCATAACTTCGGTTCGCCATACTAATCGAATAAGGTCGAAAAGACAGTTCCACAAAGTATCCCCTCCGAATATCAAGAGCTCCGAATTAATGCAGTCCACTCCAGGTGAGCGGTTTCGTTTCATTCTCTGCATGGCCTTAGTGAATTCCTCATGGGATGGCTCCTCAGTGCAAATCTCCGCAGACTGTTTTAGAGGTGGCTCAACAACAGTCTGTGACGCATGATGAACATCAAGCAGCTCAGTAAAGTGTCCACTCCATGCGTCAAGTATTGCGTCGATGTTGACACAGAGGTTTCCATCCCGGTCCCGAATGGCGGTTGACGAAGGCCTGAAAGTATGGTGCAATCCAGTAATTCCTTTAAAGAAATTACGTGAACTACGCTCATTGCTGAGTTGTTGTACTTTCAGAACCTCGGCCTTCCACCATTCTCGCTTCTTCCGTCTACAAATCCGCTTAGCTGCCCTTCTTGCAAGAGCTGCCTTGTTTTTCCTTGCGATTGTGAGACGTTGTTGCACTTCATTATGGGCTATATTTTGTTGCTCAACTGCAAGACGACACTCGTCATCAAACCATTTCATTTCTTAATAAATCTTATTTTTTGTCGCATCTTATCTAAAGCTGGTTTGATGTTTGAAGTTAGACAAAAGGCTTCATGTTTCGATATTTCTTCGAACAGCAAATTTTCATTATTGTAGAAATTTTCCTTTACTACGTCAACGTCTCTTCTATTATCATCATCATCCTCATCTGCAATGTCATCGTCTTCATATAATATTTCTTCTCTTTCTGTAATAATGTTTTTATATATTGCCTTTACAACTACTAAATCTATTGCATGATTGTAGCAGAGCTGACTATACTATTCCGATTAGTTTTCCGTATTTAATCATAACGTTAGCACCATCATGGGTGGAAGCAACTACATCCTTATTCAGTTGAACTCCATATTCTTGTAAACGATTTCTTACAAGACTTTCAAGTACTTCCGATGTGCAGCTCCCATTTATTTTAACCAAAACAAATTTAGTAGTCACGGAATGAAGGGTGATGTTTAAGAATCTCCTCATATTAATGTCTGTTCACTCATCGACCGTAATGCTAAATTTCATGTTAGTTGCAAGTAAGCTTGTTATTATTTTGTAGGTTTCTTGATTCTTTTCTTCAAAGAATTCCATGACATGTTTTTGGACAGTGGTAACACTTTTTGGCATTGTATAATTTCGACAAATAAACCTTTGATAGCTTCAGACTGTGTGATGAATAGAAAGGAAAAGCCATCTCTACGTACATATGTGAATATTGACGGTGTATCCCCTTTAGTTCTTTTGGCTTGCACAGACTCTGGATCTTCTAAAGCTGGTCGAAATTTAATATCATGTTTTTTGACTAAATGATTTTTCATTGCAGTTGTGTTACCTCCCTTACAACTAATTTTAACACAACAACCTTTAACAGTACACTCAGCTTGTTCATTATTTAATTTTGAAAAATGTTCCCAAACTTTTGATGTCTTACTCATTTTGAGAGGATTATAATTTTTTTTTATTAATATAATTAATCAAAAATGTCTTACTTAATAAGTAATTAATAACACAAAACCAAGTATTAAGTATCAACTTGTGATTCTGAAAAATAAAAATAATAATTACCTACTTAGATAATGTGTAAATGTATAGATGAAAAGAAACCGTCAACATTACCTGTTTAGTTTTAATAATTACTAAAGGATTTTGTATTGATTATCAATAAAATAACACACATGCAATTGTATTTATTAGTTTATTATTAAATAAAAACAAAACATGACTGTCTTTGCCACAATGCACGAACTATAAACATATCGGCAACCGGGCAACGACGCATCCAAATCATCACAACAACTATCGGCTTCCATATAATTAATTTCGGATTAAATAATGATCGATTGTATCGATGGCCTACCGGTTTCTTTACTTTAGTTCAATATTTTCATTATGTTTTAAAAAATTCTAGTTTTGACGTGATTTGCAAGGTTCATCACCTGTGGTGCCCCCAATTTTTACCACTCGTTCGAGTAAACCGTCTTGTTGATTTGACAATACTGAGTTTTGGTTACTCCTATTTTCCTTACTGATATTTCTTGCAGCAATGATAATCCCTATTTTCCGTTATAGTGACCTAATACGAGTACCATAGGTGTGATATCATGACACATTTAATCGAAATTATAGTCAAATCGAAAATATTGTTACTAGTTAGATAAGTGCTTTGTGCTCGTATAACAATGATTAATGAGCTTTGTGAGTGACTTCAACACGATTTTCATAGAAGAAATGCCAATTAAATTTTACATTTAGATTATACCAAGTTCAATGTACAGTTATAAGTATGATTAAACATAACACAACAAAATCGTGCGTGAATCCATATTATTATCATATTTTAACTGAACTATCCATAAACCCAATATTCTCTATATATGCCCATGACAACAATATATTATGCTACTGATTTGGTGGATTTTATAATCGATGGTTTCTTTGCTTCTTATAGTAAAATAGTTTTGTATTAAGATCTAATTCAATGGCTGTCTCAATTCCAATCAATCCGATTAGAATTAAAAATTTCTGTCAACACAATTAACTCCTTTAATTGTACACGCCCTTCGGTTGGGAACAATGTTCGAATAATCAAGTGAAACCAGCCGATTTATTCATGATCATGAATTGCTCGAAGTATCACGACTTCAAAACCACTGTTCTATATACTATATCCAAGCCATCTTAATATTTAATTAATATACATATTTATTAAGATGGTTTTAATACTAAATACGTATTAGTTGTTATTAAATATTATAGAAAACAGAAAATATGTTGTTCAAGCCAATAATATTTACATACAAAACAAATATAATATTGTCACAAGTGGCATATTTATAAAATGTCTCATGTTAAGATAAGTTGGTTAAATCAAAGCCACCTTAATATATAAAGCCTCCATGTTGAGCGATATTTTGAAACGAGCTTTTTTTATGTAACCAAAAAATTTATAATATACAAAGAAATCTATGCAAACCCATGGCAAAACATACAAACTTCTTTTGAATTTTTCAACTAATAATAATAATAATAACAGTGTTAAAGGCCATTACTGGCCCCTTACTGAATCAACAATCTGGCTCCAACGGTTTCGATCCTGAGCTTGGTCTTCATACTGTCTTAGACAATCTGAAGAGGCCAAGTCGTTCTCTACATCGTGGAGCCATCGTCGCCTGCAACGACCTCTGCGCCTACCATATGGTGGCTCTCCTTTCAGAGATCGCTGCACAATTCGTTCCGGATCAGCACGCAGAACGTGACCGAGCCAGCGTACTCGCTGAGATCTAACTTCATGTACAATATCGGGGATCTTCATCAGATCTCTGATCTCGAAATTGTACAGAGCTCGGTATGTACCATCTATTTCGCGTTTAGGGCCGTAAATCACACGCATGATTCTTCTCTCAAATGTAAGGAGCCATCTCTCGTACTCATCCGTCAGCGCCCAACTTTCACATCCAAACATAACAACGGGCCTGATCAACGCTTTGTAAAGCTTCAGCTTCACGGCACTTGATAAGTGTTTAGATTTTAGCAGTGGCCTTAGAGGATACAAAGAACGACTGCCAGCTGCCAGCCGCACTTTAATATCCTCACCCACACTGTTATCGTGAGTGATAAGAGAGCCCAAATATTTGAACCTCCTCACTCCCTCAAACGTGTGGTGGCCACTACTAAAATCTGGTGTGCCATTGTCTCTAAAACCAGAGATCAGGTATTTCGTTTTGGACTCATTGATCTGGAGTCCAACAGAAGCTGAAAACTCTACAAGCGGATCAAGTATTTCTTTCACTCCGTTGTTATTCAGTCCAATCACGCATATGTCATCTGCATATGCAAGCACTTGATTGGACTGGCGATATAAGATGTTACGCTGAGGTGTTTCAGTTTTACGAAAGATGTACTCCAACATGAGATTAAAGAGTATCGGGGACAAAGCATCTCCCTGCCGAACACCCGAGTTAACTGCAAAAATTGTCGATAGCCTGTTCTCAACTTTAACACAGCATTGAGACTGCGTCACTGTCATCCTACACAGTCGTACCAATTTTGTTGGCATTCCTAGGTATTCCAGGGCAGACCACAAACTCTCTCGATTGATCGAGTCGTAGGCCTGCCGGAAATCCAGGAAAACCTGATGTACGGAGATGGATGTCTCATAATATTTAGATAGAATCATCCGCAGCGAAAAGACCTGATCAGTGACTGATCGATTCGGACGAAATCCTCCCTGATAGTCACCAACCAAGCCTTCCGCCAGAGGAGTGATTCTATCCAATAAAATGTATGACAGTAACTTGTATGCTGTGCAAAGGAGAGCTATACCGCGATAATTCTTACACTTCAAGCGGTCTCCCTTCTTGAAGATGGGGCACATCGCGGCCACTTTCCATTCATCAGGCATAACTTCGGTTCGCCATACTAATCGAATAAGGTCGAAAAGACAGTTCCACAAAGTATCCCCTCCGAATATCAAGAGCTCCGAATTAATGCAGTCCACTCCAGGTGAGCGGTTTCGTTTCATTCTCTGCATGGCCTTAGTGAATTCCTCATGGGATGGCTCCTCAGTGCAAATCTCCGCAGACTGTTCTAGAGGTGGCTCAACAACAGTCTGTGATGCATGATGAACATCAAGCAGCTCAGTAAAGTGTCCACTCCATGCGTCAAGTACTGCGTCGATGTTGACACAGAGGTTTCCATCCCGGTCCCGAATGGCGGTTGACGAAGGCCTGAAAGTATGGTGCAATCCAGTAATTCCTTTAAAGAAATTACGTGAACTACGCTCATTGCTGAGTTGTTGTACTTTCAGAACCTCGGCTTTCCACCATTCTCGCTTCTTCCGTCTACAAATCCGCTTAGCTGCCCTTCTTGCAAGAGCTGCCTTGTTTTTCCTTGCGATTGTGAGACGTTGTTGCACTTCATTATGGGCTATATTTTGTTGCTCAACTGCAAGACGACACTCGTCATCAAACCAATCATTCTTGGGTCTGACTTTCACTATACCTAAAGTCTGTTGAGCAGCACTGACAACCGAAGTTTTCAGTACCTCCCAGACAGAGTTCACGCAGTCAGACTGGTAATTTGCTCCTTCAATGTTGTCGCTGACAAGATCCTGATATCGTTTCTTTTGATCTTCATTTATCAGACCTTCACAGTCGAAACGTTCCATCCGTTTCGCTGTGTTCCCCGACCTGTACGAAAACTTCCACCGTAGCTTTGCAGCGACCAAATAATGATCGCTGCCTACGTATTTGGTTGCTGACCGATAAGTTCTCACATCCTGCACAACCCGAGCTCGCCCTTTTGAAATTAACACGTGGTCAATTTGGCTCCGGGATGTTTTGCGAGGATGTGTCCATGTCTCTAGGTGTATCTGTTTGTGAGGGAAGAATGTGCTTGCTACTCTAAGATCATGAGCAATTGCAAAGTACATCATTCTCTCACCATTATCGGTCGCAGTTTCGTGTCGGGAGTACGGACCTATGTTTTCACACAAGTCGGCCTGATTTCTGCCAGCTCTAGCATTAAAGTCCCCAATTACCATTCTAACATCGTGTTCGGGTATAGATCCCATCAGATCGTCCAAGTCATTGTAAAATGAGTCTTTATCTTGGGGCTGGCTTACTTCTGTGGGCGCATGTACACAAATTATCGACAGGTTGGCTAACTTCATGCGCAGGCGAAGCATACACAATCGGTTATTGACTGCTTGAAAATCCAAAACAGCCTTCTTTACCTGCGGCCCAAGAAGAAATCCAGCTCCAAGATTTCCGAGGTCATCTCCACTGTAGAACAACGTATAGCCCTGGGACACATGGTCTCCACTTTGAGGCCAGCGAGTTTCTTGAAGAGCAACGAGTTCCAGCCGATACTCTTTCATGCACGTGATTAGACCCTCCAACGCTCCTGGTTTTCTAAGTGATTGCACGTTCCACGTGCCGATCCTAAATCTCGTATCCGGGTACTTGAGCGGGGGTCCGGTGTTGTTTTGGCGGTATCCATTTTTCTTTTTGTTGATTTTATAAACAGTTGATTTTTTTACGGATGCGGGTCGTCAGCCCAGCGATCCAACCGTTTAGTCGCCTCCTACGACAAGCAAAGGATACTGTGGTGGTATTCTTAGGAAACATGTTCGTGCAATTTAGATTTACGAGACATGTGAGTGCCCCCCGACCACAGGGGCCAACTAATAATTATGAGAGCTTTTAATATTTTATTGCATAATTTAATAGAGAAAGAATTGAATTAGGATGTGACAAGCGTTTTTTTTCGAAATTACACTAATAAATCAACATTTTTATGATTACAAAATTGGCATTAATTTAATTTATTTTGTGCTTTAAAATTTGAATGTATAAATATATATCTGATTTATTCTAATTCTTTCTTCAAATATATTGGATTCACTCCAATATAAAAAATAATAATGCGTTGCACTACATAAACAATGAAAAACATGTATAAAAAATATGATAATTATGATAAAGGAAAATTTTGGATAAATATTTCATTAATCCTGGAAAACTTACCGTTCAATAAGACGATAAATATAGATTGTATCGATCAAATAAGCAATGATAACATTTCATGTTTTGCTTTGAAATCATATTAACACAATTTTTATTGTGAGATGAGAGAGCCAATTTTATTTTTGTTTTGAAAATTAGTTCAGGGATTAGACATTGGTAGCGTAATCATTATTGGTGTTTTATTTGAATTGAATCTCAAATTGTGTGTAAAAAATAAATTGTGTTAATTCAATTTAATAATTTTATAAAATTGTGTTTAAAATTTAACATCGTTAAAATTTTATTGGTGATAAATATAAAAATAATTTAAAAAAATAAATTAGTCCTATAACTTAACGTCACATGTGTAGATATTACACATTTTAGGTTATAAATTTATAAAATAAATTTGAAATTTTATTTATTTAAAATCAATTGAATATTCATAGTTTAAGGTAAATATATATTACTACCAATTTAGTTTATATTGTATCTTGTTATTCATTATATAAATATCATTATTTAATGTTTTAGTTCTTCCTCACAATGCCACCGAGTTGTTGTGTTCCACTTTGCAAATCCAAAGGATCAACTCACCATATGTTTGTGTTTCCAAAATGCGAAGAAGAAAAAAATTTATGGAAAAAAAATATTCCACGAGATAATTGGGTGGTTCAAAAATGGACAAAAATTTGTCAATTACATTTTGAACCACAATTTATATCCAAAGTAAATAGTTCCTCAACAAAAGATTGTAAGTATAACAATTATAAATACATATATCTATTTTAATAATTATGTGTAAATTTATTCTTAATTTTGGTAAATTGTAAACATGGAGTTCAATGTGGCACCTTCCTACAAAACATTTTAATTCGATCAACACTTACCCGAATAGTGTTTTGCCAAATCTTATATACATTTCTCAACCAACAGTTTTTTCAGTCGAGGGAAGTTCAACATTCGACAAAAGGACTGCTTATATGTTGAACTGATATGAAATCTTGTTCCTCTCAAAAGCGTGAGAGCATTTCCATTTACCGAGAGTACACTCTCTTATCTTGAATAATTTTGATTTGTTTTTTGTCAAATCTTATATCTTGAAAATTCTTAGTTGGCAATATTTAATTTAGTTTATTTATAAATTGGAAAATTTTTAATAAATAAATTAACTTCAATATATGGGGCAGATACTCGATTGTCGTACAAGCAATTTTCATAGGAATAGTTTTGATCCAATTTTTTTCTTTAGCATTCAATCAATTGAATTAATTTTTTTAAATTTAAATTAAAATTAAAATTTACATGGTTAAGTGGATTGAGTAGCCATATTTGGCTACTTGCGATTTGCAATTTTCTAGACTATCGAGTGTTTCCCTTTATTTGACTAAACCCAACTTTAAAAAATATTTTAATTGAAATAACTTTGATAATACTTAAAAATTTCGTAATAAAAATTGTAAAGAGTCATTTTTGGGTTTGAAAAGAATAATTGTTTAAAATTGGAAATTTCCATTTATAAGGATATTAGGGCAAATTATTTTGTAAACAAATTCCTAAAATTTTTAAAGGATATGCACTCTCGGTAGACCTAAATAGTTTTTCTTATAATTCTGCTCTCATCTGTTAAATTTTTGTTGTATATAGATAGATATATAGATTGTTTTGTATAAACATACATATATTCATAAAAGAAGTCAAAAATTTAATTTTCCGTGCCAATACATGTAAATACATATGTATTTACGTTTTGGTATATTCAATTCACTTCAACACTTTTAACGAACTT
The DNA here is from genome assembly GCA_951394425.1 of Tipula unca. Lineage (NCBI taxonomy): Eukaryota > Metazoa > Arthropoda > Insecta > Diptera > Tipulidae > Tipula > Tipula unca. Next base: position 145,516,555 of record OX596381.1, read on the forward strand.
GATGAATTTTAATTATTTGTAGTAATAACATTAAATTAATAATTATCTCCTCATAATTAAATTAATAACATTAAGCTTCAGCCGATAGAAGACCGTCATACGTGATATCGTATCACGTCCTACCCGAGGTGACCCTGTTTTGTTACAAAATATGACGGATCTATGGGAGTAAACCAAGAAAAAAAATCACTTGTGATATACATATACATATGTACATGTAGAGCTAATAAAAAATATTTTTATAATATAACATTTATTTTGCAGTTATCAAGTAGAATTAAATGCTATCTTGCTAAATAATTAATAAACCAACTTTAAGTTTTCAGATCATTTGGTTAATTTCAGTCAAAAAAATCATCCTTTGTAAGCAGGTAATCACAGTTTAATAAAATTTGTAAAATTAATTAATTATTAAAATAAAACAAAATCTTAAGAATTAAACCACTGTATTTAATTTAAATAATGTTAATGAAATGTTTGTCCATATCCTATGCAATATACGAGTACAGATTTGTAGATAAAAAGTATGATTATCCAAATTATTGATTTATATTGTAGAAGAGGTAAGTATACTCGTCACTTGGTGAATGCTAATATAAAACATTCCACGATTTATAAATTCAGCTAATCGATAGCATTGACAATTACATTATCACAATTTTCACTGAATGCCTTAAATTGCTTCACCCGGTTCGCAACGCTCTACTAAATTCATAACTCAATTAACTTCAAATTAGTCAACAGCTAAATCATGCACGATCACATCAAACATCGCCAATTACAGTAAATGATTTTGATTAAAGATGCTTCTCGAATTTCGATGCAAACAAAATTTTTGTTACCAAATTCTGATTTCAACATAATTTCATCAATAATAAACCTATTACGTATGGGGATAGATATAGTAAAAATAGTTTCGCCTCGTAACAAGAAATAAAAAAAAAAACAGGTAAATTATGTACTTAATCTGTATTTATTTCAAATAATCATCTGAAAGCAAAAGTTTATGAAATAAGTGTTAACGATTAATATAAGAAATTAACTTAGATGGTATATATATATATATATATATATATATATATATATATATATATATATATATATATATATATATATATATATATATATATATATATATATATATATAATATATATATTATATATATATATATATATATATATATATATATATATATATATATATATATATATATATGTATAATATTGTAGAGCATATACATGCACATGTGCATATTCATATACATATCATATACGTACATATACATATCATATACATATAGATATATATAACATAAATATATACATGTTTACATATACATATCATATGCATATAGATATCTATAACATAAGTATATACATGTATGCATATACATATCATATGCATATCCATATACATACATATCATATGCATATACATTTACATATCATATGCATATACATATACAAATACATATCATATGCATATAGATATGTTTAACATAAGTACATATATACATATGCATATACATATAAAATCCATATAACATTTCGGGCGTAGCACAATTGATTACTTTTAGTAATTTAGTATGCTTACAGCTTTCGCTTAGAACACACAAATACATTTCCTAAAAATAGAAATTAATTTCGGACAAATATTTAATAAGACATATCAAGAAAATCAAAATTGGTCATTTGAATTATACGGTACGGTCGACAAAATATATCGACAATTTCAACGAATTTTGTTTTCACTAGTAGCTCTGCCTTCCCGAATATATCATAGGTAATCTCGTAACCAATTTCCTGGCCACATACAATTGTTACGATCTGGATTATAAGTACTTCATCGATATCCCATTTCAAATCAACGCTCAACTGATTATCATGAGATGTCTGATAGAAATGAAATTCAAATTGAACAGTGTACTATTCGTGAAACTGGTAACCTGGGTTGTAACATTTTTCTTGCGCAGCTCCATGCAGTAATAGAACTTTAGAACGTTTTCAAAAATTTTCAAAAAGTGTTGTGGCTTTTGCTCCCCCTTATGATGTTTATCAAGTAGTTAATATCTATAAGTAAAAGAAACGAAAATATATTTGATGTAGCACAAATGATGCAAAACACTATTCAGTTTTATCTTACCAGATTTTTTGAATTTCCTTCTGCATTAACTTCTGTATACTTAAACATGCGCTTACATATCATATTTAAAAATTAAAAATCCTTCAGGCAATATATTTTTGTTCGACATTTTAGCCGCTTTAAGTAGGTTTCGTACAATCACGAACACATTCTTGTGCTCCTTCTTTTTCATTGGCGCCTCAAACGAATTAAAAAATTTAAGAGAAATACTAAAAGCAAAAAAAATCATTAGGTATCATAGTTGCAAACATACACAACAATTAAGTTTTACTTATCTTCATTTAGCTCCTCGATATTAAGTAGACATCTCAAACTACTGCTCATGAATGCATCACTCTCCAAAATAAAAACCACCAAAACCATTAGTAAAATTCCAACATTTGTTAACCGATTCGACATTTATATTGACGATCACCTGTATATCCGAGTAATGCATTCGATTATCGCTGACTTTACAAATGCGTATGCTGGTACAAATGCAAATCTTTTAGAATATGGTATATTAATCGATTGTGCACAATTCAAAAACTTGACCACCTCAAGATAGACAATCATTGGATTTTGAATATAATTGATGTACACCATTTACATGTACACAATAAATTCGGTTTTCGTTGATGTGGTGGATTTTAATTAACTCACTTGAATTACTATGTATTATGATTTAATTATTATTTATTATGTATTATTATTATGTATTATGATTTAACTATTATTTATTATGAATTATTTATTGTTTTCTGTTTAAAGAATAATTTATTCAAACTGATACTTTGACAGGATGACACTAGTTTGTTTTGACATTGAGTGGCCTCTATGTTTTATACCGACAACTCATTATTCTCACTCTCATTATTTTTAATTATTCTTTAAATTTTTGGTTTGTAAAATATGAAATAGAATATTTTATTCATATATTTTTTCTCGTTTTAACTGTTGAAATATGATTAATATGTTTGGTTCCTTTTTAAAAAATTGATTGATGTTTTCTTTGTTTGGTTTATTTGTTTTATGGGAATATATTATTTTTTTTATTATGTACATAATGTCTCTTTCTTAAAAATTTCTATTTGAGCTTTATTAGAAAATAAGGTATCTTATTTTCTTTTAATTAATACAACAAAGTGGAAAACCTCACGGAAAAATCCCTCAAGTCAGGTGGAAATCAATGTTTATAGTTTTAATTGATTTCAAAAAATAATAATTTCAAGTTACTTTTCATTCAAATATTTCTATAAACCAAAATCATGTTTCTCCATACAAAACATATGAAAAGAGTGATTTTTTTTGTCAATTTAGCCCCCATAATAAAAGTTCGTTTTGAACATGGAGGCTTGATTTATAAAGATGGCTTTGGTTAAATCGACAACGATATGTGCTTATTTTTAAGCAAAAATTTTAAAATAGTGAAACGGAGTTGAATGTTTGCCGTACGATGATACGCCTAGATGCAGTCATCGCACCAATTACGCAATCATTTCATCGGTTGATATTATTAGACTTTCTTGGTTAAATTCCATTTGAAAACCACAAAGCCATAAAGATTGCCTCACAAGATGACAGTGTCAATGTAGTTTATCTTTTTGAGTACTACGATATCTACTAGCAAAAATGTTATTCTGCATATATGATTTGCGTGATTAACGTTCTGTTAAGATAGTCGGCAACATTATTCTGCTGAACGGTTGATTGAATTTTAATTCTGTCGTTTCTCAGAAAATTACTAATCGAATCGTCACAATATTCGGTTCCGTGTGATCATTGCGAATCGTCTTTCTGCTTTCATTAGTTTGACTTGCCGCACCATACATTTGAAATCCCTAATTGTTTAAAAATCCTTCTGTCTTAAAGGTTTACACTGAATAAATTTTTTCTTCCACAAAGATGACATTCTTACAGGCACTTTTGATTTGGTTAACAAATAAAGTTAGCCAAATTTATTGGTTCATCAAATTAACGTTACCATAAGGGCAATTTACGTAACACTTCACTCACTTTACTTTCCAACACAAACTTCCAACACTTAAATCACACATCTTTCAGGGGCACCCTGAATCAAAATACGGTGTGTCCCTGTACCCTTCATGCATCGCAAGTTATTTTTAGCGTAAACGATCCGCCCTTCAGAGATTTTCAATGGAATGTTTTCGACAAACTACGCAATAACTCAGTCTATTGCTGTTCCAGAGTTAGGTAAATAGGTACAGATGGTAATTCCATCACCGATTTCAATGCTACAATTCTCTTCCTTTAAATTGTTTTGTTTTGACGCGCACAGGATTAATTTAATTTTTTAAGTCATTTCACCATTATTTTGAAAACAAGACTCGTTTGTCCACAAAACATTGACTAAAATCTAGGTAGGAGTTTCTATGAAGTTCCCGGTAAATTAATGTGGCATAATTTTAAATTAGTTTTACAGCAAATAAAAGTAAAGACTAAACACAACTCAAACGGATAATGAATATTTACTGAAAATTTTTAATTCACGAATTCAATTGTTTTAAATAATAAAACAATGTTATCTGGCCTACTCGCAAACAAAATATGCGTTTTAAATACATAGTTAAAAATTCGGATATATAAACACTTATTTAGTAAGGTATGGGTAAAAGATGAAACAGACGCTTTCATAATAATAATAACAACCTCTGCGCCTACCATATGGTAGCTTTCCTTTCAGAGATCGCTGCACAATTCGTTCCGAATGAGCACGCAGAACGTGACCGAGCCAGCGTACTCGCTGAGATCTCATGTAGAATATCGGGGATTTTCATCAGATCTCTGAACTCAACATTATACAGAGCTTGATAAGTATACTATCTATACTTCGCGTTTTAAGCCATATATCACACGCATGATTCTTCCCTTAAATGTAAGGTATCAATCTCTCGTACTCATTCGTCATTGCCCAACTTTTACATCCATAAACAAAACAACGGGCCTGAACAACGCTTTGTAAAGCGTTCGACACTTGATAGGTGTTAAGATTTTAGCAGTCGTCTTAAAGGAGACAAAGCACGACTGCCAGCTGCCAGCTGCACTTTAATATCCTCATCCACACTGTTATCGTGAGAGATAATAGAGCCCAAATATTGGAATACTCTCTCAGATGTGTACCGGCCACTACTAAAATCTGTTGTGCCATTATCCTTTTAACCTTATATAGATCATGTATTTTGTTTTGGACTCATTGATCTGGAGTCCAACTATGGAAGCTGAAAACTACACAAGTGGATCAAGTATTTCCTTCACTCCGTTGCTATTCAGTCCAATAACGCATATGTCATCTGCATATGCAAGTACCTGATTTAGGACTGGCGATATAAGATGTTGCGCTGAGGTGTTTCATTTTTACGAATGATGTATTCCAATATGAGATTAAAGAGTATCAGGGACAGAGCATCTAACTGCCGAACGCCCGAGTTATCTGCAAAATTTTTCGATAGCCTGTTCTCAACTTTAACATAGCACTGACACTGTGTCATAGTCATTCTAACATAAGTCATTCTAATTTTGTTGGCATTCCTATAGAGGTATTCCAAGGCAGACCAGTAATTCTCCTTAGATACTCCTTGATAGTCACCAACTAAGACTCCGCTAGAAGAGTGATTGTATATATATAATATATAATGTAGCACAATAGCTTGTATTCTGTGCAAAGAAGAGCTATATCGCGATAATTCTCACACTTCAAGCTGTCTCTCTTCTTGAAGATAGAGCATACCGCGGCCATTTTTCAATCGTAAGGCATAATCTCGGTTCGCCATACTAATTGAATAAGGTCGAAAAGACAGTTCCACTAAGCTCCGAATTAATGCATTCGACGCCAGATGAGTGGTTTCGTTTTAATCTCTGCATGGTCCCAGTAAATTCCTCATGGGAAGGATCCTAAATGCAAATCTCCGCAGTCTGTATTGGAGGGTACTCATATCTACAGTGTGAACTCCAAGCATCTTATAATACATCGATGTTCACACAGAGGTTTCCATCCTGGTACGGAACGTCGGTTGACGCAGGTCTGAAAGTATATGGTGCAATCGCTGTCGTAATACATATTTGGAATGTCAGAAATCCGATATCAATGAATCGTGGTGCAGTCAAATTATAAACACAAATTGTTAACTTTTTTTGAGATTTTCGTCTTTTATTTTCGTGCTTTTCGTAAATTTTTCACACCGACTTCGAACGCCTCATAAAAATTAAGCTCAACCCGATTTAAGAGTAGATACCCAAAAATTTCGATTCCCATCAGCATTCATGATACGATTAGAAAAAATTGAAGATTAGTTTTGTGCACCGTGCTAACATTTTGATATGGACATCCATACTATAAATTATCCAAAGTCGATCACAGTGATCGATTTTCAAATATCCCGAATTTATCACCGATATTTGACTTGGTAAACTTTCTGTTCTATTATTTAGATCTTCATTTACGTAATTTGTGTCGAACGATGAATATAGAATTGGCACGGGTAGTTTATTAGTTTATTTAACCTGGATGCAATTCTGTGCCGAGTTCTGAAGGCATAAAAACTTTTGGAATTTACAATAATTTCCTGAATACGACGATACTTCTTGCTAGAGGTATAACTACAGGTAATTCAAAGCCCACAATAGCCCGATGAAAAATTCCTTTTATATGTTCTCGATTAGGTTCGCCAGGATTGCGCTTCATTACGGCTATTATTGCCATATTTAAAAACACTTCGAAGATCCAATCGTAAACAATAGCCTATATGTTCAATTTTAGCACGCATAAACTTCAACTGAACTAATATTCAATTTTCAAAAATATATTTCAAATATTTTAAACATAACATGGCGAGCATTTGTGTCATTCGAAATTTGCTCAGTTGCTTATAATTTCATCAATTAATTCAACTGATCTACAATGAACTTCGATCTTTATATATAGTTTTGAATTTTGAATAACTCGATTCTGTTATCGGCTCAAATATATTATGTATAAATAATACTTCTTAGATAAGATCAAAAACAAATCGCCACTATTTTTTTTTATTTTTTTAGCTGATCATCAAACATCTACATGGTTTTCAACATTCAGGCGTTATGTGTGTTACAACACCAAAAAAAAAAAGAAGAAAATTCGAAGTAAATTAAAGCAGATCATTTTTAAGTGCCCATAAATAAACGGTACAAAATCATCAATCTATCTACGATCCTTAATCACTAAATAAATTACAATAATACGATCGCGCAATTAAGTACCAATCAAAGCAGCAGTAATAATGTAATTAAACACGACTAAATAATTATCTTTTTCTTTCATTATCACAGTGTTTCTTATACATATATTTTTATTGATTTTTAATTAAGATCGACAGATCAACGTAACAAATAAATTTTGATTGATTGACACACAACATAAGCAATCAATATTAAATTCGATTCAAACATCCGTGGAATTAATTTAATAATATTTAACTGCCATGTCATTTGTGCTACAACATTTTTCTCACATAAAAATATTGTTGACTGCGCGGAATTGTATGTAGTATTCCGTTGGTATAGAAATGGAAATTATAGAATTAGAGCACGATAAACCAGTTTAGGTAAATTACTATATATGAACAAAATAATATTTAAGAATAAACATAATACTTATGTATAACCTTTAAGTGAGTGAGAGTTACAGAAATTTTGAAAATGAAAGTGCATATATACTAATATGTTGTTAGTATTTTAATAAATCTATTACATTCGCTTTTACCAGTGAAAATTATACGCGCAAAGCAAAATCATAACTTTGCAGACTTGTGAAAAAATTTAAAGATTGTAACGACTTTAGAGAGATAAAATAACAAGTAGATATTTTGTGTTATTTACCAAGATCGTTGCTTTTGGATAAGAGGTTAAATTTCAGTAAATATCTATATACATTTATAGTGTGATCGAGAACTGAACGAATTTAAATTCAAATTTCTCGATCAAAGGAACCATCACTTTTCAAAAAATTTCAAATTTTTTCATCTAGTTCTCGATTTAAATGTATCGATGGTTCCATTTTTATGATACATAAAAACAATAGCAATTTACCGTCAAAATACATTTGAAATTGAAAACAAAGAAAGAAATCTTCAATAATAGAGAAGATTATATTTTGCCGATCTTTAATTAGACACATTATTGATCACGTTTTGTTAATATTTATTAAAATGAAATGATGTATATTGGGCCAGGAATGAAGATATAGTATCTCAAATCTATTACATGGCAGCCCAGTATATCGTTGGAATTATTCATTCAACAAGAGATCGGGTACAATTTCTGTTTTTTTCCACTAATCTTGGCTCACCATTTGCATCATCGTGTCAGGTTCTCTGCTAAATAACCAGCACCTTTATTTTATTTTATAATTTAAAGAAATCGGCTTAGGCTGCGGACCTAACCCTTCACGGGTAAAACAATTACTAAGGTAAATGACGATTTTTAGTATTTTGAACTAATTGAAATACGTGCTTTTGTTTATTATAATCTGTAGATCATTAAAACATGAACCACCTAATTAAATATAAGATTTCAAAGAGTAGAATTTACAATAAAAACAAAACAAAGAAGGTGTTTGTTAAATTAAAACAAAATTTAAAATTACAAAATTTTGTAAAGATACATTCTGTATAAATTGAAATCAAATTGATGTTTCGCAATGTTGAATTTCCTATAAAGGCATAGCGTCCAAAAGAACTCTTCTATTTTCAAGGGTGCAGATTTTGTAGTCTTGGCACCTTGTCTTCTAAGATGGTAAGCGTGCCACATTTTCATGATAAGGTATATCATAGTCGTAATCCCAATTGGTTTTCTTTAATAGATATACGAGGAATTTTTGTTGGACACTTTCTATGCTTTTGTTATGAATTGAATAGAATAGGGACTCCAGACAGTTGCCCCATACTCTACTTGGGATCTGAAGTAAGCGAAATACAACGTCAATAATGTTGATTTGGCATGAAATTCACTGGTCCATCGTTTGATAAACCCAAACATTGAGTTCTCTTTGGCTACAATGTGACACCCAGATCTAAAGATTCACAAACACGCTGCAATTCGGCGCCTTTGATTTTGTATTTATTGATTATAGGATTTTTCCTGTGAAACGACATAATCTTGCATTTTTTGGTATTTACATGCAATGAGTTGCGGTCACACCACTCACTAAGACCATTAATATCTTCTTGCAATCCGTCAGTATCTGTGATGTGATCTTTGAGGTACACCTGAAGTAACTCTGATAACTTTGAATTTCTTATTTCCAATTAACACATTAATTTCTTATTTCCAATTTGGAATGGATGATGTCCTTGAAATCCCTCCGTAACATGAAATATCATCTTTTATACCCGATTTAAAGATAGGTGTGATTTTTGATATTTTCCATTTATCTGGAAACACGCGCCGGTTAATAACGACAAATTGAAGAGATCCCGCAATGGATGCGCCAAAAAATATAGTATATTATTCGGCCCACATCTGTCGCCAAAGCCAGTCAGTGCAGACATAATAATTTCATCAGTAATTCTAGGAGGAAAGATCGATATATTGTTGTTGTTATTCAATGCTTGTGCTGTATTCACGTTATTGTCTAAACCAACAGTTTGTATATACAGATTGAAAAAAGGAAGCAAATAAATCAGCTATTTCCTTGGCGTCAGAGCTGTTTGTGTTACTGTAAGACATATTGGTGTAGTATACTCCTTAATTTCTTCTATAAGCTTTTAGGTTTTCGGTTTTTTAAATTTACAAATCGATCGTCAAACCACGGAGGATGGTTCTTTTGATGCACAATGGAATGTGATTTTCAAAATTTTCTTTTAAAATTGGTTCAACATCTAACATCGTTAGTATTTAAAATATCGTATCCCACGTGACCACCTTTATTAAAGTTGAAAGTGGTTAGTTGGTTATGCTCAATTTTTTTGATGAAAGATCCACAGAATCAAATAATATTTCCATTGACTTGTGATAAATGTCATTAACGACAAGTGGCGTTGGTGATTCTACAACTTTAAATATATCAACTGCGTTGGTGAAGAAAATGTTTAAAAAATGTTCACGTTCATTGGGTATGTTAAGCATAGTATCAATAAAAATCGACTCCAGATGTAATGTTATATGGGAGTATGCCAGTCACTTCGTGGCCGTAATTCCAGATGACATTTGGCAAATTAAAGTGACCAAGAATTAGTGCTAAATGGAGTTGAATGTAGGCTGTATAGATGTTCAAACAGACCTGTTTCTGATGGTTCTAAATTTACTAACGTACTATATAGTGAAGAATTGTACATTTACCGCTTAATGCTTTCTGTCATTTTCAACTGGTGAAAAATATTTAAAAGAACGTGTGTGTCGCGATATAGCATCTATAGCATGAGGCGCACTGTCAAATAATTCATCAGGTTTAGGATGTGTTCTTACACAGCTCACATTTGGATAAACTCTTCCTGTGTACTCTGGTACGTACTTGACTATGGAAACTCTACAAAGACTCTCCCTACAAATATTTATAACAAGGCTTAAAGTTTTATTGATGAGCAATGTCGAATTAATAAAATTTGTGTATCGCCACTTTTTTGATGGACTAGAGGAATATTATGTTTTGATTTCGAATTAAAATAAACTTAGTATGTGCCATCGCAGTACTCGGAGAAACATCGCTTTCGATTGTGATACCAAATTTAATAGTCCAAAATCAAAATTCATTAGAACATACCTAGCTCGCCATATGAACACCAGGAAAAATTTGGGAAAATCTTTGTCGTTTTTTTAAGGACAAATAATTTCACCCACATTTAAGAAAATATTTGAAGAACCTGGATTGAAAGATGTTAAGAAGTATCAAGATGAAACAGTTAAATTTTAGAAAACTTTTGTTGTCTATTTAACTGCGTGGATCGCTCTATAAAAAAAAAAATTCATAATAAGCTCACATGGGAGAAGAAGAAACTTCAACCAAATATGTAAACTAACCAATAAGTATTATAATTTCTTTATAGATAGCGTGACCGCTCATACAACTGTGCAATTCTGACCATTTGATATGTGACATTCGATGAAAATGTCTCTGTTTATACTTTTATAGGTATACTCTGCTCGAAATAGCGTATCGCTTACGTGAATCAGAACTACAATTTTTTGAATCGAGAAAGAGAATTGGCTATCCAACGAACCGATTGGAATCCAGGTTTATCTTATTTCACGAGGAATGTTCTCGAACAAGTTCATTGAATCCGCATTGTATGGATATAATATAAAGGTAGGACTTTATTGTGCACGGTACATAAATTATTAATTTTAATTAATTAATAATTATATTTCACAATTAATTTGTCTCATTCTTACACTCACAAAACAGTGTACAAAACCGAGTAAATTCCTGAGTTAATAAGTAACTCATTGGATCACCAAAGAAGTTCATATTGCATGCTTATTTCACGATTATACACTATTGAATGTCAAGCGCACGTTATCACTATATTAAGTTGACAAAACGATAACATTTGTTTATTTATTTACACATTTTAAATCGTTTCAAGACCTTGAAATGTTACATAGTCGCTAATGATTAATCATTCGCGGGTCAAATATAAAAAACAAAAATTATTTGCGATAGCTTAAATCAAATATTTAATAAGAAATCATTTTATGATTTGAATATTTGAATTTTACAATTCGTCCCGGCGATACTTGCCATTAAATGTGGTACAACGCATAAATTTCAATACGGATCAAAAGTTAAGTCGACTGGATAAAAATTTGTAGTCGTTTTATGCTCCGTATATACTCACAGTTTGGAATGTCAAACGTGTATTCCAACAACCAATTGTACCTCCTTTAAATATTGTATTGAAAAGTGATTCAGACTTCTCGCCCTAGATCATTTGGTTTGCGTGCTTATATTTTTATCGTCTTGACCCAGCAATTGGAAGCCATCGTAGTATTTACTTAGGGTGTACGATTCATATTGAACAACTTGATTGGAGGCGCAATATATTTTTGTTGATGTATTAAAGTGTGGCAAGGTCCAAAAATGGCAATTGCTGGTTACAAAAATTATGAATCAGCTATCCAAAGTCGATTATATTTATCAATTGCAAAATTTTCACCACTAATCTCTGACGATGTACTTGGTAAGCTCACGGTTAGATTATTTGGGTCTTCATTAACGTAGTTAGCTTGAAATGACGGATACTGAACTGGGTTTGAACTGGTGATTTATCGGTAGTGTTGAGTGAAAAATAATTAAGGGACTTTGCTACTCCCTTTGAAAGTCTACAAAAAAATAATTTTGTATAATTATAATGCATAATGGTGCAGGCATAAATTATATTCTTACCTGAACACTCCCACAAACCTTTTGTTTCGCCAAACGCCAACCGATAAAATACCATTCTTATTCGGAATATAACTCTCAGACGCTATAGTTTGTTCACGTCGATTGAGTGGAAACTCAAAATCGATTATTATCGTTATAATTTTTATTAAACGTTCTAATGTGTTAAACTAGCATACACAATGAAACTCGTTGCTATTTTATTTCTGGTCACAACTAGTTTCATTGTGTATATGCTAGTTTAACACGGTAGAACGTTTAATAAAAATTATATTCTAATTTGACGGCATTTTATACAAAAAAAAATGTTCGTTTAATATTTGACTATTATATCAACTACAGATTGTAAACAATCACAGATTGCAAACCTTCGTTTAGTTGAGTGCGAAATATAAAGAATGTGTGAAATAAGTAAATAGTCAATGGGATATAGCTCAGATAACAAATAACCAGATGAGTAATAAAAAGAATTTAATGAAGCGCAAATAGAGACCACATGAAAATGTTTCTCTAATATTTTAGCAAAGACGCAAGCCATTTGAAAAGCCTTCAACTGACCTACTGTCAAATAACTTATACTATGTATATACATTTAGAGAAATCGTATTCAAAAATCGTATAATCATAACGGTACAATTCTGTTAGATCTAGATTAGATTTTAATTTTGATTAATTTATAATATTTATGTTTTAAATTATTTAGCATATTTCCAACAAAAGTGATTCCATTTAAATAAGGCCACAAATGCGACAGTATTGTATTGTATGAGGTACAATTTTATTGAATATTTGGCTAATCCAATAATGCATTACACGAGTAGTTATGTTGTTTGAAACGGAGATCACTTATTACAATCCCCCGATCAATCCTTCTTATTTTTATATTGTGAAAATAAATTTTTGTTAGACAGAGAAGATTATATTTGACTGATATTTAATTAGACACATTATAAATTGATTACGTTTTGTTAATATTTATCAAAATGACATGATGTATATTGAGCCCGAAATGAAGATAGTATCTCAAATCTATTATATGGCAGCCCAGTATATCGTTTGAATTGTTCATTCAACATGAAATCGGATAGAATTTGTTTTTTTTTCACTAATCTTGGCTCACCATTTACATCATCGGGTCAGGTTCTTTCTGCTAAAAAACCAGCACCTTGAGAAAACTCTTCTTGTGTAAAATCTTGTACGACTCCCAGATCTTGAACGATATATTATATGTAGCCTAGAATTAGACTACGTTAACATTGCTAATTTTGAAATTAAAAATATTCAACTTGGTTGAATAAAATCTGTTTCTATAAATTCGGCTTATAATCTGTTTCTATGAACCTAATCCGCTTACTCTGGTATGTTTGGTCGGTTTCTTTTCACTTTTAAGTGCCAGCATTATTTGCTTATTTCGTCAAAATTTATGAAATGTTATTCTACGAATTCGAACTCCTTTCAACTTACACCGTTGTTGAAACACAATAATTCACCTTGTTGAAATGTGAAGTAACCATTTCATCCAACTTTAATTATATTCTTTTTATAATTATTCCATAAAATCAACAAACTCAAAATTTCGCATATAAAACCTACTGTTGCTTTCATATCACGCGTATTCTATACAATTTATAACCTATTAGGCAAATAACTCATAATACTATAAGGGAAATTGCTTCAGATTTGCGTATCAAGATAAAGCAGTTTATCGCAGTTAGGTTATTTTACCTAGATGGCACCACTGGCAAATAAGCGCCATGTTACCATTTTTTTAAACGAAATTTTGAAAAATAATATAAATATATCTAAAAAAAAAAAAAATTAAATAAACAAAACCAAATTGACAGTACTCGGCTGAAATAACTTGGAAATAACAGGTAACGTAAAAATTCTTTTTGAGAAACGTTTGGTGCGCCATCTGCAGGATATAACTTTATTAATTTTTGTCGATAACATGAAGTTACGCGAGTTTAGGAAAAGTGGGTGAATTTCGAGCATCTTGGTAAATCCGTGCATCAAATTATTAACATTTCTAATTATCTTATCCAGATATATGTATCCCTGGGCTACATCATACTGTTCCTTATGTTGTTATGACACTGGCTAGTTCTGAAGTGCGATAAAGAGCTATTTTTTTTTTTTTTTTAAACGGTTGGAACTTACTGAGGTTCCGCACTCAATGCCACAGTGGGCTAAAGTGCTATAAAGTATTGTAAACCAATTTTAGTAAGGAAGAGAAAGGAACAGGATACCACATTATTATAATGGAAGCCACGTGCGTCAGCATCACAAAACATAAACAAAATAAAAATTATAATTCAGATGCGAATTTTTTCATGATAATAGAAATTGTAATAGATTTATAATTTTCATATTGGTTTAACTGGCACAATATCCTCGCCTCAGTGCCACTCTAATGTCTAACACTCTCTCTGTGATATTCTTAAATTTCTAGTTTATCGTACTGAATACGTACCTCTACCATAGTAGTATTTCCATTCCTTTTTTTCACTTTGATGGAATTGGAATTTATGAGTACTTTATGTACTTTTAGGTTGAAATTTTTAGTATTATCTGTAAGGTAGTTGATAATTTTATATTATTATGTTAAACAATTTTATAACTCTGCAGGTCATCGAGTAAATTGTTTAAAGCGCAGAAATCTAACAGCAGTCGTGGGCATCTGACTCGAAATCAGATTCCCTTTGGGAGCGTAGGTTCGAATCCTACCGGGTGCGATATATTTTTGATTTAAAATATTAAAACAAATAGATATCATTTATAATAAAAATATAATTATTAATTAATTGTTAATAAATATGTACATAAAATATTGGTTTTTAATTGAATCTTAAAAGTCTAACATTAAATCTGGATTAGAATATGTGGCACTTGATAGCACGCAACTGTTTTTGTAAATACTGGTGATACCCTTTCAAATCTTGTACTGAAGGTGCGGCTGTTGTCGTTGTTGTGGTCGAATAATCTTCAGCTTGTGGATAGAAAATCTCGGCGACTAGTTGACTAACCCAACGCGGTGATGATAAACATCCACCATCCAGATAATGGCATCGAGCTTGTCACCTCAACTGTTTGTGTAAAATATCCTTCGTATGGAATTTGTACAACATATCGCCAAGAGCCTTGATAATTTTTCGCGAACACTGGTGTTGCGTATTCCACTTTGGCCGGACATGGTGTCGGCGACCCATCATATCGTACCGGTCCTGCTTCTTCGCGGCGTTCTGCGGAACGAGAAGAAAGCGATTCACCCTGAATTGCTTTGTATATATAGTGTACAAAATACACCACCATCATCGCAAAATGTTCTAGGTGAACGTAGTTCGTCTTCTGTTTTTGTGTCGTGAACGGAGCGAGCGACCCGATCACTCCGGCCAATCCTGAAAAGTATATATGAATAGTATTTTATTAGAAAATTCCATAATCTAACATGCTCCGTCTTTGCGTAGTTACCCATTATTATCGATACTAGCAACTGGTTCTTCTGGAATGATTTGTGTCACTTTTGGTAATGTGTCATCAGCTTTTAAAATTGGCAGAGTTTTCGATAAAAACTTCAAAGTATGGTTTCGAAGCAACTCACTTTAAAAATTGGTCGATGTACTAAATACCATTTTACAATACCAAAACGATAAAACACTTACAATGGATATGGACATTTTGTCGCATCGGATTCCGTGGAATATTTCCTTTAGTCAAATCAACGCAAATATTATTCACGAAGACGTGAGGTTTACGTGATATAGCATCTTTACATTCAACATTAATATCATTATTGAAGATGTCAAATAAAAAGTGCGGATGTCAAAAACAAGAATCAAAATGTAATTCTTTTCTGCTACAATTGCCCATTTTTTTTGTTAGACAATTTGAGCTACGCTGGTTTTTTGACATATAACGATTTTTTTACGTACTATGTCGTATTCACCCACACATGTGTATATTTTGTATACTTGTTTTTTTTCTCGCTCAGTTTGTCTTTTCTAGCCGCTAGAAAAGTCGAAAACAAAGCCAGTGTCATAATACCATTATGATGAGTTCGATTATTAAATTTTACGTGAAAAGACAAATAAACAAAAGATTTTTTTTGTATATGTTATTATAATATTACCGTGTCACTAAATTAACGGTAAGTGATATTAATTTTAATTTTATATAAATTATGTAGATGCATATTATTTTTGGGATACTTTAAAAAACAAACTTCTTTGTGTGTTTCGATTTTTATTTATTTTTATTATTTCGCCATTATGGGGAAATACCGTAAATTTTATCGGGGAAACACCATACACTGCACGGTATTGCCCCTTATCAAAAACTAAGTTCTTATTCGTTCTAATGATGAAATTAGCTTTGGCTGATCTTAAGCAAGGATAAATGGTTCGAGTTGTCTCTAGAAACTACCAAATACCTGCTTCGACATTGAGGGACTATAAGTGGGGTGCCTATGCTAAACGTGACAAATATCGGTAGAACACCTACGTTCAACGCAGAACAGGAAAAAGAAATCAGTGATCATCTCCTTAATATGTCGAATACTTTTTATGGTATTACGCTCACCGAGTTCCGCCGCACGGTGTTCGCCTACGCTGAACAAAACGGTATTTTTAACCGATTCAACAAAACAAAGCGTTTAGCAGGAATAGACTTTTATGAGATTTTTTTAAAGCGGAACCATGGATTAAGCCTACGTAAGGCTGAACCTACCAGCATTAATAGGATAACAGCATTTAATGAAACAGAAATAAACCGTTTCTACACGAATCTGGATACAGTCTACACAAAATTCAAATTTGAACCTGGCCGGATTTTCAATATCGATGAAACTGGAATTAGCACGTTTCAAAAGCCAGGTATAATTATTGGCCCTAAAGGCCAAAAGCAATTAGTTGGCAAAGCCGTCAGTTGGGAAGTTTGTTGTGCGATGAGTGCAGGCGGTGGATTTATACCACCAATGTTCATTTACCCACGTTCCCGGCTATCATCACTTCTGAGTAAAGATGGCCCTCCTGGGGCAATCTATAGCTGCTCTAAGAACGGATGGATAAATTATGATCTTTTTATCGAGTGGCTGAATCATTTTATTGAAAAAGGAATATCAGGATTTACAATAAGCAAACTGGCATTTTTCCTTTCAATCCAAACGCATTTGCGAAGGAGGACTTTTTGTAGACAACTAAATCACTGAAATTTGTTTAGAGTCAGATGGAACACCAAGATCTAAAACAGGTTTGACTTAGGTAAAATATGTTTTTGTTTATATTTTTGATTAACATCGTTTTTTATTTCATTTCAGATTCAGAAATAATTTTGATGAGTTCGATCTCAGCAATTCCGATCAATACAGCTTCTTCTCAAGTACAAACTTTAACCAAGGAGGTTAGTGCAAGTAAACGTTACGTCAGAATTGATGAAGTTTGTCCAATGAATAAATTTAAAATTTGTAACGGAAAGGTTACAAAAAGAAGTGGGCCTCCGAAGCAAACAGTAATTATTTTTACTGCAACTCCAGTAAAGGAAGGCTTGGTAATCACCGAAGAGAAAAAAAGAAGAAACTGGAATGTAAAAGCAAAGCGACCATGAAGAAACAAATAAAAAAATAAACACAAAAACCAAGCAGAATCCCTAAAACCAAAAAAGGCCAGTTCTTCGACAAGTCACTTCCACATCATCTGATTCAGAGAGCGATGCTGATGATATTTTATGTGATGATGACGATAAGCTTGAGGACGTGGATCCGTGGACATCTCTATGATAGGCAGTAAAAATGATTAAAATTTGTTTAAAATCACGAAACTTCAAAATTCTGTGAAAATCTAACCGCTTAATCTAATTTAATTTCTATGAACGCAAAGGTCGCAGTTTTTCTAAGCTATCCGAACATTTACTCGAGATAATGTAATTATTACTAGAATCGGCAGCATACAATTTACAAAACACCTCAAATTCAAATTTTCGTATAAATAAAATTCCAATTGGAAAAATTGCCAAATTTAACAGTGTAATTTTTTGTTATTTTTTTTAGTATGAATTTCACTGTCATAATATTTTTATTTCTTTATTATTTTTAATTATTAAAATGAATTGTATTCTTTTTTTACGTTTTGAAGCAAACTAAAAAAGTTTATTTGAAATATTATTACTTTTGAACTAACACGGAATTACTCCAGTTATTGCACGGAATTACCCGTGAGGTCGGGGTAATATCATTTTTGTCGACATCTAGGACAAATAAATTATCTTGCAAAGGTCGTAACTCTAAGCCATTGGGAGTGAGCCGACTAGAAGCATACATAACTGGTTATAAAAAAAAACTAAAAGCTGTTTTGAAGTGGCTTATTAAATTTATATTCTATAGATTTTCGCTTAAGGGCACGCAATCTCCCTTATGGTATTATCCAGTTATTTGCTGTTAGGCGAAAACTCCTAAATGTATATGTATCGTTCATAACTATATGCGTATTATGTTTCATTAGACGGAATTTTGCTCATCTTCAAGTAAAATAAAATAATTTTGTTTTTTATATAAATGTGGTTCGTGCTTGTATCCGGTGACCAGAGATGATAACATATTTTAGACAACGTAGAACATTCGTCAAAAATGTCTATAATTACCAACTTACCAACTCGAAAAAGAATCTTGCAAACTACCAGAAACCTTGTAAATAAATCACAATTTGGAATAAGTAAGAAATAAACTAAATTAGAAATCAAAAAATAATCTTTTGAACTAGCGTTAAACTTAAATAAAACCGAAAAAATCTAAAACAACTAATTTTGCATGACAATTTGACAGATCTAGTATAATGCTTGATCTTAGCAATACTGCTGAACTTTTAAATTTGGGAAATCAATGAGCATCCCCTAACCAACCGCGCTAGCTACTGTGTCAAGGGATAGATGCACATTAGGCTACATTTGCTCTATATTGGTCGCCCAGAATACCACAAAAGACCACAAAAGAGATACCGAGGAAAACTAGCAAATGAAATGCATTGCTTGAAATCGAAAAGTGAGGTTAAAAATGTTCGTTTTACAAAATTGCATTTGTGAATTAAGTTTTAAACGCATTTATCAGGCTTTTCACCTGTTTAGATTTCTACAATTTAAATTTTAAATATTTACTTCCAATTTTAAATTTTGAGTGAATTTACTTTTAGTGAAATTTAAGTGAAATTCGAGATAGAATGCTATAGTATGAATATGAGCTAAAATCTTAAGTTGTTTTAGATTAATTATACGAGTGACAATAAGGTAACATTTTCAACTAGATTTGAACATGAGTGCATTTTAAATATTAATTGTGATTGAGTGAATTTTGTATATATTTTTAGTGCAACTTTTTAAGTTAAATTCAGGGCACAATTTATTTGTACTATAAAATTGAGTAAAATTTTAAACGCGATCTGTAGATTATGTGAGTGCAATTTAAATTATAATTATTTACTCATATTTGTGTTTGGATATAGAATTCGAAGTATATATATTTTTTGAGTGGATTGGCTTAGGTGAAATTCCAGAATTGAATTCTAGTATGAATTTGAGCTAAAATCTTTAACGTTTTTATGAATTGTATGAGTGAAATTAAAGTAATATTTCACTTTGATTTATAAAATAAATAAAATAAAATTTGAGTGCTTTTTAAATATTAAATTGAGTTAAATGAAACATTGAATTGAACAAAATATTTTGTCTTATTTTAGTTTGCGTATATATTTTGAATTAAAATTATAACCTTAATTTCACTTTAGTGCGAAATTTAAATAGATTTGAAATAAAATCTTTAGTTAAATTAAACGAATGAATATACATAATTTAATATTTAACTGAATATGAACAAAAATTGATTGCATTTTAAATTATGTTTAATCGTATTTGTTGAGTGGGTTTGCTTAAGTAAAATTTTAGCATCGGCTTGAATCAAATTTTAAAATTTAAAGAGTATTTCAACGTAAATTTGTTACGCAATCTTAAGTAATTTAAGCATAATTTGAAAAAATTGAAATTATGTTTGAACTTGAGCAATGAGGTGAATTTGAGTATACACTTGGATTTCTATACAATTTCGAACAGTTACCGCATCAAAATGGCGTCTCTTGCTCGCCTGCTTGATGACCTGCTCACAATCATCATAACAACGAGAGTTAGTAATAATACTTCCAACAGAGCTATTTGCCAATACTGACAAAGCATGCGGAGAGATAAATCGGCATAACATGCATTATTGATTATAGAAGTAAATTGTTGGTTGGATAACACAAGTTGAAAAACCACAACCCTGGACCGCGTTATTGTTTAATGTGGGATTATAGATAAATTGCTTTGCCCTATTGTATTGCCGCGTCGGAAGCATTGAGAATGGTGAATGGTCGAGGTTGAATGCATTTTAAACTAACTTATCCGCTCTACAGAAAATTAATTTAAATTTGATGCGGATAACCTAACAAGTTGACAATACAACTCTGATTTTGACTATTTTAGGATGTTAATCTGATTGATTTTTACTTAAGCAGAATCAAGTAATTGCGACGTTATATGTATGTATGATCAAAAATTAAAAAAAATATGAGATGCAGGTCTATAACATTTGAAAAATGAAGAAAACATTAAACTTCAATTGATTCAAGAAAATGAAAATGATCTGAATAAAAAAATTGAGGTAGTCAGATTACAATATCATAAACTAGGTTACTAATAATGCTGTGGCCACAAACCATAACCACTTAAGTGATTTTTCACGATTTTTCAGTATAGCAAAAAAATGGTTTTTCCTTAGATTAATCTGTTCTGAGAACCAATTTATATGCCATTAGGTGTCTTTGCGCCACTACTGTAAGCCAAGATCGTGTTATTGACGATTATGTTGATAGTTTTGCCAATTTTTTGGAAAATGTTACATAAGTCGTTATGCTAATTAAGATTTCAATGAAAACTTTAATTTGCTACTGCTTAAGTAACATAAGTTATTCTTCCATGTGCAATAAAACCAATGAGGCTAGTTAGTTTATTTTGTTCAAAACAAATTCATTTATTCATTAATATTAATTATTAGAAAAATATAATAAAATTATTCACTTAATCCAATGTTTATATATCAACCAAAGATGTTAATAATTTTCATCTTCTTCAATCAAATCTGGATCCGTATTTCTAATTAAATCATCACCATTGAGATTCTGATTGAAGGAATGAAACTCCTCGTCAATAAGAGGTAGCATGCTTAAGAGATCCTTCTTCTTTTCGTTATTTATTTTGAGCTGACCGGTATAAGATTTAGGTATATCTTTAATTGCAATATTCCCTATCCCTCTTTTTGATATTTCAAGGGTCTTGAATGGTTCTTGCTCATCCAAGGAATTTTTGTAATATATTTTTCCAACTTCTCTAGTGAAGCGAAGCCACTTTACAAGATTCCAAGAAAATTTGTTACCTTCTATATCTACTTTCCGAAACGTGAATTTTTGTTTTGCTATATCCGAAAATTTGTAAAATTTATCACAAGTCATTTCGATTACATTAAATTTGCGTTCTGTACCAACAGTTCTTACAAACTGGTACCAGTCCCGTGGGTGGTGTATTTTAGCCGTTGTCTTTCTCTTTCTCTTTTCAATAATGGCATGGTCACTATCACATTCCATATGTGTATGGCCCGGTACTAAGAATTTGTGATCTATTTGATCCAAAAGCTACGGAAATTGCAAACATTGCCGCCATAAATGAATTTTTGTTTTGACCGGCACATGAATCACTCCAAAATACTACTGATTTGATTGACTCTGGTAAATTTAATAAATGTTGAAAAATACATGAACTGATGTCATTTCCACCCCTTCCCCCAATAGCTTCGTGCCACATGTAACAGTATGGAGCATTTGTTCACAAGGTCCAAAGCGGACGTTTGTAAAAAGTTACAGATGTTTGTAGTAGTGGAGTTGGAAGGCATTGTTGTAAATCGAAGGTATAACACACTGTTGTATTTTGTGATGTTTGAGCAAACGACTTATCTTCCTTTTTAGCATCGTAAGCTTTAGTAGCGGCTTCGTGGTGTGCCTTTTGCTCATTTTGCAGGATCAACTTTTCTTCCACATTTGTTGCAATTTCAACTTTTGCTTTAAAAACGTCGCATTTATTACATGTGTCCAACTTTGGTTTTTTAAATTTTATACCCATGCCTGAAAAAAAATAAAACTGTAGGTCAAACATAAATTCCATTACATATTTTAAGTTTACCTTTAAAAACTTGTGAATATTTGCTTAGCGAAGCAGGATGGTGATTTATTTCACAGTACAATTTATGCATCTTGGTTACATTCAAATCTGACTGAAAATATAGTTGGCTGGTGTGTCTTCGGGAGTAGTGGCTTTCATAAGCTGGAAACGAAAGAATATGACGTTTTATTTCATCAATTTTAGCATCATTGAACTTTGTAACTGGAGTTGAAGAACCACGAAAATCACGTAAACAGTTGACATTTGTAGATTTTAACTTTTTATTCGCAACCGATTTGATAAAATTTTCTGTCTCTCCGAGTGTGTATAGAAAACATTTTTGACAAACCAATTGGCGAACACCACCCACATCAACGTGGTACACATATGCGTTCTCTTTATTTCTTTGGTTAATTCCTGATTTTAAAGTAGTTTTCCTTTTTGTTGCATTGACCTGAATCAGGCCTGAAACATAAATCACTCGCAGATCGTACTTTCCCAGCGACCAATACTGCTTGAATATTATTTGTTGTTGCTCGAATGAAATTCGATTCATGCACATGTTTCTACACTTTTGTAGGGGTATACATTTTCTGGCCTCCATAATTTTGTTTCCGCACCCTACATATGATTGACCAGTATTACGCCTCCGCTGATTTTCTTTTTTTGTTGCTGATATCGAAGACGGGGTATTGTGGTTTGGTATATTTCCCTCCCTAACTAAATCAACCTCCATTTGAGTTGCTGGGTTTTCAATTCCACCTGAACCCTCTTCAATTGTTTCTGCACACAAATTTCTCTCAATTTGTGCGCCCATTTGTTCAATATTACATGATGTTAGTCGCTTGCCTACAGAAAAATTAAAAGATTGATTTGCAGATCCACCGTCTAGATAATTAGTGTAATTACTAACCTTTTCCTGATTTCACCTTAGGGAGCGGGGGATCCCTTTTTATATATTCTTGTTCTGAAATGGAATCAGAATCAGTTTCATTAGGTGCGTAAGTTGGATCGATGTCACTGTCATCAAAAGTGTTTTCGTTATCATTAGTTTCTACGAACGTTGATGCAATTTCTTCATTGATTGAGCCTATTAACCCATTTTCTTGAATCTCGTCCGTTTCATTCTTGTTTGATTGGTTTCGTATGGTCTCTAGCATAAAGAAATTACAAAATAAATAAAAAAATATTTCACAAGTAACAAAAAGTTAATAAATACCACTATCACATACAACTCGATCAGATTTGTCGTTCAAATTACACGTGTTCTTGTTTTTCGCAGAGTTTTTCATTGCCATTTCCACCATGAGTCGAGAGAGTTTCACTTTAATTTCTTACCGCTAATAATAATATCGAAAATTTCTACTTGCTCCGTTTTATAGTACTGCCTTATAAAAACACTAAAGGAATAAACACTTAAATACACTTTTAGTTACTATTTGATTTTATATAAAAAACTTACCGGACTTACTGACACAAAAAAAAATACAATAAAATCACTTAACTAAAATAGATTTGGTTGAAAAATTTGTTTTCTGTAAAAAACTATTTATGTATTTTAAAATAACGGCTTAAATATTTGGAATAACGACTTAAGTGTTGCTTTGCACAAAATCTTAATTTCGGAATAATCACTTAAAATGACTTAAGCATTTATTGTGAAATTCTGTTGGAAAAATATTATATATTGAATAATCACTTATGTGTAGAAAAAATAGAAATTTTGTAGATAGGTTATTATTGTAAAATCAAGATTTTCAATAAAGTATTTAAGTGTATTTTTGATTAACGTATAACTTTTTTAATATTGCAGTTACATCACCGAAAAAAATATTGTAAATAGACTTTTAAAAACTGAATCGACTGAGATATAACACGACATAATCACTTAAGTGTACTTAAGTGGTTATGGTTTGTGGCCACAGAATGGTTCAGTGTAGCACGAAGAAAAGGAATTCATTCTTGTGAAGAGGATAAATAAAAATTGAAATCGATATATAAAACCATAGACAATCATACTACATTTCTCATTTGTACAATAACACAGAAGTACAACAAACTTTTGATTTTCGCTCATTTGCAGTATTTGCACTATGAAGTATGTATATGTAAATATGAGAAATCTATATAATGTTTTGTCTATGATAAAACTATAAAAGCTAAAAACTAACCTTTTTCATTAAAATGTTATTAAGCATAGATAAATTATTTCCTAGGATTCTGTTTTCTGTGGTTTAAATGGGGTTCAGTAATGTATCAGTAATGGCGTTGTAATCGACGAAATTCAATTTTTTCAATTTCTCCATCTTAGAACACACGCATTCGATTCTGCAATACGTTTCAAATAAAAAACATCACGTTTTCATTGGAAATACTCGAAATTCGTCATCAAAACAATTTATTCAGTTTTGTAAATCACATTTAACGTTTGTGTTATTTCTTATCTTCATGTTTTTCGTAATTGCAAAATAAACGACAAAATACTTTAGAATGGAGCGTTTAACTGTGCCAGAGAAAATTGAAATGGTTCTGTTTTATGGAGAAGCTGGCAGAAATCTTGAAAATGCTGTTGCTATTTACGCTCAACGTTTTCCGGATAGGATTCGTTCACGTACTTCATTTGGACGTACTATCAAACAATTTATTACTGATGGAAATGTTCAACCGAAAAAGAGAACCCGTAGAGCAACAGTCACTGGAGAAAATAATGAAATTGCTGTATTGGCAGCAGTGGCTCATAATCATCATATTAGTACACGAGAAATAGTTCGCGATTCCGGATTGCCCCTCACCAGTGTTTGGAGAATTTTAAAACGGCACAAGTATCATCTTTATCATGTGTCTTTACACCAAGATCTTCATGGTGTTGATTTCCAAAATCGGGTAACTTTTTGTCAATGGGCACGTGAACAAATACAACAAAACCCCAATTTTTTTCGTTGCGTAATGTTCTCCAACGAATCGTCTTTTACAAACCATGGAACGGTTAATCGACACAACATGCAGTATTGGAGTGTTACAAATCCGCACTGGCTTCGTCAAGTTGAACATCAGCGTCCTTGGACTGTCAACGTGTGGTGTGGAATAATTAGCAACAAACTCATAGGCCCCCACATTATTGAAGGCAACTTGAATGGTCAAATGTACCGAAACATTTTGGAAAATGAACTGCCAATATTACTTGAAAATTTGAGCTTAGAAGTGAGACGGAACATGTGGTTTCCACATGATGGTTGTCCTGCATTCTATTCGTTGATGGCACGTGAAATACTTGATCGTGATTTCAATGGTCGCTGGATCGGTAGAGCTGGTCCGATAAATTGGCCCGCCAGATCACCAGATCTTACTGCGCCAGATTTTTTTGTTGGGGCTACCTCAAAAACAAAGTTTACACACAAAAACCAACAACATGTGAGAACATGATTGAGCGAATCAGAAATGCGTGTGCTGAAATTCAACCAGACACACTTCTCAGTTGTGTACAATCATTTGAAAAGCGGATTAATGAGTGCATTGAAGTTGCAGGTCATCATTTTAAACACTTATTTTAGATTTACAAAACTGAATAAATTGTTTTGATGACGAATTTCGAGTATTTCCAATGAAAACGAGATGTTTTTTATTTCAAACGTATTGCAGAATCGAATTGCTCTAAGAAGGAGAAATTGAAAAAAATTGAATTTCGTCGATTACAACGCCATCTATCATGAACCGAACAAAATATTTCATTCAAATCATACGTACTTTTAGTCGTAGAATCCGTATCTGCAATAAAAAATATGGCTTCCTATCTTAGTTTAAAAGTTACCCCCGCCCCACCTACAAAGCGGGGGTGGGGGACTATTTTTTTTGCAGTAATGTATTTCCCCCGCGGTATGATTAAATTTTGATTATGGACATTTTTTCCGTAGAGTGGCTATTTTTCGAGATATTTGATCGTCTCAGTTTAAAAGAAACACCAGGTATACATTATGATGAAACCCGGAAAATACTGTGACGATTATGCCTAACGAAAAATAGCAGAAAAATGTTAAAACTAATATTGAAATGGTTGCTGTGTTTTGAAGTCAACCAGAGTTGACTGAAATTAAACATATAAAACATGAAAGTGCTGAATATAATAATGAACAGTTTATAGAGCCATTACTGGCCCCTTACTGAGTCAACTATTAAGCTCCAACGGTTTCGATCCTGAGCATGGTCTTCATACCGTCTAAGACAATCTGAAGAGGCCAAGTCGTTCTCTACATCGTGGAACCATATGGTGGCTCTCCTTTTAGAGATCGCTGAACAATTCGTTCCGGATCAGCACGCAGAACGTGACCGAGCCAGCGTACTCACTGAGATCTTACTTCATGTACAATATCGGGGATCTTCATCAGATGTCTGATTTCGAAATTGTACAGAGCTCGGTATGTACCATCTATTTCGAGTTTTGGGCCGTAAATCACACGCATGATTCTTCTCTCAAATGTAAGGAGCCTCCTCACGTACTCATCCGTCAGCGCCCACCTTTCACATCCAAACATAACAACGGGCCTGATCAACGCTTTGTAAAGCTTCAGCTTCACGGCACTTGATAAGTGTTTAGATTTTAGCAGTGGCCTTAGAGGATACAAAGAACGACTGCCGCCAGGTGCCAGCCGCACTTTAATATCCTCACCCACACTGTTATCGTGAGTGATAATAGAACCCAAATATTTGAACCTCCTCACTCCCTCAAACGTGTGGTGGCCACAACTAAAATCTGGTGTGCCATTGTCCCTAAAACCAGAGATCAGGTATTTCGTTTTCGACTCATTGATCTGAGTCCAACTGAAGCTGAAAACTCTACCAGCTGTTCTCAACTCTAACACAGCATTGAGACTGCGTCACTGGCATCCTACACAGTCGTACCAATGTTGTGAGCATTCCTATGTATTCCAGGGCAGACCACAAACTCTGTCGCTTGATCGAGTCATAGGCCTGCCGGAAATCCAGGAACACCTGATGTACGGAGATGAATGTCTCATAATATTTTGATAGAATCATTCGCAGCAAAAAAACCTGATCAGTGACTGATCGATTCGGACGAAGTCCTCCATGAGCCCTCCGCTATAGGAGTGATTCTATCCAATAGAATGTAGGATAGTAACTTGTATGCTGTGCAAAGGAGAGCTATATACCGCGATAATACTCACACTTCAAGCGGTCTCCCTTCTTGAAGATGGGGCATATCGCGGCCACTTTCCATTCGTCAGGCATAACTTCAGTTCGCCATACTAATCGAATAAGGTCGAAAAGGCAGTTCCACAAAGTATCCCCTCCGAATATCAAGAGCTCCGAATTAATGCAGTCCACTCCAGGTGAGCGGTTTCGTTTCAATCTCTGCATGGCCTTAGTGAATTCCTCATGGGATGGCTCCTCAGTGCAAATCTCCGCAGTCTGTGTTAAAGGTGGCTCAACAACAGTCTGTGGCGCATGATGAACATCAAACAGCTCAGTAAAGTGTCCACTCCATGCGTCAAGTACTGCGTCGATGTTGACACAGAGGTTTCCATCCCGGTCCCGAATGGCGATTGACGTAGGCCTGAAAGTATGGTGCAGTCCAGTAATTCCTTTAAAGAAATTCCGCGAACTGCGCTCATTGCTGAGATGTTGTAATTTCAGAACCTCGGCGTTCCACCATTCTCACTTCTTCCGTCTACAAATCCGCTTAGCTGCCCTTCTTGCAAGAGCAGCCTTGTTTTTCCTCGTGATTGTGAGACGTTGTTACACTTCACTATGGGCTATATTTTGTTGCTCAACTGCAAGACGACACTCGTCATCAAACCAATCATTCTTGGGTTTGACTTTCACTATACTTAAAGTCTGTTGAGCAGCACTGACAACCGAAGTTTTCAGTACCTTCCAGACATAGTTCACGCAGTCAGACTGGTAATTAGCTTCATCAATGTTGTCGCTGACAAGATCCTGATATTGTTTCTTTTGATCTTCATTTATCAGACCTTCAAAGTCGAAACGTTCCATCCGTTTCGCTGTGTTCCCAGACTTGTACGAAAACTTCCATCGTAGCTTTGCAGCGACCAAATGATGATCGCTGCCTACGTATTTGGTTGCTGACCGACAAGTTCTCACATCCTGCACAACCCGAGCCCGTCCTTTAGAAACTAACACATGGTGAATTTGGCTGCGGAAAGTTCCGCGAGGATGTGTCCATATCTCTAGATGTATCTGTTTGTGAGGGAAGAACGTGCTTGCTACTTTAAGATCATGAGCAATTGCAAAGTACATCATCCTCTCACCATTATCGGTCGGAGTTTCGTGACGGGAGTACGGACCTATGTTTTCACACAAGTCGGTTTGATTTCTGCCAGCTCTAGCATTAAAGTCCCCAATTACCATCCTAACATCCTGTTCGGGTATAGATCCCATCAGATCGTCCAAGTCATTGTAAAATGAGTCTTTATCTTGGGGCTGGCTGACTTCCACTGTAGAGCAACGTATAGCCCTGGGATACATGGTCTCCACATTTAGGCCAGCGAGTTTCTTGATTAGTAAGGAGTTCCAGCCGATACTCCTTCATACACGTGATGAGGCCCTCTAACGCTCCTGGTTTTCTAAGTGATTGCACGTTCCACGTGCCGATCCTAAACCTCGTATCCGGGTACTTGAGCGTGGGTCCAGTGTTTTTTTGGCGGTATCCAATTTTCTTTTTGTTGACTTTATAAACAGTTTATCGTTTTACGGATGCGGGTCGTCAGCCCAGCGATCCAACCGTTAAGTTGCCTCCTACGACAAGCAAAGGATACTGTGGTGGTATTCTTGGGAAACATGTTCGTGCAATTTAGATCTACGAGGCATGTGAGTGTCCCCGACCACAGGGGCCTTAAGTGCTTAATATATGGATGAATTTAAAAGCTTTTTTTTGTCCTCTTTTTTGATTTATAAAATATGGTCATCTTAGTGGTAACGCATATCATCCGAGCTCTAAAATATTTTTTCTTACGGTCGGATGTAAATAGCTCGGGTAAATATCCGACCTCGCGAACTCCTCACCATTAAAGCATAACTAACGAACATTTTTTGAGTGATTTCTACACAACTTCTAGAAAAGCAATTGATCGAAAAACAATTCAGAGAAAAGCAATTTATAGAATCACATTTTACAGAAACGCAATTGTTCGCATTAACAATTCATTTCCAATTCATCGAAATGCTGTTACCAGGGAAATATTCTGTATAGCGTAGAAGAATAAAAAAATTGAATGTCGATCATGTTGATCAACTTTCCATTTCATGTATGTCAAGTTGAAAAAGATTAAGTTAGGTATGACCAGGCCCAGTATATGCTACTTCGGCCCTATGTGGTGTCCTAAATTTGTAATTTCCACGTTATCCATGGAGGTACATATGACTTTAACTCGTTTTTTCTGAGATATCCCAAAAATGTCTTAATATTTCTCTCTTTTGTTTTCACTATACAATTTTTTCTTCAATAATAAAAACAAGTAAAAAAAAATCCACTTCGGAGCAAAACTTTTCTATGCACAAATTGAAATCACAAATTTAAAGTGTGACACTAATACATACAAAGAGAATATTTAACCTTCCATTTAATTACTATAATACAAATAAATGAAGTATGTATATGCAAAATCCCAAACAATTATTTTATCTAGATCTATGATAGGTAAGGCGTACAGGCGCGACCCGTCATATTGGTATAGGTGGGCAGTGCCCACACCACTCATTTAATGTCCGCGTTGTTTATTTCACTATATCCGCAAGTAAAAATGTAATTATAAAAGCATAAATCTCTATCGACAATAATAAAATATTAGTTTAAATTGTACTGTAAATTTATGGCTTTTGAGCTTAACCCTTTGCGCTAATCGTAATTTTTTTTATAGTTGTTATACATATTTATAAATTATAGTAAATGAAATAATATACAGAACCAAAATTTCGATACCAAATTTTATTGGACCTTGCCAAGCACTCACATAGTAAAACACACAAAATATCGTGTAGCCCTGATGCAATTCTATTTTTCATGTGTTTTACTATGTGTGTGTTTGGAAAAGACGATTTAAATTTGGTATCGAGGAATTTTAAAATATTTTTTTTTTTTTTTTGTTATTATTATTGTATATGGATTGTATTTTTATATATCATTTTGGCTTCTGGTATAATCAGGCGATACTACGTGATTATTTGGTATATAAGTCCTTTAGTTAATTAGTAAATTATTAAACAAAATTCTATTATTTATAAAATTTTACTAATAAGGAAACTCGATAAATAATTCGATATTTTTGTAAACCAATTCTCCGATTTGGCTACGTCATATACCTAACTTAATCTTTTTCCACTTGACGTACAATTATAGTCTTATAGAGAAGAAAATTGAAATTTAAAGTTGATCAACACGATCTACAAGTTCATCATTCAATTTATTTTATTCTTCTTCGCTATACATCTTTCCCTAGTAACGGCATTTCGAAACCGAGGAATTGTTAATTTTCGTAAAATTATGTATCTATGAAATGTGGTTCTGTAACTTACGAACGCAATTAATTTATGTCCGTCTCACTCACACACTTACAAAAAAACGTTCAAAATCGATACCCTGGTTGAAACTTAAAATCGAGTAACATAACTATAACATTTGTTTATTTATTTACGTTCACGGTTAAAATATCATAGGTCACAGAGACAGAAATTAATTTGTATAGTTCAATTCAAATATTTATTAAGAAATCATTTTACAATTTCGAATTATCAATTTTACAATCCGTCCCGGCAATTGCTTGGTCCACAGGTTGTTTGAAAATACGTACATTTTTTCGACCCGCCTTGAACTCTTTGTATGAACTCAATGCCATTAAATGTGATACAACCCACAAATTTCGATTTGTATCAATCGTTAAGCCAACTGGATAAAAATTTGTAGTCGTTTTATGCACCGTACTCACACTTTGGAATGGCAAACGTGTATTCCAACAACCAATTGTACCTCCTCCAAATATTGTATTGAACAGTGAACCAGACTTCTCGTCATAGACCATTTGGCCTTCGTGCTCATCTTTATCGTCTTGACCCAGTAAATGGAAATCATAATAGTATTTACTTAAGGTATACGATTCATCTTGAAGAACTCGATTGGAGACGTAATAAATTTTGGTGGATGCAATTGCTGCAAAGTATACTCGCTTTGATCTGTATGTAAAAATAAATTGGAATTGCTTTAAATTTGAAACGTACATATTTGATTTGTACATATAAATTATATTACCCATCTGATTGTGTATCACCAATAGTCACCGCATGAATGCCGTAGTTCCATTGAAAATTTAAATCTTCGAAAATGAAATTTCCTTCATCTGGATCAGACCCCATGAAATTATGTTCCACTTGCCAAGCACGATCTTTCTTAAATGAGTACACGATAATCGATCTAAATAAATCGGGTACGTATGCATACACGTCTTCACAGTTAACACCATCGAAATCAACCACTATATGGGCAAATGTGCTGACGGGATTAATAAATTGTTGGGGAATTTCGATTCGTCGTATTAAAGTGTCAGTGGTAAGGTCAAAAATGATAATGGCTGGCGGTGAAATTGAACGTCTACTACCAAAATGATCACTGTAACCCGAATCAGCTATCCAAAGTCGATTACATTTATCAATTTCAAAATGTCCGGAATTAATCACTGACGAGGAACTTGGTAAGCTTACAGTTCGATTATTTGGGTCTTCATTAACGTAATTGGCCTCGAATGATGGATACGGAATGAGAACTGGTGATTTATCGGCAGTGTTGAGTGAAAAATAATTAAGAGACGATGCTACTCCCTTTGAAAGCCTGCAAAAAATAATTTTGTATAATTATAATGCATAATGGAGGCATAAATTATATTCTTACCTGAACACTCCCACAAACATTTTGTCTCGCCAAACGCCAACCGATAAAATACCATTTTTATTCGGAATATAACTCTCAGACGCTATAGCTTGTTCACGTCGATTGGGTGGAAACTCAAAATCGACTATATCCCAGTGGAATATTTCGTCAAGTTTATTTCGATCTGCTCTATTTTTATTACAATTGATTCTAGTCAATGTGACCAGTAATAAAATAGCAACGAATTTCATTGTGTATGCTAGTTTAATACATTAGAACGTTTAATAAAAATTGTGTTCTATTTATACGGCATTTTATACAAAAAATATTTTCTTTAAATATTTGACTATCATATACGAATCCCACAGATTGTAAACCTTCGTTTAGTGGAGATATCAATGAGATATTATAGCACAGATAAAAAATATCTATATAAACCAATAAAAAGAATTTAATGATTTTTACAAAATGGACTGATAATAGCGTCAGCGCCGTTGTGGCAACATAACTAACCGCAAATCAAGAACCCATGAAAATGTATCTGTAATATTTTAGCAAAAACGCAACACATTTGAATAGTCATCTACCGACCTACTGTCAAATAACTTATAATATGTACTTTGTATATGAGAAGTCGCATCAAAAAAACGTTGTGTAATAACGCCTTCATTTTTAAATGACACCACTAGCAACATAACGCAATGTTTACATTTTTTTGAACGAAATTTGTTTTATTCAATGAAACAAAACAAATTAAATATTAAAAACTAAACAAAAATTATGTAAAACAAAAACAAAAATAAAATAACAACACGTTTGAGATTTTACGAACTAAAAATTTGTTATAATTTGTGAAGTATTTATTAATTTTGTTATATGTATATGTAATCCTAAATTATTATATAAAATATACTTTGACATAATCAATAAAATTACATAATTATGTTTATTTAAATTATTTGGTGTTCATTTTTTCATATTATTATATACTACTTTCAAAGTTCCATACCTAACCTCAAATAAAAAAGGCGTTTATTTATATCATAAACAAAACAGTACATAGATTTTTCATATTTCTTTTTGCACTGCGTATGAGCGAGAAAAAATATTTTCAATGTCATCGTTCTGTTGTTGATATTCCATAGTAGAATGTACCTATACAACGATGACATAGGAAAAATTAGAAGTTAGTTGTACTCCTCTGTTATTGTACAAATGAGAAATCTAGTATGATTGTCTATGTTTATATTTAACGCTTCAATACATTAATTACTCCATAAATATATGTATTTAGGTAGTGTTGTATATTCAATATATACCGATTATATACAATTCGACTTCAATTAAATCCAAAGATACCTAATTGATGTAGACCTGAATGGGGCCGTTTAAAATAATAATTTTACAATAATACATTATTGCTATTTAAAACACCGAAATATTTAATTGTAATTTTAAACAATTTAATGGTGGACATACAATTCTTAAATATTTTGTCGGTATTGTTCAAATTTAATGCATTTACTAGGCTGAAATTAAACCCTTTGCAACGCAATCCGCTTAATATTTCAACGTCATGATATAATTTTCAACTTTGTAATTTTTTGCAATAATGCCAGTCAATTTGTAAAATATAAATCGCCTAGTGCCATCTATTGATTTGGTTATCATATAATAAATAGATTTATATTAGTCAGAAACTAAACTAGTTTTTTAGTGAAACATGTAGCAACGCGAGTGTACTATAGAAATGTACATACTCATTTCCACCAAATAATATTATAAATTATTTGTCTACGGCACATTTAAAAAAAATTGCTCGTATTCGTTCGTATGTACTTATTTATGTATGGAAATAAATAAATAATGGGTGACCTCCCTTTTATCTTTTTTTGTTTGTACAATTATAAACATGTACAAGTATTGACTAAATTTTAGTACCGAGAGTAGACTTAAAAAAGTTTTAATCTATTAAATGGGAAAATCTATTTAGTATGGAATTTTATACAACACACGAAATCTCGCGTAAAATGCCATATAAATTATACCGGCGAATAGAAAACCAATTAGTTCAACCATAGAAAAATAAAATTATTTTACCAACGCTACAAAAACGCTGGATGTCATTATGTTGGATGAAAATGATAATGGGGCCTTATCCATGTATCACTGTAGAATTAAAGGGCGACATAAATATAATTTCAACGGAGTGAAAAAACATAGAAACCTGAGTAAAAAATACTACTACGGATATTCGAAATTTGTTGCCGTTAAGAGGTTAACCGTTAAAGTTAAGAAAGTTCGTTTCACTTTTTTACCGATAGGTATACTAAAAAGTAAAAGTGACAGTAATACGATTTTGACCTCAATCGATTAAGAACTATTTGCAGTTTTTAATAAATATTTTGTTACTATTTTATTTGAATGAAAAAATAATAGTTTTTGCAATCAAACTGAAAATAACGGAACAAAATGTCTAAAACTTATATTCTCACCATTATTTGTTTTTGAAAACGAGGTCGTTTGTATTTTCTCACTTTGTTTTTTAAGATGTGATGGAACTATGATGGTAAATTAGATGATGATTTTGGCTTTCAAAGAGTACTGCTTTTTGTAGGGATTTAGAGATATTTTATAAAGGGGTGGGTTTTGACTGATTAAAAAATGTTTGTGACTAAAATAATTGGTGGAATTGCTGTGTAAACAGCTTTATTTCGAGGGACAATTAATCCGTATTGATACATTTTCAGAGAGCAATAAAACCCAGATTAATTTTTAGCTTTTGTATTAATTTAATGTTTTTAATTTTTAAAATTACGGCTTAGAGAATTAATTATTTATCAAGATTTGGAGAGTTGAGATCTGGTGAGCTTATATGGAGGATCCAATTGATGTTTGAACAAATGACTTGAAGGGGAAAAAAGGTAAAAATACATTAAAATTTTTATGTAAAGCTATCAGCTGCAAATTATTGAACTTGTATTCTATGTAATTCGTGGACGATAAAATCGATTATCTAAAGCGAGCAATGCTTGCAATATTATTAATAATGTTTTAATTTTTTGTTCCTGTTTATGGGATGAAAATCCCATGGTATGATCGTAACCGAATAGTAGATACACATATTCTCCAAAAACACTGAACTTTTGATATAAACGGCAGATGATTATTCCGACATTCAATCGTTAACCGAAGAGTGGAAGATTAATTTAAATAGCCTAAATCGCAATGAATTACATTTTAAATGGTTCTTTCACAACTATACATTTTTGAAAATCAACTGCACGTTATCACAAAAGGATGTTGACATAACGACAACAAATTTTATAAGTTAAATCGTTACATTTCATATCACAAATGAAATAATTCAGAGTTACCTTGGCTTCCAAAGATGTTACATAAGCATAGATAAAGTAATAGGTTGCACAATCATTCCCGAGTCAAATAGGTGAAACAAACAAAAATTATTTTTAATTCAAATCAAATATTTATTAGATGATGATTATGTTTTTAGTTTTGTGATTTTATTTTACAATTTGTACTAGCAATACCTTGGTCCACAGTCTCTTTGAAAATCCGTACATTTTTTCGACCCGCGGAAAATCTTTCATACGTCGGAATAAGCATCTGCCGTTAATATATATATATATATATATATATATATATATATATATATATATATATATATATATATATATATAATCCATTTCGATGGCGCATGCTCTCATCCAAATTTAGACGAGCCAATAACTCGGTGCAATTGATATACAAGAGAATAAGACGTCACGAATAAAGAGTGCGGCTCTAATTTCTCGTGGAACGGTGACCAAACCTGTGAAATCCCAAAACAGATCGAACAATCATTTTTAAATTCCAAAGAAAATCGTAGTGTTTGTCCATACGTTGTATATGTAAATGTAGTATGTCCATAAGCAGTAAACAAAACATCACAACACCAGATGGCTTGTCTACTTTGTGCGTCCCAATGACTTCTTCTATATGCTTGGGACGCGCTTGGAACACGCATCCTGTGACATAAACTTATTTGAATTTCCCTTCTGAAATTTTGTTGAAACCGGTGTAGCTTTTTACCTTAGGCCGCAATTGTGGATTCTTCAGTCGCCATTGAGTTCGATCAGCTTGATCTTTGTCCTATAATTACGGTTTCAGTTTGACCCTGTTGTTTGACGCTCTTCACCGAGTTCTATAGATAAGTCCTTGTCATGAGTGGTTTCTTTATGTTCTGATGGGTCGTAGAGTCCATTTCGAAGTGACCTACGATTATATAGTGAATAGTTAAAATCAAGCCCAATTTGTCTTCTGTAGTTTCAGTATAAGTAGGCAAGCGTTGTGTCTCACCGTTTTTTTTTTAAATTTTCAGTTTCCGAAACATTGTCGATGTTACTTCCATTAGCAATATCTGCACTACCGCGACCCTTATACTATGGGTGTTTTCTCTTTTTGTACATTAGTCCGAGCGAGCTGTAGGAGCATTATTGCAGCATTAGTAATGCTCGTATATCGTTCAAAACGATGAAAAGCTTATTTTTCATAATGCAACGCGACGACGTGACGTCCTACGTCCTACGCTTCCACCTACCACTTCAACATCAGCGGAAACCAATGCAGCTGCAACATTATTTAAAAAATTAACTGCAACATAAATAAATAGAATAAGGAAAATCATCAAATTATTTATTTTAATATTTGGCTAGCATTGCGTATCACTCAACACTTTTGATTTTAATTCTATGATTTTCCGCTCTTGTGAAAGTGTAAATTTCGATATACACCCGATTTTTAGCCTATAGATAAATTTTCGAGTGATACGCAAGTTGTTCCGATTATTGGTTGTATGCAACAATACCAACAGAAGTCTTCTTCTATATGTAGGTGGCTCTGTATCGATTCCACGAAAACAAATCGGCCAAGTGTGTAGACTGTTGATTGAGGGTATGTGAAAGCATCACGAGATAAATGAAAACCTATAGGTAAACGTTTTTGACCTGCACAATAACTGAAGCTTGCTTAACCACCTTCAAGCCTTCAAACCTTGTATACTAAGCTAAAAAAGAGACATAATCGCACTTTCCGCGTCAGTGCGTACAAACAAAATTTAATTTATTTTTTATTTTAGTTTATAAACTTAATGTGGTAATGAGTTTATGACTCTATATCTCGGGTCAATGTAAATACAAAATTTTATAATTTTAGATGCTGTAGTTTAAAATATTGATAAAGGCGGATTCTTCAATTTCATACATTTTAAAACGTTCCATGTATCACAAATTCAAAATTTTATATAATGACGTATAATGTATGAGTGTGTTATCTATAAGTAAATCAAGATTGGAAGCATAATCAATCCCGGGTTAAATAGGTGAATCAAACAAAAGTTATATGTTTTAAATCAAATTAAATGTTTATTATTGATCATTTTATGATTACGATTTTTTGGTTTTACAATTCGTTCCAGCGACCGCTTGTTCCACGGTCTCTTTGAAAATACGCACATTTTTCCGACCCGCCGGAAACCCTTCGTACGAATTTAATGGCACTAAATGTGATACGACCCATAAATTTCGGTTAGTATCAATAGTTAAGCCAACTGGATAAAAATCTGTGCTCGTTTTATGCACTGTGCTCACACTCTGGAAAGGCAAACGTGTATTCCAGCAACCAATTGTAGCTCCTCCAAATATTGTATTGAAAAGCGATCCAGTTTTTTCGTCATATATCATTTGATTAGCGTGCCCACCCTTAGCGACTTGACCTAGTAAATGAAAATCGTAATAGTATTTATTTAACGTATACGATTCATCTTGAAGCACACGGTTGGAGACGTAATATATTTTGGTGGATGAAACTGCTGCAAAGTATACTCGTTTCGATCTGAATGAAAATAAATAGAAATTTTTATAGATTTCAGGCTATCGATACGAATACACAAATCGCATTACCCATCAGATTGTGTCTCGCCAATGACCACCGCATGGATTCCGAAGTTCCATTGGAAATTTAAATGTTCGAAAACGAAATTCCCTTCATGTGGATCAGACCCCATAAAATTATGTTCCACCTGCCAAGCACGATCCTTTTTAAATGAGTAAACGATAATCGACCTAAGTAAATCGGTTACGTATGCGTGCACGTCTTCACAACTATCACCATCAAAGTCAACCACTAAATCTCCAAATGTGCTGAGAGGATTAATAAATTTTTGAGGAATTTCGATTCGTCGTATTAATGTGTCAGTGATAAGATCAAAAATGATAATGGCCGGTCGTGAAATCGAACGTCTACTACCAAAATGGTCAGTGTAACCCGCATCAATTACCCACAATCGGTTACATTTATCAATTTCAAAATGTGCTGTATTAATCACTGACGATGAACTTGGTAAGCTAACTGTTAGATTATTTGGGTCTTCATTAACGTAATTGGCTTCGAATGATGGATACGGGATGAGAACCGGTGATTTATCGGTCGTGTTGAGTGAAAAATAATTAAGAGACGATGCTACTCCCTTTGAAAGTCTAGAAAAAATATTTTTGTGTAAATTATAATGTATAATGGCTGCGTATAAATTATACTATTACCTGAACACTCCCACAAACATTTTGTCTCGCCAAACGTCAAGCGATAAAATACCATTTTTATTCGGTATATAACTTTCAGACGCTATGGCCGGTTCACGTCGATTGGGTGGAAACTCAAAATCGATTGTGTCCCAATAAAAAATTTCGGTGAGTTGATTTCGATCTTGACCACGATGATTACAATTGATTCCAGTCATTCCGACCAGATATAAAATCACAACGAATCTCATTGTGAATGCGACTTTAAGGCGTTAGAACGTTTAATCAAAGTTTTATTCTAATTTACTGCAATTTATACAAAATTTATTTTCGTATAAAATTTGGGTATCACAGATTGCGAACCCTACGTTCCGTGGAGCAACAAAACAAAAATGTTCAGCATGTTTTTGTAATCATTGTTAACACTAAAGATTGATAACTACTGACATGTTTAATTAAATTGACGATTAGAAGTTTAGAACCCGATAACCTTTACGTATAATATTGTTTAGTTGTATTCAGATCTATAGAACACCGTAAAATTTCATATATTTTTATTTTTATTAAATTTTCTCGTTTAACGACATTACCCGAGTCTCATTTTAACGTGGTGTATAACAGTTATCAGTGAATCATGCAATTCGCATGAATTCATTTATGGTAGAAAATCTACGTATTCAAAATGTTCGTGCTTAACTTCGTCTCAAAAATGTAATTGTGTATTGGTGTTATCATTTTTGAGTCTTGACCCTATAATTGAGCTGATTGCTGAACAGACGTATTTTTGTCTCGGAAGGTGTGATCATCGCTATAGTATTTATGTATGTATTTACTAAAATGCTTAGCCAATAGGAAAACATAAAACATCAAAAATGAAAAATTTTCAATAAAAGAAACCCTTTAGTTTTCGGAAACGATTCCGGAATAGAATAGACACTTTAGATTCAAAATGAGATGTCACCGGTTTTCCAGAAATTAGGTTTCAATTTGTGTTTCCATTAAATTCCAAACAAGGTTATCAAAATTCCTTCTGCGCCAAGACAACAAAATTAGAGTAGTACCATTGAAGTCAGCTCAATCACCACTTAAGAGACCAATTCATGAATTGAATCGCTTAACCTACTGTACTGTACAAAAGTCATACTTAATTTATTTATTTACTTGAAGATATAAAGGATATGTCAAATCACCAGTCAATTAGATGTTATTAAAATAACAGTGAATCAATTTGTACAAAGGACCATTTTTTAGCCTCTTGATTGTCCAAAATCAAAAATTTAAAGATGTTTGTTTGGATCTGCATAATAAATCAAGCTTGTTTGTGACCAAAAAAAAATTATATTCAATTTGTTATGGTCTATAAACTTAATTTGGTTGCTCTTAGCTTCGACTATAACTCGTAGTCTGCGGGTGTGCATATTTCAAATTAAGATTAAGTCCGCAACATTTGAAACGGGTTTATTTATATTATAAGATCGACATAACTCATAAATACAAAATTATAATAATTATATAATTTTGAACGCGTGGTTTAAAATTGGCAAACAAGAGGCGTGCCTTGATTAAAACAGAAATAAATATATTATTACCAAAGAGTTTGCCAATTGGTGTTTTTAAACGTTCCATATCACAAATTCCAAATGTCATAGTGACCTATAATGTATGAGTGTCACCTAAAAATAAAAACATGATTGGAAGCGTAATCATCGCCGGCTCAAGTATTGGTGAATCAAATAAAAATTATTTTCTAGTTTAAATCAAATATTTAATAGGTCATTATACGATTACGATTCTTAGATAATCCAAGTACAATAGCTTCTTTGAAATTACGTACATTTTTCAATTCGTAAATCCTTTGTATATGAATTCAATGCCACCCAATTCGAAAATCCTTTGCACACTGAATTCACAAGAAACACACTAAATTGGTTCAATTAAAATTGAATGATCTCGAGCAAACCAACACGAAAAATTGTTTTGTTTTATACATTTTAAAACGTTCATCTCAATAACTCAGGGTGACTTATAAAAACATTTATCTTTAACAGAAAAAATGATAACCATTACCGGGTCAAATCAAACAAACAAAAATTAAATTCAAAAATAAAAAATTAAATGCGTTTATCATTGAACAGTTTATGATTACGATTTTTGAGTTTTACAATTCGTTCCAGCAATGGCTTGATCCACAGTCTCTTTGAAAATACGCACATTTTTTCGACCCGCCGAAAACCCTTCGTAAGAATTCGATGGCACTAAATGTGATACAACCCATAAATTTCGGTTCGTATCAATAGTTAAGCCAACTGGATAAAAATCTAAACTCGTTTTATGCACTGTACTCACACTTTGGAATGGCAAACGTGTATTCCAGCAACCAATTGTAGCTCCTCCAAATATAGTATTGAAAAGCGATCCAGTTTTCTCATCATAAATCATTTGATTAGCGTGCTCACCCTTAGCGACTTGACCTAGTAAATGAAAATCGTAATAGTATTTATTTAAGGTGTATGATTCATCTTGAAGAACTCGGTTGGAGACGTAATATATTTTGGTGGACGCAATGGCTGCAAAGTATACTCGTTTTGATCTGAATGAAAAAAAAAGTTGTTTATAGAATTCAGGCTATCGGTACGTATAAATACAAAAATTGTATTACCCATCAGATTGTGTGTCGCCAATGACCACTGCACGAATTCCGTAGTTCCAATTAAAATTTAAATGTTCGAAAACGAAATTTCCTTCATGTGGATCAGACCCCATGAAATTATGTTCCACCTGCCATGCACGATCCTTTTTAAATGAGTACACGATAATCGATCTGAAGAAATCAGTTGCGTATACATGCACGTCATCACAACTATCACCATCGAAGTCAACCGCTAAATTTGAAAATGTGCTGAGAGGATTAATAAATTGTTGGGGAATTTCGATTCGTCGTATTAATGTGTCAGTGATAAGATCAAAAATGATAATGGCTGGTCGTGCAATCGTACGTCTATTACCAAAATGATCACTGTAACCCGCATCAATTACCCACAATCGGTTACACTTATCAATTTCAAAATGTCCTGTACTAATCACTGACGATGAACTTGGTAAGCTTACTGTTAGATTATTTGGGTCTTCATTAACGTAATTGGCCTCGAATGATGGGTAAGGGATGAGAACTGGTGATTTATCGGTAGTGTTGAGTGAAAAATAATTAAGAGACGATGCTACTCCCTTTGAAAGTCTAGAAAAAATAATTTTGTATGATCACAATGTATAATGGCTGCGTATAAATTATACTATTACCTGAACACCCCCACAAACATTTTGTCTCGCCAAACGCCAAGCGATAAAATACCATTTTTATTCGGTATATAACTTCCAGACGCTATAGCCTGTTCACGTCGATTGGGTGGAAACTCAAAATCGATTGTTTCCCAATAAAACATTTCGGTGAGTTGATTTCGATCGGGACCACGTGGATTACAATTGATTCCAGTCATTCCGACCAAGTATACAATCAGAACGAATTTCATTGTGAATGCGTGTTTAAGGCGTTAGAACGTTTAATCAAAATATTATTTACTTTACTTCAATTTATAGAAAAATAATTTTCGAATAAAATTTGAGTATCACAGATTGTCAACCCTATACGTTCCGTGCGGAGCAACACAACAAACATTTTCAGCACATTTTTGTGATCATTGTTAACAATTAAGACTCATAACTATTGAAATGTTTAATTAATTTAACGATAAGAAGCAGATAACCTTTATGTATATGATATTGTTTATAAAGTTGAATTGAGATCTATAGAACATTACAAAAATTTCATTCGGAAGCTGGTGATCGCTATAGTATTAATATATGTATTTACTAAAGCGGTTAGCCCATAGGAAAACGAAAACCATCAAAAACGGAAAATTTGAAAAAAAGAGCTTATTGGTCGGAAACGATTCAATAGAATAGACACTTAAGATTCGAAATAAGATGATATCGGTTTTCCAGAAATCAGGTTTTAACTTTAATTTTAACGAAAATGGAGCTCTGATCGTATACAGAATTTTTAAAACTAATTTTATTTGAAGATCCTGAATATGGGTAAGGACGAATTAGCAAAGTAAGCATAAAGTATTCTATCTTCTAGTTTGGATTTCACCGGTTACAGTTATTTCAATCATTCTGTCTGTCCAAACCAGATTAAGATGATACATTCCTGCATGAAATCAATGAAAATTGGAGAAGCAGCTGTGTGACGATTCTTAAAAATAATCACGGTGGTTCTGACGCATTTGAAACGGGTTACTCAGCTGTTGTACATATGTATATATTGCTGCAAAAGCTAATGTTGTATCTTCCTCGTTTGGAACGTTGTAGTAGTTCTATTAGTCAAGCTTTTTAGAAAAATAGCAAATATTTATGAAGCAGTACTTGAGAATTTACAGGCTTGGGCAAATCCCAAAATTGTAGTTGCTTGTATTTCCGCTGTTCCTAGAAAATGCAAATGTTTTGTGGCCGATTGCACCAGCAATCTATAGCAAGCCTATTTGCTATTAGAAGGATGATACAGTAATCCCCTGAAACACGAATTATGGTGGAGTGGTTGAAGGTTTCTGCAGCAAGTTTGTTCGTATATACATATTCGTAAAACGGATAATAATGCCACAGTCCAAAGAATTGAAGAAATCGTCTATTGTATAGCTTTTCCGATTAGTACCAATATAGTAACACTTTCAGCACAAGGGCTAGTTGAGGGTCATTAATCTTATACAACTATTTATCATATCATAGCATAATGTTTTCGATTTAAAGATTTATTTGAAAAAACAGTTACAAAATAGTGAAAATACAGTTATAAGATGGGTCCCATCGGTTTTCTCGTAGCAGCAAAATAATTTGAGTAGCAGTTTTAATAGATGAGCACGATATTTTAAGGGTGGATGGACATTAACGATCCTATCTCAGCGTACTCAACCGAATATCGCATAATATTACCCAAGCATCATCCAGAATCTGAAAGGATGGCAAGGCGTCTCCACAAAAATATATGCGGCCCACTATTTATTATTATTTAAAATAGTTTCTATTGGATTGTTTGTATTAAAACACGACCCATACTAGGGAACATTAGTACCAGTATTTCTGAACGCGGGAACGGTTGAAACCATTTCTAAAATGGAACGAGGAGCGAAGAGAACTAAGGCTGCCATAAGTGAATTCATCTGCAAGGCCTCTAAGGTTAATG
The DNA here is from genome assembly GCA_951394425.1 of Tipula unca. Classification (NCBI taxonomy): domain Eukaryota; kingdom Metazoa; phylum Arthropoda; class Insecta; order Diptera; family Tipulidae; genus Tipula; species Tipula unca. The sequence goes on from OX596381.1 coordinate 145,560,985, forward strand.
CACGTAGAACTGGTTTGTGACTTAAAAACTGAAGATTTCATCGCATCGTTTAAGAGGTTTGTGGATAAAAGAGGCTTGCTGAATGCAATATACAGTGACAAGGCTACAAATTTCATCGGAGCTAAAAGTCGGTAGTACCGCTACTTTCTGGAAATCGATCTTGTTGTGATCAAAAAATACAACGTGTTTCCGTTAAATTGGGCTTCAGGCAAGGCTACCAAAATTCATTCTGGCCAAAACATCAAAGTTATACTATAGTATACCTTGGAAGGCAGCTCAATCACCACTTGACCAATTTATGAATTATGTTGATTGTCGTTGAGATGTTAGCAATTTAATCGCTTAACCTACAGTAAAGATAGTCGTACTTAATTTACTTATTTACTTGAAGACATAAACGCATATGTCAAATCACCTGTCAATTAAATGTTATTAAAATTTGCACAGTGAATCAATTTGTACAAACAACCACTTTTTTAGCCTCTTAATTGTCCAAAATCAAAAATTTAAAGGATTTTTTTTTGGATCTGCATATAATAAATGAAGCTTGCTGTAACCAAATAAAAAAATTTGAATGATTTTTGTAACGTCATTGTCACAAAAACAAATTACATATATTCAATTTGGTATGGTCCATTAATGTTTTTGCTCTTAGTTTCAACTATAACTCGTAGTCTGCGGATGTGCGTATTTCTAATCTCAATTCGGAAATCCTTTGCACACTGAATTCAATGTGGGCAAGGGCGGAGCCTAAATTGGTTCAATAAAAGTTGAATGATGTCGAGCAAACAAACACGAACAATTTGTTTTGTTTTAAGACGTTTATTTTATAACGTTCATCTCAAAAACTCAGGGTGAGTTATAAAAACGTTTACCTTTACCAGAAAAAATAATAATCATTACCGGGTCAAATCGGTTACAAACAAACAAAAATTAAATTCAAAAATAAAAAATTAAGTTCAAGTTAAATGTTTATAATTGATAATTTTGTGATTACAATTTTTTAGTTTTACAATTCGTTCCAGCAATGGCTTGATCCACAGTCTCTTTGAAAATACGTACATTTTTTCGACCCGCCGGGAACCCTTCGTACGAATTCAATGGCAATAAATGTGATACAACCCATAAATTTCGGTTCGTATCAATATTTAAGCCAAGTGGATAAAAATCTGTACTCGTTTTATGCACCGTGCTCACACTTTGGAATGGCAAACGTGTATTCCAGCAACCAATTGTAGCTCCTCCAAATATTGTATTGAAAAGCGATCCAGTTTTCTCATCATAGATCATTTGATTAGAGTGCCCGCCTTTAGCGACTTGGCCTAGTAAATGAAAATCGTAATAGTATTTATTTAACGTATATGATTCATCTTGAAGAACTCGGTTGGAGACATAATATATTTTGGTGGACGAAATAGCTGCAAAGTATACTCGTTTTGATCTGAATGAAAAAAAAATTGTTTATAGAATTCAGGCTATCGATACATATATGCACAAATTGTATTACCCATCAGATTGTGTATCGCCAATGACCACCGCATGAATTCCGTAGTTCCATTGAAAATTTAAATGTTCGAAAACGAAATTTCCTTCGTCTGGATCAGACCCCATGAAATTATGTTCCACCTGCCAAACACGATCCTTTTTAAATGAGTACACGATAATCGATCTGAAGAAATCAGTTGCGTAGGCATGCACGTCTTCACAACTATCACCATCGAAGTCAACCGCTAAATCTCCAAATGTGCTAACGGGATTAATAAATTTTGGAGGAAATTCGATTCGTCGTATTAATGTATCAGTGATAAGATCAAAAATGATAATGGCTGGTCGTGCAATCGTACGTCTTTTACCAAAATGATCACTGTAACCCGCATCAATTACCCACAATCGGTTACACTTATCAATTTCAAAATGTCCTGAATTAATAACTGACGATGAACTTGGTAAGCTTACTGTTACATTATTTGGGTCTTCATTAACGTAATTGGCTTCAAATGATGGGTAAGGGATGAGAACTGGTGATTTATCGGTAGTGTTGAGTGAAAAATAATTAAGAGACGATGCTACTCCCTTTGAAAGTCTAGAAAAAAATTTTTTGTGTAAATTATAATGTATAATGGCTGCGTATAAATTATACTATTACCTGAACACCCCCACAAACATTTTGTCTCGCCAAACGCCAAGCGATAAAATACCATTTTTATTCGGTATATAACTTCCAGACGCTATGGCCTGTTCACGTCGATTGGGGGGAAACTCAAAATCGATGGTTTCCCAATAAAACATTTCGGTGAGTTGATTTCGATCTGGACCACGATGATTACAATTGATTCCAGTCATTCCGACCAGGTATAAAATCACAACGAATTTCATTGTGAATGCGAGTTAGAGGCGTTAGAACGTTTAATCAAAATATTATTCTAATTTACTTCAATTTATACAAAAATATTTTCGAAAAAATTTAAGTATCACAGATTTCGAACCATACATTCCGTGGAGTACTACATCAACAAAAATTTATTTTAATTGGTATTACAAATATTTTAGCGGCGATTATTAACAAAACGTAAAAGTAAAGGTTGACTTCTACTGGCATGTTTATTAAATTGACAATAAAAATCCGATAACCTTTACGTATGATATTGTTTATAAAGTTGTATTGAGATCTATGTATTGAACATAACAACATTTTATGAATGATTATACTTATGTTAATTTTTAATTAAATTTTCTCGTCTATCGATAGAACTCGAATTTCATTCTAACGTCTCTTTCCCACATACATTTCTCATCAGCAGCATAACATTTAACTCGCGATTCGCGAGAATTCATTTACGGTAGAAAATCTTTCATAAACTCGTCTTTATCATTCTTGACAAAATCGATCGCCTAATAAATGAGCTGTGCGCTTGGGAGCAGCTGCTCATCACTTATCTATTCATCTTTAAAATTCAAATAATTCAAAATAAATTTGTAAATTTATGACTTCAAATTGAACCTACACCGCCACTTTGTAACTTTTGATGCAATTGTGATATCGAGATAAAACTTGGGCCAGAATTACAGTTCATTGGTTCACCAACACATATAAAATCGACATTTTGGTATTTTTCTTTGAATTTCAGTATAGGTTTCTATTAAACTAAGTTGATTTTTACACAAACTAATTACATTTTATTTTTCGGGGTCTTACCAATTAAATTGTAATAAATTCTAGTCCAAGTTTTATCTCGATATCACAAGTATATCAAAAGTTACAAAGTGGCGGTGTAGGTTCAATTTGAATTTACACCGCCCACGGTGTTATCGCGAGCGGCAAGTGTAATACAAAAATCGGGACCTGGTGTAATAAATTATGGGATAGGTCTCGTTGTGGTGGGCTAATTTGGCTGGTGCAGCTTCAAGGCACTTAATAAACTGCCCAATTTAAGTATATAATAAAAACAAATTAAACTTTGTAGGGTGAGGTCAGCGAGTGAAAGATTATAAGCAGATTGTATTGGCATATCATATAGGCGGTAATATGTGCTTTTTATCTGACTACTACTTTTTTCGATTTCCCATAAGGTCTAACGTAAATTTGATATGTTTGAGTTCGGTTTATGAGTGGAAATTTACTTGAATGGGATATCTTCGATAATTTGTATCTTTGTATCCTGTAGAACTGCATAAAGCATAATTAAACAGATGCGACGTGCGGCTTGTGACGGGAGCATAGAGCTAATGAAAGACGAATATTTTGACATTCGTAACACGGCACAAGTTACACGCCGAGACATGAATCAATTATATCTTTTTCGTGACGCATACACATTTCGCCAGACACTCACATTTAAATTTATTGTACAACATGGCGCCAATTTTCTAATATAATTATATTTTGTTTCTTGTATGTATTTCATTTCGTTCATTGCGACATTTTGTTTTGTGAAACCCTTCACAATATAATAATACACCACAAAAAATATTTAATTATGTCGTTTTCGTTTGAACATAAAAACTTGCACTGAGTGCAAAAACTTACTGGAAAAGCGTTCGTTTGAACAAAAAGAAATTGCCTGACAGCAAAAATTTTTGCACTCACTGCAATTTTGTCTACTCTGGGTTTTTCGACAGAGTTACCCCTGTTTTACACCAATACTATATTAACTATCTGTCACTGTGCTGTCATTTCGACTTTTGTGAACAAAACCGTCTATCTATAGACGGTTTTGTTCACAAAAGTAAAATCTGCATTTTTTAAAAATCTGCATTGAAATTTATATGTATTGTATTTATTGGCAAAATAAAATTAAAATACATTTCTATATATGTATGTGTATAAACGTCAAAAATGGCATCTGTAAAAAATACTTTAACCACAAACGTAATATATCCAGACGAATTATTGGGAAAAAAAGTTTGGTCGAATATCGAAGAGCCCAATATATTTTCTAAAAATGTTCATTATACTGCCTTATCTATTTATACGAAGAAGAAACATCATCAAAAATTACCAGATAACCAAATTATAAAAATATAACAAATTGAAATATTGGTTTGTATGTAATAGCAATGCCTATTTATATGTATTTATATAGATTATATTATATAATAGACAGCGCCATCTACTAGTAAGTAGATGTCAAATATATTTCGAAATAGATAATTGGGTTCCTCGATTGCAGTATACATACAACCACGTCTTTTTTCGTCAATAATTCGTCTGGATATATTACGTCTGTGGTTTAACTTTTAAAGAGCCATCTAAACTGAAAAATTAAAACTATTAGTGTTATTTATGTCTCAATAGATGGCATTAGGCGAGTACGCAAAAAATGTTTGCGTCAATAAAAATAATTTGGTTATCCTTTCTTTAAACTACCCCATCCCTCGATTTACGGACGCTCGCTTTACGGAATTTCGCTATTACGGAATTTAATAAATTTCTAAAACTTCCTCTTAACGTGTATTATAGACATCTAGTGAAAATATAAAGTTAACATAAAATGTTGAGAAAATAAAAGTGATTTTAGAATGCATTAAAATGGTTTCCTTCGGTGGTTTCCCTAGTAAAATGCTATGTCATTTATTTTGTTAATTTTAAAGTGACAGAACGTACTTTGTGGTTATACAACAATTATTTGTTATTTAATTTAATTTATAACGAATTATTAATTTAAAAATGTGTCCTAAAAAATCAAAAGATTCTAAAGGTGGAACTAATTGCAAAAGAAAGCGAAAAGCAATAACTTTGGAAATAAAGTTAGATGTACGGCGGTTTAGAGAAGGTGAAAAACTTGCCCAAATTGCTGTAACATTGGGTCTTGCGACATCTACTGTAGGAACGATTCGCGACAGTAGAAGCAAAATTGAGGAACAATTCCAATCAGCGGCACCTTTAAGTGTTAAACAATTAACAAAGCACAGAAGTTCCGTAATGGAAAGAATGGAAAAATTCTTAGGATTATGGATAGACAACAATAACCAGCTAAATATTCCAATGAGCACAATGGTCATCCAATAAAGAGCAAGGTGTATTCACGAAAATATACAATAAAACATTAGGTGACAGTTCAAAAATCGAATAATTCATTGCAAGTAAGGGATGGTTCGATAAATTTAAAAATCGTTACGGCCTCCATAGCATAAAAATGAAGGGCGAGGCGGCAAGTGCCGACATCGAAGCAGCACGTGCATATCCTGAAACGTTAAAAAAAATTGTCGACGAAGGTTGGTACCTACCACAACAAGCATTTAATGCCAACGAAACTGGGCTGTACTGGAAACGTATGCCAGACAGGACATACCTAGCTAAAGAAGAGCTGTCTGCTCCGGGGTACAAGGTTTCAAAAGAAAGATTGACCCTACTTCTTGGAGGCAACGCATAGGGCGATTTTAAGTTAAAACCGTTCTTAATTTATTTGTCAGAAAACCCTCGAGCTCTTAAAGGATGTGAAAAAACCAAATTGCCGGTAATATTGAAGTCAAACAAGAAAGCTTGGATGACTGCTAAGCTTTTCGAGGATTGGTTCAAAAATGAGTTTTGCCCATCGGTTAAAAAATATTGCGAGAGAAATAACCTCAGTCACAATGCACTACTCCTCCTCGATAATGCGCCGAGTCATCCTGTTAACCTTAATGAGCTTTCAGAACACGTACGAGTTGGGTTTCTTCCAAAAAATACCACATCCCTGATTCAGCCGATGGACCAAGGTTTAATATCAACGTATTATTTGAGACGAACCTTTCGCCAACTTATTGGCAGCACGGATGAAAAAGATTTTCAATCAACCAGGGCGTTCTGGAAAAACTTTAACATTAAGGACGCAATAAATAATATCGACGAATCTTGGAGAGAAATAAAATCGAGCACTCTGAGCAATGTTTGGCATAAGATTTGGCCAGGGATTCAAATTTCGGACCCACTTACGGTTTGAAGCCTTCAAGAAGTTCAACAAAATATCGAAACTATGGCGAGTCAACTTGGTTTTGAAAACGTAGTGGATTCTGACATAGCTACTTTATTAGAGGCACAAGGAGATGATTTATCTGTTGAAGAATTATTGCAATTAGAGCAACAACTTCCATCGAAAGAGCTAGCTTCTGCTGAAGAATCTATTTCTCAACGTCAACTGTTCAAAGCATTTGCCCTAGGATTTAAACCAAATTGAGGGAGGACTACAGATCCTAATTGAAAATGATCTTATCGAAGAACGTAGTGGAAAAGTATCGCGAGAAGTAAACAACGCTATCAGCTGTTATAAGGAACTGTACGTTGAAAAAAGAAGGAATGCAAAACAACAAACATTGCATTCATTTTTCAACCAGCATCTTCATTGACATCAGAAGAAACTGAACGTAACAACAAGGATGAAGGAGAAAATATAAGTTCTTCTGATGAAGAATTTTAGCGCTATCTGATTTTATACATTTTTTTTTGTTTTTCTTGTTTATTTTTTTTAAAATTAAATGTGATTGGAATGTAAATAAATTACCTGTTTTATTTGAAGTATATTTGTTTTTTGAATCAAATTTTTCATTAGGTAGAACGGATCATTGAATATTACATTGGCTTATATAGTAAATCTTGATTCGATTTACGGAATTTCGATATACGTACAAGTTCCTGGGAACGGAACTGTTCCGTAAATCGAGGGAAAGGGTATCTTCTTTTCAATACAATAAAAGACATTAAATTATATCGCTTTTGACTGTACTGTGGTCTAATTCTGTAAAAACAAGATAGTGTGAAAAAACGAAACATTGAAAAAGTTTACAGAAAAAAAATTTACACAATTTCTATCTTATTTAGGTTAAATGGTATTCTATAAAACAAAGTAGTCAGCGTGTAAATTTTTTCTTGCTGAATAATTTTATCGTGTCTAAAACCACTTTGACGTTTTGTTAGTGTTTCATTTCATAATATAAAATAAAGAGTAACAAGGACAAACATGGCTTTTTTGTTCGGCACTAGCCCGCTTTCTTCGTGAAATTTTAGTTTTAAATTTTAATTTTTTCTCCGTGAAAACGAACTACACAAGATGTATTGTATGCGTAGTTTATTGACGTTTAATATCTTACCGATTTTTTAATTTATCTTGGTGTAAAGTTATAGAATACCATTTTGGTATGAAAACGTGTAAAGTACTCGTTTTCGCGTTTTCACGTTATCTTATTCGTTATAGAATTAGGCTACTGTGGTCTAATTCTGTAAAAACAAAATAATGTGAAAAAACGAAACATTGAAAAAGTTTACACAAAAAAAATTTACACAATTTCTATCTTATTTAGGTTAAATGGTATTCTATAAAACAAAGTAGTCAGCGTGTAAATTTTTTCTTGCTGAATAATTTTATCGTGTCTAAAACCACTTTGACGTTTCGTTAGTGTTTCGTTTCATAATATAATATAAAGAGTAACAAGGACAAACATGGGTTTTTTTGTTCGGCATTAGCCCGCCTTCTTCGTGAAATTTTAGTTTTAAATTTTTAACCGTGAAAACGAACTACACAAGATAAATTGTTTGTGTAATTTATTGACGTTTAATATCTTAGCCATTTTTTAATTTATCTTGGTGTAAAGTTATAGAATACCATTTTGGTATGAAAACGTGTAAAGTACTCGTTTTCACGTTTTCACGTTATCTTATTCGTTATAGAATTAGGCTACTGGTGTAACTAATTTTAAATAGAACATTTATATAAAAATATTATATTTAATTTGGATATATGATTTTATAAAATTTAATAGTTTTTTGAAAACCGACAAACTTTGATTGGCTGATGAAGGGTTAATAATTGTTATGTAATTTATTATTTTATATATAGTTCGGTATTCAGCGCATGGGTTAGTAAAACAAATTGGAAATTTAAATTAAATTTAAAAAGATAAACGGATAAATTCGATATTTAGTTCTGATGTATATTATTGTTAAATTATTTATCTATTGAGCGCGATTAAACTTAAATCGGTTGTTCATAATTACGGCTAAGTGTACATATTTCAAGTTTCTCTCAAGTCACAATCTAGTCATTTAGGATTTACAAACTAGTTTAATTTCTTAATTGGGGTCTTAATTGGTTGAATGATATTTAGCGCTATCACTACAGTTCACAAATTGGCAACAATTTTATATTTATTTATACATACATTTTATAACGTTCCATGTCACAAATTCAAAATGTCTGAGAGACCTATAATAAATATATACATGAGAGTATGTAGTTACCTAAGCAGAGTAAGTGATTGGACGCATAATCATTCTCGGATCAAATAGGTGAATGAAACAAAAATAATTTTTTATTTCAAATCAAATGTTTATTAGGTCATTTTACGATTACGGTTATTAGCTGTTACAATTTCTCCGGGCAATAACTTATGGGGTACTGCCTTTTTAAAATACCTACATTTTTACGATCTGCCGGAAATCATTCGTGCGAATTACTAAATGTAATTCGACTAATAGATTTCGGTCCATATCAGTAGTATCGTATATCAATAGTTACGTCCAACTGGCAAAAAACTGTACTCATTGTATGCACCGTACTCATACTTTGATTTTTGCAAGCGTGTATTCTAACAATCAATTGTAGCTCGCGAATATCAGATTATACATTCAGATACGGACAAATCATAGCCGACCCAACGGGAAGAGGAGTTTTAACCTCATATGCTCGAGTAGAATGTGAGTAAAATGAAGCCGAAATCGACAAAGCAAATGCAAAGATGGAACGTAAAATACTAGCACGCATACGAGCCGAAATTCTATCAAAGGCCGTGTATCAATTAGTTAAAAAAATTGTTAAAAATTAAAATGTTTACGGAAAGCTCAAATTTACTTTTATTTGTTCACGACAAAATGTACAAATTAATCGAGAAATTCCATTTTCCGGGCAAAATTTTAATTTGAAATTATTTTTTTAATTAATTGACAGACGGCCTGATACGAGAGGAACGATCGAACGTAATCTATAGCAATGTTACACCGACGTTACATATAATTCTTCAACTAATTCATTTTATTTGTCATCGAGTGTTTTAATTCGAGGGATAATTAATATAAGGTGCGTTTTTTTATTAACAGAACTTCAAGTTCTATAAGAACATCGGGAATAATACTGGGAAATTTTATTTAGTTTAACCAATATATTTAATTTAAGTTCTATTTATTTGAGAAAAATTTCAACTTCTAACTATATTTTTTGACGTCTATTGTGAAATAATACAGGTATCAAGCATAAAACAATGAAAAATATTTGTTTAAAATATTTCCTTTTAAAATTTCCCTTTTTTTTCGAGTTCGTGTACTATGAATTTATCGCGAACTAGAAAAAACCAATGTTTTATCTAGAACATTGAAAAATAAAGTTAAATTTTATTTTATTTCGATAATAGTGAATTAAAATGTGTAGTTTAACATTAAATGTATCTTATTTATTGATAAAAAATTAAATTCATTTGGATTTTACTGAAAAAATGAGAAAAATGAGAAAATCCTTACCCAACTTCATTCCAATAAGATAATTTTTTGAATTAAAAAACACGACTAATAATACATGGGGTCGATTATGTATCTCTCGTATTACGAGTTACGAGTTACGACAACTCGTAATCCATGAAGTCGTAATTGCGACATAGCGCGATTATGTAAGCAAGTACGAGATACAATTTTTTCGAAAAAAAGGAGTTGCCCGATATGCTCATTTTCGGACACATATTTTGTTTTGGTTTTTATTTTGTTTACAAATATTTTGTGGTTATGTCAAAATAAAATTGGCGCGCTTGAAAATTGTTTGTGTTTTAATCAAAATTATTTGTTTTAAACAAAAAAAAATTAAATTAAAATAAAATAAATAAAAATAAAATTATTTTGTGTCTTTAAAACTTTATTTGAAAGTAAGTAATCTTTTGGTGTTTTAATATTATAACCAAGCTAATTTGACATATCATAATTCTATTTAAAGGAAAACATTGTAATGGATCCTGTTGTTGAATTCATTCACCCTTGGCAAAATCGGGATGGTCTGCCATCATTTGTTCGTTTGGCCCTAAATAATAGTTTTTGAACACAAAATAAAAATTATATTAATTATTTATTTATATTTAAAATACAAAATAAAGTATTAAATTATGATTAGTATAAACACATATATTTTCATTTTATGTAATAGATTGGAAATTTTTATTATTTTTATTAAAAAAATTGTAATCATTTCTTCAACAACACTTAAACGATTTTTGACAATTAAATCGTTCTTCGCAAAATCACCACACTACTATGGTTTTTGCACTTTTCAAAATGGAATGAACATAGCAATATATCACACTATTAAATTCAAATTTAATAGTAATTTATTATAAAAAATCATATGTTCGACTATTGAATTACTACTAAATGTCTAAAAACATTATTTCAACAGTTATTTTGACAAATTTTCCTTTAAAACAATCATTTCAACCATTACGAGTTGCTTGTCGTACTCAAAAACTTGTACGAGTAAAACAACAACAACATGTGGCAATTACGAGAACTCGAAATGTCTTACATAATCGCGTTTGGTCGTAATTTCGAAAAAAAACTCGTAACTCGTAATGCTTACATAATCGACCCCCATCACCAAATCTTATTGGAATCAACCATATCATATTGGATTCTAACTCAGTTTTTATCTGTTGGTGCATAATGTACACTGTTATGAATTCCAAGAAATATAATATTAAATTTCTATTAAAAAAATCAATTTAAATTAGAAATATAATTACAGCATACTTATATATTATTCTATATTCAAATCGGAATCCAACAATCCGGCATTTAAAAAGAAATAAGCTCGTTTAAATAAAAAATAAAGGACATTTATGGGTTAAGTCGATTATGAATATAGTCATCTTCAATGTGTACTATCGAAATCTGAGACCAAATCTCGGGCTATGGGTGCAAATTGCTCCTTAACAATTTTATTCGAAATAGCAATACAGCTTCCCGATTAATTTATTCCTGGGTGTAGGGGTAGTTTTGGGCCTTATGTGTATTCAGTGTAATTCGTCGAAGGTCAAATCGATCTATCTAAAGCGAGCAATGCAAATTATGTTACCGACACGTGCAATATTAATAATATTATAATTTTTTGTTCCATTTTATAAAAATCCTGTCGTCTGATAACCACATAAAAGATGCATCTCAGCCATTCCACGCGAAACCAGACAAAAAAAAGACATTTACGGGGGCAAGGTGTCCAATTTTTTTGAAATTCGGGGAGATGGTAGATATAGAGAAAAAAAAATATAATTTGAGTAAAAACTCGGTGGGGTCAAAATACGCGGAGTTCCGTTACAATTTGTTTTTGTCGGAAACTCAAATGTTCACATCTTTAAATTCGTGTATCTTAAGTATTCCTCGTCCGATTTTCACGTGTAGCTCATTGGAAAGGCAATTGTACATACTTTCTAAGTAACCGTTTTAAACATTGGTGTTAATGTACAATATATCGTTTAAATTTCAGTTTTAAATAGTATTTTGCTGTAAAATCGAAATGCTCACCCTTTCTTTACTATTTTTATTTTTTTATCGTAAAGCACTTGACAATACCTTTCAAATAAGCCATCTTTCACGATGGAGACTCAACGTGTTCGAGTTTTATAGAACAAAATGTCATAACAAGTTACGGTGGAATTTAACAATTCAGTACAATTATTAATTCTAAACTACGAAATTCATGTTTTGGTACTTACTTTTACAGTTTTATTCAATAAAGTTAATTTATTTACAAATTATTTTAATTTAAAATTATAAAAATTATCAGAATTGGAAAATTGACGCGCTGTGATGTGGTTGTTACCATTGGGAACAAAGCACTGATAATCGTGAGTTTCTCTGATGGCTTTTACTGAATCAAATTTTTTTGATAGTGATCGTGCCACCCTTCTGTACCCTTTGTACAAAATCTAAAAGTAATGTTTGATTCATTTTTTGTAGCCCAATCGAAAAGTTGTTGTGCTGTCGTTTTTTGATCAGCGTAGGATTTCGTGGCATTTTGATTAAAGGCACCCTCAATTTCGTCGTGTATGTATAATTTGCATTTCATATATTGGTAACGACGATGTTGAATTCTGTTCTTGGTAATGATGTATAAGATATCGCCGAAGTTGTTTCTGCTAAATTTAATTTTCAGGCTGCCTTGGACTGGGATCTTGTAATATGGCGTTTCTCTTAAGGCAGAGGAGCTGGTGGAATGGCTTGGGTGGCACTCATCAGACTAACTTCGGTCTGGTTAATTCTTGCAACTCCGGTAGCTGAATTAGATATACCATGAATTGGATTCATTAGAGTTAATTCTGCAGCGCTCAACCCATTTTAGAATAGGCATCCATCATACCAGTCCTTTAATCGGGCCAAAATAAACGTAGTCCAGGTACACTATCCATAATTATTTTGATGGCTTTCTTAACCACATTTACCAACACTCTTTAGCACTTTTGATTAAATAATTTTCCGTTTGTGTTAAGTAAGTTATTGTTTTTGATTTAAATAAATTATAGGTAAGAAATTAAAATAAGCAAATAAAAATAATTATAGGACTAATATAGAGTCGATTGGTAACAATCGTGAAAAAGTTGTAACTAAGGCGGGATTTTACTCCGGCCCCAGCTACATAGAAGTTGTCCTAGACGTTGAGCACCGCGGCATTAACCTGTAGCTCAGGTCGGTAGGGGTATATTGGTTGTGGGTTTTGGTGTCAACGTATAAGACCTAGATTAACCGCGTGTGTATGGCCAAAGCATACAAAGGGGAACAGGTTTATGAGGAAAATTCGGACCCACAAATACTTTGTGGAGCCCATGACGTGATCGACCATTGTCGTTCAATAGCGGCTTAGTGCCAAACCATTACCATGATGGGTAATGGAGGAGAAAAATAAAGAAAAGAAAACAGATTTGTGCGAGTGGTAGACGCTACGTCTGCCCACTCAGTGGTTAGTAAGTATGTATATATTGGTAACGCGTTGCCAGCAGAAGGGAAGACGAAGCGTACGCTATACTTTCTTCCGTCCTGTTAGGGACCACTGGCAGACCCGTCACCAATTGTGCCGTTTAAAGTTAGTAGATGAAATGGCGTTGAATTCTATAATAATAATAATAATAATAACAGTGTTAAAGGCCATTACTGGCCCCTTACTGAATCAACAATCTGGCTCCAACGGTTTCGATCCTGAGCTTGGTCTTCATACTGTCTAAGACAATCTGAAGAGGCCAAGTCGTTTTCTACATCGTGGAGCCATCGTCGCCTGCAACGACCTCTGCGCCTACCATATGGTGGCTCTCCTTTCAGAGATCGCTGCACAATTTGTTCCGGATCAGCACGCAGAACGTGACCGAGCCAGCGTACTCGCTGAGATCTAACTTCATGTACAATATCGGGGATCTTCATCAGATCGAATTCTATACTTACCGAAATTCTGCTTTTACTTGTCTCACTTCAAAAAAATAAAGAAAAACTTATATTTCGCTTTTAATTTACTATTTTCCAATTATTTATTTTTAGTTTTTAATTTAATCCTCCGCCTAATTACAGACCCAAAAGTCGAATCAAAAAAACTCTCTATCTGTATCTGTTCCGTACCACGGCCAAAACCGGATGGTTCTGACCCGTAGCACGGACAAAATTCAACTCTTCCTTCAAGTAAGAAAATTTTTGGTATTTATACCAATTTGGTGGGTTGATAGAGTGAGAGGAAAAACAAAAGAAAACGCATAAAAATGCACTCTATCAAAAACCACTTGACATCGTTTACTTGTGTTTAAAAAAAAATTAATTTTTTTCAAACGTTGCAAAAACGTTGTAAAAGAAATATATTGGTCACAATAACAATTTCATAACGTAAAGTTATTTTGTAATTGTTACCGATTTTACATGGGTATGCATATTTCCATGAGTGAATAACTCACTATGGATTATAGTATTTTCACAGGTGAATAACATACCATGAATTAGCTCTATTTACACAATATTTTTGTCAACAAAAAAAATGGAGGTATTGGCCTCAAAATTGTGTTTGCAGTTTAGATTGTATTGGACAGGGTGGTAACGGTTGTTGACAGGCGACCGTTACAAAGTGTGAAAAAGCTTACATTCACATTTTACGTTAAGCAACTGCATACTTTGTTTTTTGAATAATTGTGAACTTGCATAAGATTTCCTATCAGAGAAATTTGTTTTAAATGTTGACCTATCGAGCTTTTGTACAAGTTGTGCCCAACAAAAATATTTTTTTTATAGAACCATACTTTATGTAATTTAAAGCTTTTAGCAACCGAATACATTAAAGAGCTTTTCGATCAAGTTTGATTATACATAAAATGGCGTCCTTCCGCTATTTTATTAATAAGATATTTATTAATTAACTTTTGGGATATATTAATTTACCGTATCTTTATGGTACAATTACATATTTTTATACATTTTTAATCATTTCTATATCAGAGGAAGGTAAAAATCGAAACGAAATGCCACGAAAGCCAGCCTTCAGTGACCATACGCTGATCAAAAAACGACAGCACAACAACTTTTCCATTGGGCTACAAAAAATCAATCAAACATTACTTTTAGATTTTGTACAAAGGGTACAGAAGGGTGGCACGATCACTAGCAAAAAAATTTGATTAAGTAAAAGCCATCAGAGAAACTCACGATTATCAGTGCTTTGTTCCCAATGGTAACAACCACATCACAGCGCGTCGATTTTCCAATTCTGATAATTTTTATAATTTTAAATTAAAATAATTTGTAAATAAATTAACTTTATTGAATAAAACTGTAAAAGTAAGTACCAAAACATGAATTTCGTATAGTTTAGAATTAGTAATTTTACTGAAATTGTTAAATTCCACCGTAACTTGTTATAACATTTTGTTCTATAAAACTCGAACGCGTTTAGTCTCCATCGTGAAAGATGGCTTATTTGAAAGGTATTGTCAAGTGCTTTACGATATAAAATAAAAATAGAAAAAAAGGGTAAGCATTTTGATTTTACAGCAAAATACTATTTAAAACTGAAATTTAAACGATATATTGTGCATTAACACCAATGTTTAAAACGTTTACTTGAAAGTATGTACAATTGCCTTTCCAATGAGCTATTACACGTGAAAATCGGACAAGGAATACTTAAGATACACGAATTTAAAGATGTGAACATTTGAGTTTCCGACAAAAACAAATTGTAACGAAACTGCGTATTTTGACCCCATCGAGTTTTTACTCAAATTATATTTTTTTTTCTCTATATATACCATCTCCCCGAATTTCAAAAAAATTGGACACCTTGCCTGCGGATGGGTACTGATTTCTCGTGGAATGGCTGACGTATTCACCAAAAACGCTGATACTTTGGTATAAACGACAGATGCTTATTCCAACATTCACTTGTTAACGATTTAAATAATGTATTGCGCAACACAGCATCCTCATATAAACATTCATCTTCTGGATCGCATGACCGTAAATTGGAAGTTTTAATTTAAATAGCCTGAATCGAAACGAATTACATTTTAAACGGATATTTTACAACTAATTATTGAAAATCATCCGCCCGTTATCACAAAAGGTTGTTGACAGAACGACAACAATTTTGTATTTATTTAATATTTTAAATCGTTTCGTTTCATATCACAAATGCAATAATTCAGAGTGACCTTGACTTTTGAAGATGTTACATAAGCATAGATAAAGTAATTGGTTACACAATCATTCCCGCCGAGTCAAATAGGTGAAACCAACAAAAATAATTTTTAATTCAAATCAAATATTTATTAGATCACTTTATGATTATGTTTTTAGTTTTTGGATTTTATTTTACAATTTGTACTAGCAATAGCTTGGTCCACAGTCTCTTTGAAGATACGTACATTTTTTCGACCCGCGGGAAATCCTTCGTACGAATTCAATGGCACTAATTGTGATACGACCCATAAATTTCGGTTCGTGTCAATAGTTATGCCGACTGGGTAAAAGTCTGTGCTCGATTTATGCACTGTACTTACACTTTGATAGGGCAAGCGTGTATTCCAACAACCAATTGTAGCACCGCCAAATATTGTATTGAAAAATGATCCAGTTTCGTCATCATATGCCATTTGACTTGCGTGCCCGTCCATAGCGACTTGGCCAAGTAAATGGAAATCATAATAGTATTTATTTAAGGTGTATGATTCATCTTGAAGAACTCGGTTGGAGACGTAATATATTTTGGTGGATGCAATTGCCGCAAAATATACCCGCTTTGATCTAAAATTAAATTAAAATTGGAATTAATATATAGATATGAGACTGTTAACATATACGTATATTTAAATTGTATATTACCCATCAGGTTGTTTATCACCAATGACCAACGAATGAATTCCGTAGTTCCATTGGAAATTTAAATGTTCGAAAACGAAATTTCCTTCGTGTGGATCAGAGCCCATAAAATTATGTTCCACCCGCCAAGCACGATCCTTTTTAAATGAGTACACGATAATCGATCTAAATAAATCGGGTAAATATGCATACACGTCATCACAGCTATCACCTTCAAAATCAATCACTATATGACCAAATGTACTGAGTGGATTAATAAATTGTTGAGGAATCTCGATTCGTCGTATTAATGAGTCAGTGATAAGATCTAGAACGATAATGGCTGGTCGTGCAATCGAACGTCTACTACCAAAATGGTCTGTATAACCCGAATCAGCTACCCAGAGTCGATTACACTTATCAATTTCAAAATGACCTGCCGTAATCACTGATGCTGAACTTGGTAAGCTTACAGTTCGATTATTTGGATCTTCATTAACAAAGTTGGCATCGAACGATGGATACGGGATGAGAAGTGGTGATTTATCTTTAGTGTTGAGTGAAAAATAATTAAGGGATGACGCTACTCCCTTTGAAAGTCTATAAAACAAATTAATTTTACTCGTATATATTATTCGGAAAAATATTTGTATAAATTATATTCTTACCTGAACACAGCCACAAACATTTTGTCTCGCCAAACGCTCAGCGACGAAATACCATTTTTTTGCGGAATAAAGCTACCCGACGCTATAGCTTGTTCTCGTCGATTCGGTGGAAACAGAAAATCGATAGTATCCCAATAAAACATTTCGGTGAGTTGATTTCGATCGGGAGCATGCGGATTGCAATTAATTCCAGTCATTAGGAAAAGATATAAAATTACAACGAATTCCATTGTGTAGTGTATATACTTGTATATGCGAGTTTAAGACTATTAAAAGTTTATTCAACAAATTTTGCTATTTACGACATTTTATACAAAAATTATTTTTATATATTCTACAATTTTGGCATCATAGATTGAAAACATTTCGTTCTGTGGAGTAATACAACAAAATTTATTCGGAATATTTAATTGATTAATGGGGTACAGACCAAATTTTAAAATGTTTTATTTTAATTGGTATTACACAAATTTCAGGTGCGGTCATTAAGAAAATGGGAAAACTAAGGTTGACCAGTACTGAATGGTTTAATTAGACTGACGATAAGGGGCCGATAACCTATAAACTATATAAATATATAAACTTGGTTAATTGATCATAATAAAATTTCTAAATGATTATTTATTCTAATTTTTATTCCATTTTCTTCAAACGCTTCGATACATACCTGAATTGAAGTTGTTTTAATTACAGATCCCGTTTTTTCAGGAAAAAATCTTTAAGTGAATGCTTGGTGGCCTCTTGCCGCGATATTGTTATAGATAATATGCTTGTCAATGCCAAATTTAATTACGACTCATTTTTTGTTTTTATAGTGCTATACCACCCGATCACTGGCCTTTGAATTTCTGGCTGTAAACCTTACTTTATACATATATAATAAATCAAACAAAAATTTGGATCCGTTGCTGCAGAATGGCAATGGAATCAACTTTTGAACAAGATTTATTTCGAGAGTCCGCATTTTCCATTGTATGTTTGCCGTGGACAAAGCTTCGTCGAGTGTGATGATATTTTTCCAGTTTTTGAGATTTATAGTTGCTTGTATAGTTCTAATGATTGATATCATTATTGATTCTTCAATTAAAGCATGATGCGGTTTTATTTATGTCATCTTTAGAACAATTGTTTTGTTCAGTGTCCACCTTATAACATTGCTGGCATTTTTGAAATGCTTAACAATCTGAGTTGGTGCGTGCTATTTTTACAATTCTTTTGAGCTGATGGGTTTCAGCGTTTAGACATTTAGGCGAAGTAGCCTGAATAAATAAATTTGAAAATTCAAAAATTTGAATTTAATGAGTGCGCATAATATTAACATGATAGATGTAATGAATGAACAATTAATTGCTATAGATGCTACAACCAATAAGTCCCCAAAACTCCACCGGAGTATATAATAAACCTACAATTTTGGACAGCACATAATTACGGCCCGTCTTGAAAATGTGTGCTGTGCGCAATTGCAACAGCCCGGTCGAGTAATTGATAATTAGCACAAACTGAATGACCGTCTAATATAAAAATAAAATGAATATAAATTAAATAAAATTACCCTAAATTTAAATTTGATACTAGGTGATAGATTTTGTATTTGCTAGGTTTTATTTCTTCTCATAAATAATTACAGAATCACAATCGCTTAGCCAGCGCTAACTCAAAATCAAATAATAAGCTAACTTTATAATATCACTATATACAGAGTTGACAAAATGGCAAAAATATTTTATTTATTTAAACATATCCATACATCATATCACAAACTCAAAATTTCAGAATGACCTTGACCTATAAAGATGTTACATAAACACTAATTTATATTAATCATTCGCGGGTTAAATATGTGAAACAAACAAACATTTATTTTTAGTTCAAATCAAATATTTATTAGGTAATACGTTTACGGTTTTGATTTTTGAATTTTACAATTTGTACCGACGATAGCTTGGTCCACAGTCTCTTTGAAGATACGTACATTTTTACGACCCACCGGAAGCACTTCGTACGAACTCAATGGCACTAAATATGATACGACCCATAAATTTCGGTTCGTGTCAATAGTTAAGGCGACTGGATAAAAATCTGTACTCGTTTTATGCACCGTACTCACACTCTGGAATGGTAGGCGTGTATTCCAGCAACCAATTGTAGCTCCTCCAAATATTGTATTGAAAAGCGATCCAGTGACATCGTCATACGCCATTTGATTCGTATGCTCATCCTTAGCGACTGGGCCTAGTAAATGGAAATCATAATAGTATTTATTTAAGGTGTATGATTCATCTTGAAGAACTCGGTTGGAGACGTAATATATTTTGGTGGATGCAAGTGGTGCAAAATATACCCGCTTTGATCTGAATGAAAAATTGGATTTAATATATAGATTTGAGAAGACGTAATTATACATCTTTTAATTTAATTACCCATCAACCTGTTTATCCCCAATGGTTAACGCATGAATTCCGTAGTTCCATTGAAAATTTAAATGTTCGAAAACGAAATTTCCTTCGTGTGGATCAGAGCCCATGAAATTATGTTCCACCTGCCAAGCACGATCCTTTTTAAATGAGTACACGATAATCGATCTAAATAAATCGGTTACGTATGCATGCACATTATCACAGTTATTATCCTCAAAATCAACCGATATATGACCAACTGTACTGAGAGGATTAATAAATTGTTGAGGAATTTCGAATCGTCGTATTTGTCAGTGATAAGATCAAAAATGATAATGGCTGGTCGTGCAATTGCACGTCTACTACCAAAATGTGCAGAATAACCTGAATCAATTACCCAAAGTCGATTACATTTATCAATTTCAAAATGTCCTGTACTAATCACTGACGATGAACTTGGTAAGCTTACAGTTCGATTATTTGGATCTTCATTAACGTAGTTGGCTTCGAATGATGGATACGGAATGAGAACTGGTGATTTTTCAGTAGTGTTGAGTGAAAAATAATTTAGGGTTGATGGTACTCCCTTTGAAGGTCTGTAAAACAATTAATTGTTAAAGTATTATATAATGATTAATGAATCGTGCAAAAATTATTTTCTTACCTTAACAGCCCCACAAACATTTTGTCTCGCCAAACGCCAAGCGATAAAATACCATTTTTATTCGGAATATAACTACCAGACGATATAGCTTGTTCACGTCTATTCGATGGAAACTCAAAATCGATAATATCCCAATAAAACATTTCGGTGAGTTGATATCGATTTGGTCTATTTTTATTACAATTTATTCCAGTCAATGTAACCAGAAATAAAATAAAAACAAATTTCATTGTGTATGCTGGTTTAACACAGTAGAACGTTTAATAAAAATTATATGCAATTTATACGGCATTTTATACAAAAACTAATTTCGTATAATATTTGACTAGCATGCGGATCTCACAGATTGTAAACCTTCATTTAGTGGAGTGCGAAATAAAAAATGTGTGAAATATTTAAATAATCAATGAGATTTAGCACAGCTAAAAAATAACCAGCTGAAGCAATAGAAAGAATTTAATGATTTTTATCAAAATTGACAGATAAAAGCGCCGTTTAGCAAGTAGTAATATTAACTATACCCAAACCGAGACCCATTAAAATGTGTTTGCAATATTTTAGCTAAGACGCAGCACATTTTAATTGCCATCTACATTCAAAGTTCAATACCTATAACCTCAAATATAAAAAGTTTAATAAACATAAATGGGTTTCAATACATTATTTACACTATAAATATAGTTGTATGCTTCAATATATACAATTCTAAAATATTTTATCATCGCTATTGTTCAAATTTGATGCATTTGTTACACTGAGATTAAACACATTGTATCGCGATCCGTGATAAATCTAAATCGTTTAGTGCCATCTATTGATTTCGTTAAAAACGTTAGTAAGAAACTATACCAGTTTTTAGCGAAACATGTAGTAACGCGAGATTACTATGGAAATGTACACCAATTTCCTTCATATATGTAGTATTTTAAGTTATTTGCCTACTGTACATTTAAAAAAAAATGATAGTACATACTTGTATGTTTGTATGGAAAAACGTATGGAAATAAATAAATAATGGATGACCTTCCTGTATTCTTTTTCTGTTTGTACAATTATTAACATGCATATACTTGATACATTTTTTGAAAAATGACTCAAAATCAACACAAATGTATTTAAACACATTTTTAATGCAAATTTCTAGCAAATAGCGCAGTGGTTAAAGCTGCGACGTTTGGATCGGGAGGTACCGGGTCCGAATCCCAACAGAGGCGGGATGCAAAAGGGATTTTTCATCTCCCGATTACGATCGGTGATTAAATTGAAAACATCTATGACCCTCTGTTGGAATGTAGAACTCATGGGCCGACCCATCTTTTTCATGTCACTGTACAGGGTGACATGGAGCTATATGCAATGCGCAGGTGGGGTATACTGTACTTGTGTGAATGGGTTGAATGAATTCTTTGTGTGATTGGGTTGAATGAATTCTTTGATGAATGAAATCTTTTTCATGTCACTGTACAGGGTGACATGGAGCTATATGCAATGCGCAGGTGGTATACTGTACTTGTGTGAATGGGTTGAATGAATTAGTGTGAATGTGGGTATTGCACCGTGGGCCCATTTAGTGTGGCGGCATTGAGTGCTGGAGTAAAATCCGCCCAACTTTAATTTAAAATTTAAAAAAACACATTTTTCATCGTTCTCTTAATATTTTATGGGATTAAAGTTTAAGCCTTAAACAAAATAAATTTTGGTGTAACGGAATACAAAGCCTGATGTAATCAAAACAACTTAACTACTGCTTTTTAATCGTAAACACCTTATATTTATGTACTTTATAGATAATATGAATTGGCTATAAATGTGTTAATTATGAGTCAAATTTGGCTAAATTAGTTTTAATTCCTTTGTAAAAGTTGGATTTTCTCCAAATCATCTATACCAGATACCATCATCTCAGAAAATCGTCAGTTTGATATTGTTGATTTCCCGTGGCCAATGTTGGCTAATATGGCGTAGGCACAATTGCGATACTAGGCCAACATGTCTATTAGTGTTTGTTCAGTAATTGTTTTCGTAAAAGATGGGATTTCCGTAAATTTGTTTGGGTATATTAAAAACTCAAAGTGGTATCAATCCGATTTGGACCTAAATCGATTAAGAACTATTTGCACTTTTTATTAAATGTTTTATTTTATTTGAATGAAAAAATAATAATTTTTGCAATCAAACTGAAAATAACGGAAAAAATGTCTAAAAGTTAGGTTCATCATTATTTGTTTTGAAAACGAGCTCGTTGGGATTTTAAGACACTATATTTTATTTCTCTATGATTATAAATTAGATGGTTTTTCGTATACAAATATAGCTTTAAGGGACTTATAAATTGTGTTACATATGTACGTCTTTGAAAGGGGTGAGTTTTGACTGATAATAATTTGAATAAGTTAAATTTTCGGTTTGTGACCAAAATAATTGGTGGACTTGCTGTGTAAATAGCTTGACATTGCGCAGAATTTTACAAAAACGGTTAAAATAGTAGCCCATCATCAATTCATTTTCAAATTAAACGAACAAAAATTAACACAGGTCCCGTATTTTGCACAAAAGGCGAAAAGCGAGACTTTTGAAAATCACTCATTCCTTAGTGTATGCTCGAAACAATCATCTACGTATTCTACGAGCAAGGTTGAGGGATGAGTTATAACCGTTTGATATCGACGAGACGAGTCAAGTATAATTCCTTAAATACTATTAAAAATAAAATATGCATATGAATTTTAAAAACCAGCACATTTTTAACCAAAGGTTTCAAGAACTTTATCGTCATTCAAAAGGTTTGGCAATCACCCTAATTAACTGTATTGAGGTATTTTTGGATCGTCAAGCATACCATACTGAAATACCAGCGTCAAACAGGCATGAAGTTTTTAATCAATATGTCATTAATTATGAGTTATTTACATAATACTTTTTTAGGTATTTATCTAATTTGTAGATTATTAATTATCGGCATTATCGACGGAGCCCAGGCTAAATTGTGTGGTTTAAAAAAGTCAATAGAGAACATGTACGTGGACAGAATGGGATTTAGTAAGTAAAATAGTTACAACATATAATATGTACATGTTATGTTTTGGTATTAAATGTTATATAATAATAGATGTGCGACAATGAATTACGTATCACTAATGTAAACGCAAAGTATCCAGGATCATCACATGATTCCTTTATATTTATAACAACATTCATTTGTTACATCACTTGAAGCCAAATTACACAAATAACGATAGCAAGTTTACTTGGTTGCTTGCGGTAATTTATGAACAGCTGATGACTAATATTTAAAGTAATATTTCAAAATTCATAAATTGTAGGCGATTCAGCACACAATTAATTCTTGTTGACTTTCCACATACTAATGGTGTCCATTAGAACTAACGAGAGTGAGGAGGCAGACATTTCCAATATAATTGCCTTAGAACGTGATATGCAGAACAACGCTGTTATTGAGGATATATAGGGAGAAACAATTCATCAAAAAGGTGTTTGCAGTTAAAACTGGTTGATGGATAGAATTTGTTCTTTTTAAATTAAACCAAGATAATATAAATCATAATCATATATTTTAATATAAGAACAATTCATTGAAAAATTGAAAATAATAAAAAAATTTAAATTAATTTTGTTTTTAGTTTTGAAATCAATTGCATCAATTCTCTCAAGAAGAGACTTCAATGTCCTTAATATTTTTTATAACAGGTCTATTCTTTTGTGCGATCTGATAGGATCTATACCCGAACGCGATGTTAGAATGGTAATTGGTGACTTTAATGCTAGAGCTGGCAGAAATCAAACCGACTTGTGTGAAAATATAGGTCCGTACCCCCGACACGAAACTCCGACCGATAATGGTGAGAGAATGATGTACTTTGCAGTTGCTCATGATCTTAGAGTAGCAAGCACATTTTCCCCTCACAAACACATACATCTAGAGACATGGACACATCGCGGAACTTCCCGCAGCCAAATTGACCATGTGTTAGTTTCTAAAGGACGGGCTCAGGTTGTGCAGGATGTGAGAACTTATCGGTCAGCAACCAAATACGTAGGCAGCGATCATCATTTGGCGCTGTAAAACTACGATGGAAGTTTTCGTACAAGTCTGGGAACACAGCGAAACGCATGGTACGTTTCGATTGTGAAGGTCTGATAAATGAAGATCAAAAGAAACGATATCAGGATCTTGTCAGCGACAACATTGATGAAGCTTATTACCAGTCTGACTGCGTGAACTCTGTCTGGGAGGTACTGAAAACTTCGGTTGTCAGTGCTGCTCAACAGACTTTAGGTATTGTGAAAGTCAGACCCAAGAATGATTGGTTTGATGACGAGTGTCGTATTGCAGTTGAGCAACAAAATATAGCCCATAATGAAGTGCAACAACGTCTCACAATCGCGAGGAAAAACAAGGCTGCTCTTGCAAGAAGGGCAGCTAAGCGGATTTGTAGACGGAAGAAGCGAGAATGGTGGAATGCCGAGGTTCTGAAAGTACAACAACTCAGCAATGAGCGCAGTTCGCGTAATTTCTTTAAAGGAATTACTGGACTGCACCATACTTTCAGGCCTACGTCAACCTCCATTCGGGACCGGGATGGAAACCTCAGACTGCGGAGATTTGCACTGAGGAAACATCCCATGAGGAATTCACTAAGGCCATGCAGAGATTGAAACGAAACCGCTCACCTGGAGTAGACTGCATTAATTCGGAGCTCTTGATATTCGGAGGGGATACTTTGTGGAACTGTCTTTCGACCTTATTCGATTAGTATGGCGAACCGAAGTTTTGCCTGACGAATGGAAAGTGGCCGCGATATGCCCCATCTTCAAGGAGGGAGACCGCTTGAAATGTGAGAATTATCGCGGTATAGCTCTCCTTTGCACAGCATACACGTTACTGTCATACATTGTATTGAATAGAATCACTTATCTAGCAAAGGGCTTGGTTGGTGAATATCAAGGAGGATTTCGTCCGAATCGATCAGTCACCGATCAGGTCTTTTCGCTGCGAAGGATTTTATCTAAATATTATGAGACATCCATCCCCGTACATCAAGTGTTCCTGGATTTCCGGCAGGCCTTTGACTTGATCAATCGAGAGAGTTTGTGGTCTGCCCTGGAATACCTAGGGATGCCAACAAAATTGGTACGACTGTGTCGGATGACAGTGACGCAGTCTCAATGCTGTGTTAAGTTGAGAACAGGCTGTCGACAATTTTTGCAGTTAACTAGGGTGTTCGGCAGGGAGATGCTCGGTCCCCGATACTCTTTAATCTCATGTTGGAGTATATCTTTCGTAAAACTGAAACACCACAGCGCAACATCTTATATCGCCAGTCCAATCAGGTGCTTGCATATGCAGATGACATATGCGTGATTGGATTGAATAAGCAACGGAGTGAAAGAAATACTTGATCCGCTTGTAGAATTTTCAGCTTCCGTTGGACTTCAGATCAGTGAGTCCAAAACAAAATACCTGATCTCTGGTTTTAGGGAAAATGGCCCACAAGATTTTAGTAGTGGCCACCACACGTTTGAGGGAGTGTGGAGGTTCAAATATTTGGGTTCTCTTATCACTCACAATAACAGTGTGCGGGTGAGGATATTAAAGTGCGGCTGGCAGCTGGCAGTCGTTCTTTGTATCCTCTAAGGCCACTACTAAAATCTAAACATTTGTCAAGTGCCGTGAAGCTTTACAAAGCGTTGATCAGGCCCGTTGTTATGTTGGGATGTGAAAGTTGGGCTCTGACGGATGAGTACGAGAGATGGCTCTTTACATTTGAGAGAAGAATCATGCGTGTGATTAACGGCCCAAAACGCGAAAGCGATGGTACATACCGAGCTCTGTACAATATCGAGATCAGAGATCTGATGAAGATCCCTGATATTGTACATGAAGTAAGATCTCAGCGAGTACGCTGGCTCGGTCACGTTCTGCGTGCTGATCCGGAACGAATTGTGCAGCGATCTCTGAAAGGAGAGCCACCATATGGTAGGCGCAGAGGTCGTTGCAGGCGACGATGGCTCCACGATGTAGAAAACGACTTGGCCTCTTCAGATTGTCTTAGACAGTATGAAGACCATGCTCAGGATCGAAAGAGTGACCTTGACCTATGAAGATGTTACATAAACACTAATTTATATTAATCATTCGCGGGTCAAATATGTGAAACAAACAAAAATTTATTTTTAGTTCAAATCAAATATTTATTAGGTAAAATTTTTACGATTTTGATTTTTGAATTTTACAATTTGTACCGACGATAGCCTGGTCCACAGTCTCTTTGAAAATGCGAATATTTTTACGACCCACCGGAAATCCTTCGTACGAGCTCAATGGCACTAAATGTGATACGACCCATAAGTTTCGGTTCCTATCAATAGTTAAGGCGACTGGATAAAAATCTGTACCCATTTTATGCACCGTACTAATACTTCGGAATGGCAAACGTGTATTCCAGCAACCAACTGTTGTTCCTCCAAATATTGTATTGAAAAGTGACCCAGTGATATCGTCATATGCCATTTGATTCGTATGCCCATCCTTAGCGACTTGGCCTAGTAAATGGAAATCATAATAGTATTTATTTAAGGTGTATGATTCATCTTGAAGAACTCGGTTGGAGACGTAATATATTTTGGTAGATGCAAGTGGTGCAAAGTATACCCACTTTGATCTGAATTAAAAATTTCAATTAATATATGGATTTCAGAAGATGTAATTATACATCTTTTAATTTAATTACCCATCAGCTTGTTTATCGGCAATGGTTAACGGATAAATTCCGTAGTTCCATTGAAAATTTAAATGTTCGAAAACGAAATTTCCTTCGTGTGGATCAGAGCCCATGAAATTATGTTCCACCTGCCAAACACGATCCTTTTTAAATGAGTACACGATAATCGATCTAAATAAATCGGTTACGTAAGCATGCACATTGTCACAGTTATCATCCTCAAAATCAACCGATATTTGACCAACTGTACTGAGAGGATTAATAAATTGTTGGGGAATTTCGATTCGCCGTAATAATGTGTCAGTGATAAGATCAAAAATGATAATGGCTGGTCGTGCAATTGCACGTCTACTACCAAAATGTTCAGTGTAACCCGAATCAATTACCCAAAGTCGATTACATTTATCAATTTCAAAATGTCCTGAATTAATAACTGACGATGAACTTGGTAAGCTTACAGTTCGATTATTTGGATCTTCATTAACGTAATTGGCTTCGAATGATGGGTACGGAATGAGAACTGGTGACTTCTCAGTAGTGTTGAGTGAAAAATAATTTAGGGTTGATGGTACTCCCTTTGAAAGTCTATAAAACAATTGATTGTTAAATTATTATATGAAGTAATAAGTATGCAAAAATTATTTTCTTACCTGAATATCCCAACAAACATTTTGTCTCGCCAGACGCCAAGCGATAAAATACCATTTTTATTCGGAATATAACTTCCAGACGATATAGCTTGTTCGCGACGATTTGGCGGAAACAAAAAATCGATTGTACCCCAGTGGAATACTTCGGTGAGTTGATTCCGATCTGAGCCAGGTGGCTTACAATTGATGCCAGTCAATGTGACCAGGAATAAAATCAAAATTAAATTCATTGTTTATAGGCGAGTATAACGCTAGTAGAACGTTTAAACCAAAATAATTCTCTCTACGGCATTTATACAAAATATTTTCGAATATTATATAATTGGGATATCGGAAATCGCAGATAGTAAACCTTATACGTTCGGGTTTGGTTTATTTAAATTAGAATTACGACTGCGAGAACTAAATGTTAACAGTTACTGACATGTTTAATTAAATGGATGATAACAAGCTGATAAGGTCGTAAATAATTAAAACAAATTAATTTTTATATTGTTTATTGTTTGAGTTCACATGGAATCTTCAAATAAACTTCGTTATCATCATTTCACATATAGTGGAAAAATATGACTGAATTTAAATCAAATCAGTTACCAGCCAATTTGAAAAATTGTTTTTGAAAATTGGTAAGAGAAACAATATTGACGCTGTCATCAAGTCATTGCAGCGTATGGTCTAGAAATTGTGATTGTTAATATATACTTGCCTTGATCTTACATTAATCAGGAACATCAGCGCTGAGACCCTGCCTTTAATATCGTACTTCTCGTACTTAATCGTTTGCACATCGACGGTACTAATAATAAACAAACCTATAGAGTCTATTTTTCTCTCTCCCTATAATGCCAACATCACGTGAAACTTCGGCACAGCCCATCCCCGAACTTTTTCATTAGTACATAGATTTTATTTTGGCCCTACCTATACAATAAATAATAAAACCTCCTTTTAGCGTTTTTGCTTACATATATGAGTATATATCTAGGTACTACATTTGTTCCGGTTGGTCCAAAATTATTGCTGCTTAAATTTTCGTTCTAAAATCGTATCAAAATATATTCTAGTAAGGGATTCTAAATTTGAGTAGAATGGATACCATATAGTACCTTCACCTAAACTAATCTCATATCACTTTGCTTGGATGATCTGGATCATCAGTCATCATTGGATCAAATATTAAGTATCGCGGTGCGGTGCCAGAGATATCTACTCTACGGGTACTCATCTATATTTTCGGATAGTTTGACACCTTAGACCAATTAAAGTCTGTATGGATAAGAAAATTAATTTCTGATAGACTTTATAATGTTTTAAATCTTACTTTATCAGTAAAAGCTAGTCTCCTGCCATTTAAGAAAGGTGGATCTATACTACCGGGATTTTATATTTCCTAGTAAATGAGACCAGTTCAGTTTTGGACGAGCTAATTGCCAGTCCACATCTGATGGACCACCTCGTAATGATTAGGAGGGCATTTTGGATTACTTCCTTCACCGTGCTTAAATATTTATCCGAGACAGCTATCGCTACGTCATCTGCATAAGCAATCACTCCGATCCCCTCTCTCGCCAGCTCTAACAGCAACCCATTGATTAACCCACTTACAGGGTAATCCACTCCAAGGAACGACAATCGCCCCAGAATTGCCTCCGTCTTTACATTGTTAAAGGCGCCCTCAATATCATGGAACGCCACTCTTTCGAGAATATTGATTTCTCAATTGTACTTACCAGAGCATGCATAGCTGTGTCCACAGATTTCCCTTTACAGTAAGCATGGTGAGACTGGGCCCAGTCACTAGGCTTTATTTTTGAACGTATATAGATATCCATCAGCCTTTCCAAGGTTTTCAGTAGAAAGGATGATAGAGTTATGGGTCTTAAGTCTTTCGGGTAGCCATGTGAGCATTTACCCGCTTTCGGAATAAAGATCACTCTGATCTCTGCCCACCCCCGCGGAATACAGACCAGTTTTAAACACCCTTTGAAGATTACTTCCAGCCAGGGGAGAATAATCAACGAGTTGTTCTGAATCTCCGCTGGAATAATTCGGTCAGGACCAGCCGATTTATAGAGTTTGAAACCTTCAAGTGCCCATAGGATCCGGTTTTTGGTTACGATATCTTCTATGCGCAGTGAATGTGCTTCTCGATAAGTACTAGTCTATGTCGAGTCGTCGAAGCTGCCTGGAAAGTGGGTTTCGATGAGAAGTTTCAAAGATTCCTCACTAGGAGCAGCCAGGATCTATCCGGTTTAATTAAATAACTGGGACTGGTAGTAGACAGTATCTTCCTAAGACGAGAGGTCTCGGAGACTTCTTCCATTTTATCACAGAAGAGTCTCCATGACCTCCTTTGTGCCTTCCTCAATTCTTCTTTGTATACTTTGAGGTCCTCCTAGTATAGGAGTTCCAGTTTTGATCCTCTCTCGTACTTTTGGCTCTATTAAAGGTTATCCTACACGCTTTTCGGTAGGTTCCCAGATCCTTAAACCACCATGCTGGTTTTTTCTTACCTCTGGGCTTAACTATTGGGCAAGCAGCGTTTGCAGGCACTAGTGATTCTCTCCACTATGCAATTTAGTTCCTCCACTGTCGCTGGTGGCTCAGGGGCCCCGGCGTTAATAGTTCTTTAAGCGTTTCCGCATACTTGCTCCAGTTTGTCCTTCTAGGATTCCTAAAAGCTTTCCGGGAGGGGAAACGTTAAGGCTAAAGGTTATATAACGATGGTCAGAGAAGGAGTGTGCCTTCGCCACTCTCCATTCCTTGACCATAGGATACATCTTTTCTGAGGCGAAGGTTACGTCTAGAACCTCCTGCCGGTTTTAGTAATAATTGTGGGTTCTTATGTCCAATATTACACACCCAAAGGTTAGTATTTAATAGATAATCAAAAAATAACTCACCCTTTCGTTGATATCAGTGCTGCCCCAAATTGTGTGATGCGCAATCGCTTCTCATCCAAGGGACACCCCAATCTTCTTTCTTTCCGCTTCGAGAACCAGGTCCCCCAGGTTATCCGGTGGAACCTGTTGGTCCCGGTCCATGTAGGCTGAGACCAGCCAGATTAGACTGCCGCCAACCTCTAAGCTGACCGCGCAGTTATGTCACCATTGCTGTATTGAGAAAGTAGAAACAGGTTTAAATTATTTTTTATTTAGGTTATACCCCTTCATTATAAGGCCACAAGTTTCTTGAATAAGGACCACGTCCTTTCCTGATCCAGTCAGTCTGAGTAGTAAGGCGGCCGACGCCGCCTTCGTATGGTGCAGGTTAATTTGTGTGATATTTAGCATACACCAAGTTGAGCCTACTTAACTATTTTCAATCCCCGCTACCGCAGGCTAGTGTCCGTCGGTTCCATTGGAGTCGCTGGTGTCTCCCGTATCTCCTCCCAAGGAACTTGGTTCCCCTCGTCCCTCGAGTCCGACAAGTCTCCCTCGTCCGACACCAGGGACAGGCGGCTGCTCATCTCCTCCACAAGGCAGTCACCTCGGAGAGCTCCATTGGTTGGGCAGCATCTTTTTTGTAGACTCTTAGAGTAATCGACCCGAAATCGAAGTAGATTAATCCCTTAATCGCAAGCTATTATATGAACTTTGATTTAATTGAGTTAAGTCATCGTCAAATAAAAAAGCAAATCGAGAATTCTGTCGAGCTTATTACTGACCATGACCAATCTAGGTTTTATGAGGAGCGTGTACTGTGTAGAGAAAGAGGACTGCGTTGCATTTGTACGTGTCTTTTACGTTTCTCTATTTGTGTCATTCCTTATGTACCGAGGAGCATATACTATGCCGCGTTAGATTTTATTTTGCACAACCCCAAAGCTGAATGCCATAATTCCTAAACTATTTTAGTATTTGTCGATAATACTTATAGCTTTTATTATCGATTATACTTGGCATATTCGGGTACCCCAATAATATTAATTAATTGAGATGTCTCTTAGGGTTCTTTAAGTTGTTATTCTTGTTGGTGTTTTTTTGTTAATTGCTCATGCTTTCTTTTAATTTTGATTGCGAGCATTCTGTAATTTTTGGAAATTGTTCTGCTGTCCATGTTTTGTATAGGTAAGAAATGTCAAGTATGTTAAGAAAAACTTACAAAAGTTTTTTTGTTTACTTCCCGATCCAAATTCTACAACTGTAATCGCTGTCATTTGCTCTGTTAACCAATAGCAGGAAAAAATGTAATCCCTAACTCAACACTGTTCTATTCGTACAAACATTTTATATGTAGATTGAAAATTGAAAATTGTTGTTAAAAGGCCATTATTGGCCCATTCCTTAATAGTCAACTGTCAACTTCATACTGTCGTAGACAATCTGAAGAAGCCAAGGCGTTCTCCACACCGTAGAGCCATCGTCGCCTGCAACGACCTCTGTGGCCACCATATGGTGGCTCTATTTTCAGAGATCATTAGATTATATGCCTTACCTATCTACCATTTTGAGTAGAACTTGATCTCACTATATAATTGGCGATAATTTGTGCTATAATAATAAAACCACAATTATTTGTGAAATAATCTTCCTACTTTCTTTTTACGGAAGCATTAAATCACTGAAGCTCACATCCACTTGTGTATGTAGGTATAAGTATGTACAAATAATAAAATTCAATTAACAGAATCGCCAAAAACTAAATTATTTAAAAATTAAAAGAATTTTAATATTGAAGTTATAAGCACAAACAACAATGATAAATTATGACACACTGCCGCCGTAATGCTTGAAAAGTAAACCAAAATGTTAGACACATTTTAAAAAAACATCAAACATTAAACTCGCGCATCAAAAAAATTATGATTACGTTTTAATATGCGCGATGTATGTATATAGTATATACATTGTACTTTGTACATATTATCGCATGCATAATATTTATTTTCCATTTCACTAGACATAAGTGCGCGATTATAATATACAATAAGAGACCGCGCTTATAATAAAATTTAAAATAAAAACAATACAAAGATCATCTTACTTAACATTAACAAAAAATTTTGACGAAAAAAGAAAAGAACTTTGCGGAGGTACGTGTGAGCAGAAGTCTCTATAAAGCGGTAAAGAAAAAATTAAAACTACTTTCACTGATTTTCTTGTTCGTCTTATACGTACGAGATACATGTTTTTTTTTTGATTGCATGAAATAAAATTAAAATAATTCGTTTGATCATGATGATGATGTTGCTGATGATAGTGAGACTATATCTATACAATATACATATTTTATATTATATTCTTTGGCAGTCATAAGGATGAAGAAAGTAGTTTTGCTGCTTCACGCGGTATATATTGTATTTTGTAATTTGTGAATCTTATATCGTAAACATATATTTCTTAACGTTTTATATGAGATCATGGAATGGAATAGATATTGTCTGTAATGTAACGATAGTACATAGTGATAAAATGCTATTATTTATTATTATTTTTCCTAATCTTCGGGAAAATTATTTGGAAACTAAAATAAAAACTTTCAAACAAGTGTATTTGTTTGAAAGACTGTTTTATAACGTAATCTCCAGACTAGACTGCCATATATTTATGTATGTACGTAAGGCTAATGATCGTTATCCCGTTTAAGATGATGTTACATTTTGGCGATCACTAGATTGTGAATAAAACAACAATTTTAATTTAAGATAATACTAAATTTATTTATTTCCGAATTATTCCACTAAATACTAATTTACTTAGTTCACTAATTTACTTAATTTCACAATAATCACTTTATTACACTTTAGTCACTCTATATTATACTTTAATAACACTTTGATTACTCTTAACTTTCATTTTTTACTTCCTACTAACTCTATCGCGGTTAAAATTTAATTAACTAACTTTTATTATTTTATCTCCTATTTATACCAAATATTCTAACCTTTTAGAATAGTCCACAATATTCGAGAGTGTCTAGACTATTCCTGAATATTCTAGACAAATCTAATTGATTACAGTTTACATTTAAGGTAGTATCTCTACTCGAATAGAAATGTCGCCACGACCGACACAAAATTGTTCAGTAGAGACACTACCGTAAATGTTAAACTATTATAAAGTAGATGCGTTTAGACTATTCAAGAATATTGTGGAATATTCGAGTAGATTAGAATATTTGGTATATATACGCGATAAACTTTTAGGAGTAAAGTAGTTGTGTTTTAACCGTGAATTAATTAAGTTAAATAAGTGTATTAATTAGTTACAATTTTGACCAACCAACATTTTTGGACCACGCAGAAGAGGATGAAAAGAATGAAGGTGCAGTGGTTGAAGCAGTACCGGTGCAAACTGGAAATTTTGATGTGGGTCAGTTAATGGCTGTGATGATGAAGATGGGGCAGTCAATTAAACAGTCAAGTCAGAAAACGGAACAGTCCAATATGGAAATGAAGCAATCAATAGAAAAGTCAGTTGAAAAGTCCAGTAATCAATCAAATCAAGAAACGAAGGAAATTAAACAGTCAATGGGCGAGATCAATAACAAAATGGACGAGTAATTCCATGAAATGTATAACACTCTACATGGAGAAGAAGAGCATATTCAATTAACGGTTCAACATGTTGAACAGAAATTGCAGTCAGAGATTGAAGAGTTACAAGATAAAAGTCTGGGCTTCGAGAAAATGTGTCTAGGTTTCAAAGTTAACGGAACAGCGTCACTAGTAGCTCAGCCAATGCACGCAATGAAATTTTAACCATTGTTATTTGATGGCACAACATCGTTTTCGGTTTTCAAATTTTAATTTGAGACAACGATCAATCAAAATGGTTGGAATGACGCAAATAGTAGAACAACGTTAATAGTGGCATTACAAGGTGAAGCGGCTGAAACGTTGCAGACAACGAAATAATGAAGGCGTTGGATCGAAAGTACGGCAGTGACCATAAACGAGAGATGTATCGCATGGAGTTGAAGAGTCGATATCCACATCAGTGGTCGAACGATAGTGCGTTTGGCACATACAAATACGTCTCCCGATTACATGGAGGGAATTAAGATGGACACGTTCATTGATGGAATACGAGATTCAGAGACGAGTTACCCTAAAGGGGCAGACTCCCATAACCAATTGCCCCACAACCTGCATCCCTATTTCGAGATTGGGACGGCGGTGACAGCTTAACAATTAAAGGAATGGATACAGGAGCAATGCGCACGTTTATCCGAGAGGATCTAGCCAGGGAAGAGTACAACCAGCCAATGGGATGAAATTACGCACAGCTACAGGACAGAGCGCAGACATAACGAGCAAGAAGATTTCAAGAGAATCAGGATAGGCAATACTCAATTGCAACACGAAGTACTGGTTGCAAAAATAGTGGATTATTGGATTGTGATAATTATATAGGGGAAATTGGAGGGAGGTTCTAAGTCACCTATAGGTTGTGGGTTGTAGAAGCCTGTGAAGAATAAAGCGAAACCAAAGGAATTATGATAGGGAGAACAGAGGCAAAACGAGAAAAGGTGGATCCAATGGTAATGGGCATGCAGGCAGCTGGAGTGATTGAATCGCCAAACAGTCCATTGAGTTCACCGGTATTGTTGGTCGATAGGATGGTAAAATGTGTTTCTGCGTTGATTACCGAAAGCTTAATTCAGTGACAAAAAAGGATAGCTACCAATTACCAATGGTCGATGACACGTTGGACACAACATTGGACCTGCAAAGCGGGTATTGGCAGGTGGAAGTCCAAGAGCAAGATTGTGAAAAAACGGCATTTATAGTATCTAGGTAATGGGATATGGCAGTTTAACGACTTGCCATTTGGATTATGTAATGGCCTGGCAACTTTTGAACGACTAATGAAGCGCGTGTTATTGGACGATATGATAACTTGGGAACGGATTTCGAGGAGCACCTGAGAAATTTGTCAGAGGTACGCGAGGGATTGCAATCAGCTGGTTTAAAAATAAATCCAAAGAAGTTCTCTCTATTCAGAACAAACATAAAAATTTTGGGGCACAAGGTAACGACCAATGACATCCACACCGATGAGGACAAGATATCAGCGGTAAATAACTGGCCAAGACCTAAAAATTTACGGGAATTACGAAGTTTCCTCGGATTGTGCACTTATTATAAGCGATTCGTGTCAGGATTTGCCAGCGTTGCAAATAGCTTACATGATTTGACCCGGAAAAACAGAGTATGTATTTGAATGGAATGATGAGCTAGAGCAGTCATTCAATGAATTGAGAAGTAGATTATTTACGGCACCATTATTGGCATACCCTATACCCGGTGTTAAGTTTATTCTTGATATCGATGCAAGTAATGATGATATCGGAGGAGTGTTGTCACAAGAATTTGAAGGTCAAGAAAGAGTGATTGATTATCTTATCTAAAACTGAAAGTAACTATTGTGTGACTCGTAAGGAATTATTGGCTATAGTGGATTATGTGAAACATTTTCATAGGTACTTCTATGGCCAAGAATTTCATATACGAACGAACCATGGAGCATTACGTTGGCTGCTGCAGTTCAAGAATCTAGAAGAGCAAATAGCGCGTTGGATCGAATAACTACAGAGTTACCATTACCAGATAGAACATCGAAAAGAGAGTGCACATGGAAATGACGATACATTGTCAAGGCGGCCATATCAAGTAGAATGCAAGCATTGCGGGAGTATATAGAGGCAAAGGAAGGCATTATCGGCATAAGGCTTATGCAAGTATCGCATAAGTACAGGGACGAGCCGTTAGCAGATCCGAATTTGGCAGAATCATGCAATTTAAGGAGAAAGGAAATCGTCCTATACTTGGGGTGAAATTGCAGATAAGTGTCCCACAGACTTACTGAGCACAACAGGACAGTCTCCAAATCGAGAACGGATGCTTGCTTGAAACACTTGCCAAAATACGTCAACGTTTCTACTGGTCAGGATGTAGACAACCTGTAGTGAAGTAGTGCCAAAAATGTGATCAATGTGCTGCGGTAAAAGGCGCTGAACGGAAAAGTCGGGGAGCAATGCAACAATATTACATCGGAGCACCCTTCGAGAGGATTACAATGGATGTGGCGGGACCATTTCGGACTACAGATATTGTTAACAAATATGTGCTTGTATTATGGACTATTTCAGCAAATGGTCAGAGGTGTATCCCATATCCAATCAAGAGGCAACAACGATAGCTGACGCAGTAGTTAATAATTGGATTAGTCGTTTCGCTTGTATTACATCTAAGCAAATACTAGAACACACCTTTTCACTTTCCAGTACGCCTTTAATTTTGTTTATGATACTGGCTGTGCACTTGTTCAACAACTCGAGTGCTTTCCTCGGAAAACAAATGGATGTGATGGACATGGAACGAATTTCTGTACATTATTAGCGATTTCATTACTTTAAGAAGCAGATTCTCAAATAGATTAGACATCGTTGACAGTAGAGAATTTGGCATGTAACTATTATGTTAGAAATTAATTCCAATAATTTATAGTTCCTACATAAAATTTAATGTATATTGTAAATCCAATCGAAATTTCATATTTGAAATTCTGAATTTAAATGTAATTCCTGTACAATCCAATGAAATGAAATGTAATAATTTTATTTGATAATTTAAAAAAAATAAAATGTAACTTATACTTAGCTATAACTTATAGTCTTAGACAATAAAACTCATATAATTTTTACTGAAAATGAATTTATTACTTATATTGTACATTAAATTAAAAAAATTACATAATTTATTTATTAACATATTTTATTAATCATTAAAATATTATTTCATTAATTTATTTGAAGTTCCGTGTATGCGCGAGCTTAATTCTTTGACTAATTGTACTGCGAGAGAAGTTTATGCAACTTACGTATATTTCAACCTTTTTTTTCACATGCAGGAAGAACAAATGGATGTTTTTGATTACGCGATGTTAGATATAGTTAGTTAGTTTAAAGTGGCTGCCTTGACCCACTTAGACTGTGTCCGAAACCTATCGTAATTATTTTCGTTTCGTAATTTTTGGCATTTTAATAATAAAATTGTCCCCCGCCTACAAAGTAAAAATCGAATAATAAGGGCCTGCACGATTGTAAAGTTTAGCAGACCTTTACATATCAATTATTAAGTGTTTGAGCGAAACCTACAGGTTACAGGTTACGTTACATAGGAGATTTTAGAATATTTTATTTTTAATTACGATACAAGAATAATTATGATAGGGTACGGACAATCT
The DNA here is from genome assembly GCA_951394425.1 of Tipula unca. Taxonomy (NCBI): domain Eukaryota; kingdom Metazoa; phylum Arthropoda; class Insecta; order Diptera; family Tipulidae; genus Tipula; species Tipula unca. The sequence goes on from OX596381.1 coordinate 145,599,124, forward strand.
TACAGCGATGACGGTTTTAATGAAGAATGCATGTCAAATTCATTAGATAACTTTATAGATATTGCAATAAATTTAGATTTTAATCGGGTCGAACTTGGTTTTCGTATGGCATTGGCGACGGTGCAGCCGGTTACTTGCAAAACCACAAATCACATTATGAACAAATATTCTGATTCCCATTCATATCCTAACTGATAAATTAAGCATAAAAAATTGAATATGAAACTTTTATTTAAGCCTAAACCCAGAAAATTCGATACATTTACATAGTTCATTAGAGTTGCGTAACACGAACAAAATTTGGTTCCATCTAGTTTCAAAATTCCATACAATTTATTTATTTCATTGTTTACATTATTTTGTAAAATTCATTAAAATGACCTGAATTAAGCCGTATGGGGTCGCATTTTGATGATAATAGTAAGAAAAAAGGCTCTACATATTTAACCCATTTGTATTTTATTTTATAGTTTTACTGCCATTTATTGGTGAACATTCAAAGTAGTGTATTCTATTTTATTTATTTTTTGTTTCATTTCATTTTAATCATACTTTGGTTGTTGTGAAAAATACTCTATAGTGTTTTTTTTTAAATTATGATCAAAACTGTCATATCGATCAGATGTGCGTTTTTAACCTCCAATGTAAAAAAAATTATTTTATTAGTGCTAGATGGTTTAAAACAGTGTGATTGGTGTTAAAATAAAGGTGTAGTGCCAGAATTTAAAATGTTCAATAAGAAATATAATTATAAGGGTGAAATAACAGCGAAATAAGTGAAATATAAGGAAAAACTACAACAACAACAATAACAATTTATACATGCAGAAAATTGCGTATAAAAGCAGAGACGCAAACCATCATATTTTATTGAACGAAGAATATATGGACTGCAATACCAACCGAATTTCCATAGTAAACCCGCGTAGCTTCATGTTATCGACAAAAATTAATAAAGTTATATCCTGTAGATGGCACACCAAACGTTTTTTATCAAGAATTTTTACGTTACCTGTTATTTTCAAGTTATTTCTGTCGGATGTTGTCAATTTGGTTTTGTTTATTTAATTTTTGTTTTTCTTTTTAAATTTATTTACATTATTTTTCAAAATTTCGTTAAAAAAAATGGTAACATTGCGTTTATTTGCCAGTGGTGCCATCTAATTAAAATAACCTAACTGCGATAAACTGCTATGTCTGGATACGCAAATCTGCAGCAATTTCCCTTATAGCATTATCTCAAGTGAGGCCCTCCGGGCATCCCATTGTGACGTGTTGCACCAACCCTGTTGGTAGTCGGACGAACGGCTAATTTTAACGCAACCGTTTTAATGTTTGAAGTGGTATTTTGTATAGATGTGGTGGAAGTTGTATCGCTTGGTGTAGTTGTCTGAATGGGCATAAATAGGGCAACGGCCACGGTCATGGCACCATAGCCAACAGCGAGCAAGGGATGGGAAGGGGCGCGAGAATGGCTCATGAATTAGGTTGAATTGGTACTGGGATGGTTGCTCTCGGAGGGGTTGGGATTAGCGGTGTTTTTCAAGGAGCGGGAAGGCTGGGCTATTCGACTATGTTAAGGCCTTTCTCGGTTTCTTCACCAAGTGACTCACTAGAGTCCGATTCATCAAGTGCATAGATTTTATAATGTCTCCCATTTTATATGAGTCAGGTAAGTAACAGGGGATTCACAACTTTTTGGGAAAGGGGATGTAGGCGGGCGCTGCTCTAAGAAGGTGGGTGGGATTCCTACGATAGGGGATTCCTACGATAGATGTGTCCCCAATAATTCATTCGATGTATTCTTCCGATTCTTTTGGTAATAGTCTTATCATGTAAGATGTTTTTGATTTTGATGTAAGTGTGCGAGGATGGTAAGGACAGAACTCGAGTAATTTCTATAGAAAAAACCTTGTATTTCCTTAGCCGCCGTCGGTTTCCAAAGGTTAGAGCAGCTGTCTGTAAACCATATGTGAAACATAGGGGAAATAACGGAGCGGTACATAGAGATCACCGTCTCATAGAGTACTTGATTTCTATGAATGAATTCATGCATACTATGAATTATTCCGAGCGCCTGATGGTACCGAGTACGAATGGTGAAAAGCCGACTTAACACAAATATCGCATCGTATCAACACGGTTGAAAGTGATACCAAACCACACTATATGCTGCCGGGTGGTACCAATGATGCTGAGGGATGTCGGTTCCGAGTGGTGCATTTATGGGGGTTTAATTCTTAGCCCGATAATTTTAAGGCATTTAGTAATTCATTCAGAATGGGTTCTAATATGCTCTGATGTCTCATGCGATGAGTATGAGTATGAGAGGAAGTTGCAACTCAACACACTGATCTAGTTTTAACTCAGGGAATTGGTCTGCCACAGTTAGTAATACCTCATTCAGTATGAAATTAAATAAACGGGGGAATATGGGGCATCCCTGTTTGCAACACCTTCGCTTTTCTTGACTTTTTCTGTACAAATATTGAACCATTTAACAGTATAAGCTAATTATCATTCATTACAGTGTCTATCACAGCTCAAATATATGGAATTAATAATAATAAATTGACCTAAAATACAGTATCTCTGCCAGTTAAACTTAAATGTAAATTAATTAATTAAAGGTTGGAATGCAGAATAAAATAAATCGTAACTTATTTGAGTTGAATTTTCAGGAGTATCTCATATGTCTGATCCAGCAAACTTATAAATTATATTTCAGAGCCCAGGGATGCTGAAAAAAATTATATAAGTAGATTAGAACTGTATCGTGCTGTGTTACTAACTATTGACTATACCAGGTGTCTGTAACCGAGTCAATTTCTATCATACTAACTGAACCTATCCAAATCCTCTTTATGTTATGTGTAAAGGAGTGTTCAGTGAGGCCTAAGGAGTGTTCAGTGAGACCCGGCCATCTCCGGGAGATCTTGCTTAATGCTTGGTCGAACATTCCAATCAAATCAAATCAAATTTAATAAAAGGGTCCACACAAAATTTTTGATTGGTTTATAAATAAGATTCATAACCCGGATAATTTTTCCAAATTAGAGAGATGTTCGAGTTAAGCGCCATACTTAAAAACTAATAAGTATAAAATAACTGGAGACTTTATCGACGGTACTAAACCCCGAATTCAGCGTACGATATTTCTATGCAAATCACAGCATACAATGCTGAATTGTAGTATTTTTTGTTAGCAAGCTACTTGTTTTTTGGCTGAATGAAACTCGACATCTTTATTATAAAAAAATAGTTGTTTAAAAATCTTGAAACTGGAATATGGTGAACTGGAAAACTCGACATGTTTGATGGAAATAGGACTTTAAAATGATTTTTGGATGAAATTTAGAACTAGTCAACTGGAATGAGAATAATCTATTCATTGATTGAATACGGTAACTCGATATGTTCGATATAAAAATGTTTCTAAAGTGGAACTAGATAATTCCTTGGCCGATTTTGATGAAACTGACTACATGACATTTTAAATTAAAATTACTGTATCCAGCAAAATATTGTGCAATTTTAATCAAAATTCAATCGAATAGAACAATTCATGAAGTTTACACAATACAGCACGAGCACTCGTGGTACTCATTTTTGTTTTAAATTTTCTTAATAATTAATATATTTTTATTTATTTATTATATAAAAGATAATGTTATAAAATTAAACATGTTGTTGAAAATTAAACTTGGCAAATATAATAAATTCGATAATATCGTAAAAGTTGTTTTGCAAAAAAAATAAAATAGTAATCTAATAAAAGATTTAATGTATTTATAGCTAATAAAGATTTTATTGATTTAAAAAGTTCGCTCCATAAAAATGTTAAAATGAATGATACGTTCAACCGCACGATCGCCAACTATATAATGCATACATATACATAATTACCATAAATTTGTAACAGATTTCTAAAAACTATTCACACCTTCAAATTCTATACATATAATTGTGGTGCGGTGCGTATTAGACATCGCCAAAATAGTAAAAAATAAAAATCTAAAACAGAGAGATTTACAGAGAAACGTTTTAAACGAATGACCGATCAAACTAAATTAAAGACGTGCAAATGCCGGAAATTATAATATAATCTAAACTAATTAAACGACGTTGATATACCTTCTAATCCGAAAGCACATATAGTCATTGGCGGTTTAATTCCAGTTGATAATTGTTTCTAGTAAATTATTTAATTGTTCTGCTGCGTTCACCGTGTATATAATTAAATCATTTATCTATATTAAGTCGTTTACTTATGTGCGTATTGCATGCTGATGGAATTAAGTGAGCAAAGTGTACCTATAAAAACACAAAGAAACAATAATTTTTTATGTTCTCAGCCTCAAATCGTATATGCGCTTTATTGTTATGCGGTTTTGTTTATGTTTCGGCGAATAAAAAATGAAAGTATTTTTCTTCAGACTATCTCGAGTTCATTAAACCAATATGACCTTTGCGTACATTAAATAATTTTTTAGTTTTTTTTTTGTTGATCAGTGATCGATCTCGTTTTATGTATACAGCGATAGAATGAAAGTTATTTGAACCAAACAATGATGACATCTTGAACTTAAATAAATATTGTCATTTACCATAAAAATCCACATTCACACGTAAAACCGAAAAAAAAAAAATTCCTTATACGACGATAAGTACATATACTCAAATCTAAAAATATCACTCGTCAAGTGGCCAAATAGTAAACTTAGATCCACAAAAAAATGTACATCTTTCAAGATAAATAAAAATCGCGCTTTCTATCATAATATGATTGTTGCGCATGCAATTCAACATTTTGAGTGTAAATATTTATCAATTTAGTTACGTATATATGTATATTGTATATATATAGTATATATATATATATATATATATATATATATATATATATATATATATATATATATATATATATATATATATATATATATATATATATATATATATATATATATATGTATATATCTTGATTTAATCAAAAAATTAATTAGAAACTAACAACAAACAAAAAAATAATAATAATAATTACAGACAATTAATTTCTTAAACCGCACAGTTGATTCACAAATTTTAAATAATAGAAACGAAAAAAAAATCGTACCGAAATTTGATGAATTTCGTTTTGGTTTCACTTTAATTATATAAAAGTAGTTGTATTTAATTAAATATTAATGAGTATTGTTTTTATTTAAAGATCTCGGACAATGAGATAGGGTTTTAATTTTATAAGAACGTCCGTCACTATTGTTATAAAGCCCTAAGATAATTATTTTTACTCATTTTTTATGTTCACGTTTTTGTGACAAGAATCAATCACATGGATTGTCATAATCTTGAAACAATGAGTAATAATTCATATAAAGAAATGTGACACTATCTATATCAGTCATCTTCAAGCTCAGTACATAACTGCGGGAGTGCGGGAGTGCAGGAGTCCGAGTAAGAAAATTTTCAACTCGAGTGTGATGAAAAAGGAGGAGCTTATGTCAAAATGGCGTACTTTGATTGGTAGAGAGTGAAGTGTGATTATTTTTTCGACTGACTCCCGCAGTTATGTACTGAGCTTCATACTTACTGGTTACTGTTTAACAAAACTATAATAATACGGACTCGCGGCTTTATTAGCAACGCTATATAGTTATAATTTCACTCTATAAAATCGTTCGTATAGTCAAGACATACTAAAGGGTTTTCCAATAAGAGGTTTTATTTTGGGCAGCTGTCAATTTTGAAGCTGTCATCTCTTGACATTTGACAAGTAAAAACTACGCCATTACTAAAAATGGTACGACACACGCTTCTATTGTAACAACGCATTAAAATTGTTAAAATTCACTACAAAAATGGTGAAAATGTTGCATAGTCACAGCTCGCAAAACTAAAGCACTTTTTGTTCGTCGTTAAGCACCTTCTCGACTGGCAATAGTGAAACTGGTGGAAAAATTTGAGCTGTTGGGACAAGTTAGTGATGTGAAGAATCGACACCGTGTGCGTCGCTTAAGAACAAATGAGAATATTGTTGCTGTAGCCCGTAGTGTTGAAGAAAACCCAGGTTTGTCGATTCCTCGTCGATCTTTGGAATTATACATTCCACAAACGACATTACACCGTATTTTGCATAAAAACTTAGGTCTTAAGGCTTTTAAAGTTCAGTTAACACAAAAACTCAAGCTGTCGATCATCTAAACGTCGTATCTTCGCTAATTTGGTCCTTCAAATGCATCAAAATGATCCGGATTTTCATCGAAAAATCATCTTCAGTGGGCCTCATTTTCACGTCGGAGGCTACGTTAATAAGCAGAATTGTCGCATTTGGGGCTCAGTAAATTCAAGAATGATTGTTGTAAAGCCAACGGATCACTGTTTGGTGCGGTTTTTGGGCTGGTGGTGTGAGTAGATCTTACCTTCCATTTTTTTCAAAAATGAGGCTGGTGCAACTGTTACAGTGAATGGATTGCGCTACCGAACTATGATTAATGATTTTTTATGGCCGGAATTGGAATTGATGTGGACGACGTTTATTTTGTGCCACACAAGCAACGAAACAATCGCAATTTTGCAAGAAAAGTTTCCTGACCGTGTTATTTCTCGAAGAGATGATCACAATTAGCCACCGAGATCTTGTGATTTAACATCTTTAGACTTTTTTCTTTGGGACCACGTGAAAGATAAGGTCTATGACAATGATCCACAATCGATTCAAGACCTTAAAGGTGGAATTCGTGAAGTTATTGAGGACATGCAGCCGCAAATGTGCGAATTGGTAAAGGATATGGTGCTGCAAGCGTTGCCGTGGCAGCCATTTGGCTGATATCGTTTCCAAATGTTAATGGCATACCTATAATAAACATTCATTGATTTCTCTTAAAAAATACTCGTTTTTTAAAAATATCAAAATGAAACCCCTTATTGGAAAACCCTTTAGTTAGAAATGTTTTGTTTCATAGGAATCTAATACCGAGCCCCGAGATACTATATTCTTTACATTATTCGGCCTAATCAAATTATTAGTATATTGGGCTAATTGAGAGATAATCACACCTTAACACATCGATCAACATTACTTAATAATAAGTAAGAAATATACTTTTGAAAAAATTAAACCTTAATTTGAATTAAAGGAAACTGACTATGTACAAATAAAAAAATGACTTTAATAGCATACAGACGTGAGACGAGTATACAAATTACAAAGAGATTCATTTTTCGTTGCTCCGCAAAAATCTCATGATTTTCAGGAGATACTCAAGTGCGTATTTATTAGATCTGTTAAAATTAGCAATTGAGAATAATTTATATTTCTAAAAAATCATCTGAATGTTAATTTAGACCAAAGTTCTTTTATCTAGTTAAAATTTTAATATAAAACCACCATGTAAATTAATATTAAATTAATAATTAAATCTCATAATTGATCAAAAATGTGTACCACTCGATTGCTTATAACAACACGTTTCATTTGATATGTCACATGACATAATCCAAATTAGAAATGTTGATCCACCAGCATCTGTAACTGTGGTCCAAATGACTTGGAACGATGTTATATACATAATAAATCCTTAAATAAATAAAAGATGTTATATAATCTGAGGAACAACTATTTTTTCGATTACAATGTTTTATCCTTATGTAATATAGTAGGTAAGTATGATAAAATAATTAGAGTATTCTATAGAGAGTGCCTGACTTCATAAACTTTCTTCTTTGCCGAACAGCTTTAGTTTGAAAACAAATGATATAATTTTTGAAACATATACAGTAATGATAGCCGACCAAATAAAATGACCGACCAGTCGGATGGTCGACGCCATCATTTCACTAAAAATCACAAATAAAAATGTCACATTGCGAACTCGACCAACGTCTCTTTTGTTTTATTTATCTGTGATCCTCACGCGCACCTCTATACGCTATAATAGATCATCCACATACATCGTTTTATATTCGTTTTAAATCAGCTGACGCCGAGATAGCACTTTTCCCTTTTCCTCACGTGGGCGATGTAATAGCTGGAAAATAGTTATCAGAGTTGTAATTAATTGGTAAGTAAGTTTCACAAATTAAGGTGGGTTCGCGAGGTCGATATATACGCTAGCTATTTACATCCGTGCTCTACACCAATAAAATAACCAAAAAAGTTCATCCATAACCCCAAAAATTGATCCATTTCCCCACTTTCAAGTTAAAATATTTTTATCTTACAGTCGGATGTAAACAGCTAGGGTAAATATCCGACCTCGCGAACTCACCTTAAGGGAGATAATTTATTCTAATATTCTAAAAGTAGTTTTGCATTCGGTCATTCGATGATTTTGAGACAATTTTACAAACAAGCAATAACCGTTTTTTGGAAGCAAACAAAAATTGGCGGTTTCTCCATCTATCCCCGACATTTTTGCTTATACCAAAATAAATTGGCGGCTACTGAAATTTAAACGAGGCACGAGATGATGTCGTATTTCGGATACCAAAGCCTGCATAATATTCCCTCCCTCAGTGTCACGGTTGACTGATTCGATTTAAAAGAACGTTCATTGGAATTATTTCTGATAAGCACAAATGTTTTTCCCTTTGCTCTGTTTTTATAAAATATTCAATGATAAATATAGGTAGATAGCTACCAGATATTCATATTAAAACTTGACGATTCGGGTATGATCTTATCTGGAGAAGGAGAGAAAAACAATTGAATTTCCAAGGACTAAATTATAAAAAATTATAAAATATCCACAAATAGCCCTACGAAGCTCTTCGAATTTCGCAGTTTCCCCAGCTAAATCAACAACATTCTCAGTTTTCTCAATTAAATCAACATTTCAATTTAAAGAAATTCTCTGAATTTCGAGGCACCCAAAATTACGAAGAAATCTGCTCAACTGAATTCAAAAAATATAATTTTGATTAATTCCCAACTCGTATTTCTCGCTGAATTTCTGAACTGTCGAAATGAGCGAAGGTTTCAATTAAAAGTTCAATTGATCATATAGTGCTTCAAAAAATGAAAATTCTTTGGATTACTCTTGCTCTTGGCGATGTATGCCTATATCCTTAAGTATGGTATTGTTGACCACCTTGCATCTAGTGTACGAATATATAATATATAATTCGGCCAACATTGCAAATCACACTTGGGCTCTAGCCACGTCACGTTGCAACAAAAATGGCATTCTTCTATTCTCGTAGTCGTTTAAATTTTTAGTAGGAATAAAATAACAAATTGCATAAAATTTTGAAATGCTAATTAGCCTGATTTAGCCGCCCTTGTTAGCACAGTAAGTAGCGTCCCTGCTTTGTTATTCGAGGGTCTCGGGTTCGATTCCCGGTGGTGACCAAAAATCACGGTTGGGTATTTTTAATGTAAGTATATGTGTTTGTCCGGGTATTGCACCGTGGGCCCATGTGGCATTGAGTGCTGGAATAATCCGCCCAACTTTAATTTTTTTTTTTTTTTTAGCCTGATAGAGAAAAAATTTAAAGTCTTGGCTTTGTTGACACACAACTTGAAATGTTTTGAATTTTGACATATATTTTGCTGTCAAATTACAGCAAATATTGAGCAATTTTAGTGTTACAAGATGCATTTTTAGTGCCAGTCGTTTCCTTTAAATCGACTTCAAGAATACCATTTTTGTTGTGACGTGACGTGACTACTGACTAGAGTCACGTCGCGTGAAGTGATACGACTATGGGAATTGGGGTGTGAAAATTCAACTTGTAACACTTAAATTCCTCAATATTTGCTGAAGTTTGATAGCATAGATCGACATTTAAATAAAACTGTGATATTGTGAATTTTTGCATTAAATTAGCAAGTGTGAATTTTATTAGCGAACTGTCAAAGTGACAAAAAATTCTGTTTACAATCGAATTTTTTTCATATTTTATTATTAAATTTATGAAGCGAATACAATTCAAATTCAATAACTAAATGCTTTTGAAAATATATATTTATGTTTAGTTTGAAAAATATACACCCAATTCTCATAGTCGTATCACGTCATTTCTCATGACTACATATAGTAACGTCGCATCAATTTTCCTATTATCATAGTCGTTTCTGCTAAAGTCACTTCATATGACTCTTGTCACGCAATTTTTTCAAGTGACAAGAATATTTTCAAGTGACTACAAGAAGTACAAGTTTAGAAATTTCAGAGAAATCTTTTATTATTTTGTGTAAATAAGGAGACAAATTGAAGAAACAGGAAATTTAATACAAATTAATTTATTAAATGAAACCGGCTTGGCTTCGTTGGCACACAGATGAAATGTTTTGAATTTTGACATATATTTTGCTGTCAAATTTCATCAAATATTGAGCAATTTTAGTGTTACAAGATGCATTTTTAGTGCCACTCGTTTCCTTTGAATCGACTTCAAGAATACCATTTTTGTTGTGACGTGACGTGACTACTGACTAGAGTCACGTCGCGGGAAGTGATACGACTATGGGAATCGACTGACATCGCTTCTTGTTGTGGAATAAAATCCGTTATTTATAATACCAAATTGGGTCGGCAATGTGATATCGACACGACAACCACAATAATAATTGGGATCATTATCTTAAGGAATATACTCTAGACTAGCGATGGCGAACCTACGGCACGCAGCAATAATTTTTTGCCACGCATTTTATTTGATAAATCAATTATATTCATGAGTTTAATAAACTATATAGGGTGAGTCAGTTCCTTAGAAGATCAGTTCATTTTTTGCAGAAACAAATCCATACTTAGGAAAAAACGCTTTTGATGAAAGTTATAGGCGCTGAATTGAAAATTTGTTGGTGACCTGGAATAACCTTTAGTGACCTTTTATAGGTACAGGCCACTATTAGTTTTTTTTAATTGGAAGGGAAGATTTAGAGACAGCCTTTCGCGGCTGAAATAAAATATTAATCTTTTGTTTTGAGGTACTTTTTTGACATGCCTTTTGTTTTTATGTCTTATTTGAAGCTCTCAGTTGTAAATAATTTTTATAGTGCAGCTCTGAAATATTATATTCATGGGCAGAAGCATTTGATATGTTGATAATATACTGCGAGTGTGGTCCAAATGCTATAACGACCTCTAAATCCATTGAACTTAACTCCAACAGCAAAATTCTTATTAAGTTTGAACACAATTAATATTTAGTAATTACTTTTAAGTACAGTTTTCAGAGTTTCTGAATTAGTCTTATAAATATTTAATTTTGTTAAACTAAACTTGAATGATGAAGTTTTTGATATTAAGGCAAAATTAAATTTTGTAAAACACACACCTACTTAGTAACTCTGACTTGATAAGTATTCAATCTCTAGTGGAAAAATAAGAAGTTTATCGTATTCACGGTCGAACATTTTCATTGCCATTAAAACTACCAGAATACCAGACAATATTTTATTTCACAACTATAACTACAAATACATATTTTTCCGGTGTTGTATATACATATAACTTCGCTGAAAATGAATTGAAATTACAAATTATATAATCAACCATATATGTAATATATACATACATATTCCATCTTAACATAATTGCAATCTTACGATAAATATTTAAATTCCGCATCCCTTTCACAATTTCTCCTATTCAAACTGGTATAAAGTATTTTTACATAAATTTTTGTATCGTTTAAGTTTATATTCCCTTCTTACTGTACATATACACTTTTCATCGTGCGCAAGACTTTACATAACATTATACCGTTTGTTATTTTACATAACAATACAAAAATTCGAAAAACTATAAAATCGGTAAGTACATCCATCATACATACAAAAACGTGCACTTTCTTCGTTCTTTTATGTGCCGTATATTGAGATTTTATAATCAATCATACAACATCAAGCTACAAATAAATTAAACGTTTTGTACTTTCATTGTGACACGGCTTAAGTCATAACGATCATACAGCTTGAATGCTGAATAATTCATTACATTTAATTGCGCAAAACACATCTATTTTTATCGATAAATTATACACATTTTGCTGTATAATCGTGTAATGACATTTATAAGTGTTGTGAATTTATTGCGATATGATGTTACGTGAAAATTATGCAACATGTATGGTTAAAATTTAGTTTGCGAAAATTGAGTTCATTGCGCTTTTTTGATTTTCACTGTGATCTATACCAACATACATAACAGATCAAATAGCCCCCACCATTATTTAATAATCGCATAATTTCAAATGAAAACTTCCAAATTAAATTACGCTAATGTTAGTTACACAAAAAAATTGCATGCAATCAAAAATCATTTCTAGCGCAACAAAATATAAGTATGTATGTTACTATACGTATGTAAACTCATTAAAGCCATTCACCAAACACACAAATTATCGTTATGCAATTCAAGAATAGATTTTAGTAAACTTAAAAACGCATAACATTTTTTTGAACTTGATATTGGTATTTGATTAAACTTGATCTTGCTTCATGATCCAATCCAATCGCCAGCCACAAAAAACAAAAAATCTAGAGAAAGATTAAACGAACAAACCAACCAACGATTAAAAATGATAGATATAGGTTTGTTGTACACATTTTTTTTGTTTATATCCGACTCATAGTTGGCTAGTTTTTTTTGTTGCTATATTGGTACTTAGTTTCTGTGTTGCTGTATTGTTGGGTAATTACACATTTTATTTAAGGTGTATATGAATGAGTTGTGATTGTGTGTGACATGACGGAATTTTATTTATTTGGTGAAAGAAATACCAATTTGAGTACTTTAAAATAAGCTTTCTTTTTTTTCGGTTTTGTTTTGTATATTTTCAGAAAGCTGTTTGCAGGGTTAAGAATACACAATCATGAGTGACATTCAAAACAGTGAGGTTATTAATTCTTAGCTCTTTAAAATCAACAATTCAACAACATTGTGTGGTCTTGTTAGAGAATATCAATTACCTTCCTTGCGATTTTAATTTTAATTTTTAATGTAAGAATGTGGATTTTAAACTACTTAGGTAGAATTTTGCTCTAGTTAATTGAATATTTTAATTTTATTGTAGCGTAGAATAAATTACATATGAATAGTAGACGATAAGCGGTTGACGTCTGATGAAGATCAATCGATGCGAGTAATCGAGTAACATAAATATGAAATTCAATATTCGTGTTTTTCCAGTTTTTTGCTTGAATTTAAATAAAGAGTGTACCAACATATTGCGGCGTTATATACACTTTTTGGGCAAAAAAACAAAAGTATATTATTGTATTAAAGAAGACGTTCACAGGAATGGTTAAATTTTTTAAGATTTAAAATGTTTAGAAAGCAGAGCTAGTTTATTCGCAGTATAATACAGTCCTTAACAAAATTATTTGTGCATCGCAAAAATTTAGCAAATCACTCGAGTAAATTTAAAATTTTAACCCAAATTTTAACTTAAACAAAAAAATAATTTATTTGTTATTCGAAATGTGTGTTTTCAAGATGAGCAAAATGTTACCACAAAATTATTGCCAGCTGCTTGAATCATACCTCTTTGAAGGCAAATTCAGAGTCATCCATGAAGAAACATGTTCTGAGTTTTATCGGACGCTAGCGGGAGTTCCCCAGGGTAGTATATTAGGACCCCTCCTCCCTTCTCTACGCTGTTATTATGACAATAGACAAATCTCAACAAAGGGCAGTGAAAAATCTTCAACGAGCAATAAACAACGTTACTAAATGGACGATTGATTGGAAAATCGCGCTTAATGAGCGTAAATCAATCCATGTGACATATACGCTCCGACCTAAAAATATTAACAAGCACATACTCGTATGTATACATCAACGGGGTACAAGTGCCGCAGGCTGAATCGACCAAATACCTTGGTCTGCATCTAGGCTCAAGGCTAAACTGGAAACATCACGTGAGACAAAAAGCTGTACCGATACGATTAAAACAACGTCAAATGTACTGGTTAATTGGGCATCATTCCAATATGAACCTGTATTGCAAAAGACTAATTTACCAGACCATCTTCAAACCAATATGGATGTGCGAAACATACAAAATTTGATCATGATGAGCAGATGTTAGTAATTGAAGAAGGAACTTTTGCGTTTCATACAATCCATCATAATCATAGCTTCCGAAGTTCAATTGTGCCCGTACAACATGTGAAGCAATTGTCGTCTTAGTTTTTAATTTTTTTACTGAAAAAAATTTAAAAGAAAGATTATCAAAAGAACGGTTTGTTTCAATACTCTATGATGCTTCAAACCATAACGAAACCAAATTTAGTAAGGTATATTAATGAAGGCATTAGCACAAAAATATTACAAATACGGTGCATCGCGGGAGAAACATCCGATATCTAATCAGAATACGTGTGTGTCTCAATTATTGAGACAAATATTGGAAAGAAATTGTTGGCGCTTTCGGCGGATAATACCAATACAAATTTTGACGGCCTCAAACGACAAGGTGTTAATAATCTACACAAAAAATTAATTGACAAACAAAACAAGAATATTATAAATAATTTTTCATTATACCACAAATTTATTTATTTTTTAAGCGATTTGCCGATTATCTGTCGAAGTAACAGAATTAGGAAATGTTTAATATGAGCTAACATAGAATATCAAAAGATTTTGGAATATTCTAAAGTAATATGGTTATCTCTAATTATAGTATTTTCGATAGCGTTTTTTCTCGATATTATCGAAAATGGCCTATTATAAAATTATTTTATACAAATTTCCCAATAGGTAATTTTCGATAATATCGAGAAAAAAACGCTATCGAAAATACTATAATTAGAGATAACCTTTAAGAAAGCTGCCCACAAATAAAAAAACAATTTTATGAATGAAGTACAAATCTATTATGGACTATTCTCGATAACATAATTAATTGGGACGATGTAGTGGAAACCATAAAATTTTTATACGATAATTTTAAAACAAATTAGTGGCCCATTTTAAACAAAAACACATAGAATACAAAAACTTAAATCTTTTGGTTGAAGCCGCCTTACGTTTATCCGGAACTAATGCTACCTAGTATGGAGAGAGTTCTTTCATTAATAAATAAGTGATGATTCTATAGGTTTTTAGAAAAGTGAGATACTAAGTTAAGTGTATGTTTGATAGAGATATTGTCAA
Source organism: Tipula unca (assembly GCA_951394425.1). NCBI lineage: Eukaryota > Metazoa > Arthropoda > Insecta > Diptera > Tipulidae > Tipula > Tipula unca. The sequence continues at coordinate 145,614,234 of OX596381.1, forward strand.
AGAATTTTGATTCTCAAAAGAAAATTAAAAATTATCAACAACCCATCCTACCTATAAAGTGTTAAAATAGTTAATTAAAATTAATATACAACACAAAAATATAAAACAAAAGAAATACAGACAACCACAATTAGCATCAAAACAAAAAAGCAATCAATAACTGTCAATGCAATAAACTGTCCGCCGGGACACAACCTAAAAAAGGCGATTTCATAAACATCTTTAAAAGTTTAGGAGACAAATTCATTATCGGAAAAGATTTTAATTTGCATTAAACATACTCAATGGAGTTAACGACTACAGTTACATCTAAAAGAAAAGAACTTGTGAGAAGGAGTCACATAATTTTGATATAGTTGGCACTCTACCAGTGGCCGACATATGTCAATAAATCACTCGATCTATTCAACTTCTTCCTAATGAGGAAGCTACCGATAGCCTACGTTACAATTTAAGAGAGTTATGACTCGAGCTCATAACCATAGAGGATAAAATACCAAGGGCGCGGCGAGAGAGAGAGAGAAAGAGATAATGCAATTAATATACAAATAGCAATGATTACAAAAGTAAAATTAAAAATATCTTCATCGACAGAGAATGAGAAAGACGAATCTACAAAACTTAGTCTATACTTATAAGTAAGTATAAGTATATGAGTATAAGAAAACCTAGTACCTTAAATTTCAAACTAACTTTGAGTATTTTTGTTTTATACACTCAACACAAAACGAATTTCAAAGTTCATCGCATGATGAAGTGGTCACCTTTATTGCCAGTCATTTAGCCTTCCCAAACTTTAAAGCTTTTTAGTTATGGAACTACTTTGGAAAACACATGCATCGTGGCTACGGACAGTTCATCCAACAAATACATCGATAAACTTATTCTCACCATCATATATGGTCTAGTAAAAAATGACAAAGAGTGAATGATATGGATATCAGTTTCTATTGTTCTAGTTGGAAATATCATTGCTGGAAGCTGGAATTGAAATATGCATTCCGTTGATACACTCCGATTACGCAGGGAAAGTTGTTCGCTCCACGTAACCGTCTAAATTTTTGTACCACACGATTAGCCTCATCAGCAGAGGGCCCTTTTATATATTGTTTAGTAATTTGGTCAAAATTTGACACATAATTAATACCATTCTAACCGCACTTCCAATTCCAAATTGATTTGACTATGGCATTTTAATTTCATTTTTTTACTTAATATGGGAGAGAAATACCTGTGTTAAACCTTTGTTAAACTAAAACTTGGTTAGATGTCAAATGTTTTCCAATTGTCAATTTTGTTCGCAGTTAAAATTGTTTTGCTGTTTCACCCGTCGCAAGATATCTAACAAATAAATGTAAATATTTTATAACATACTACATTTTTGTATATACTCGTACTTATGTCTTAAACAGCTTTAGGATCACTCACTCATTAATTTTTTAACCTACTTGTTAGGGATTGGATTTTAGTTATGTACAGATAAAGCAAAACATAAACAAAATCAATATTACAAAAATTATAATTTAAATAAAAGGCTGCATACACCTTTAAACACATAACAATTCTACTCGAGTGACCAACTATAATGCGCTAGGTAGTTATAGTACGCACCTTAAGGTCCCCACCAATCATTGTGTCGGGTTCAATAGCTTTCTTAAAACAATAGTTTCCTTTTCAATTAAAGGCTGAACCATCACAAAGAGTTCTTCAAATTCTCACAAATGCATGCTTGTGTATTTGTAAAACAGCTGTGAACCCGTCGCAGATCATTGAAGATACAATTAATGGCATCACTTTGGTCGCGCCCTTTGGAATATTATATTCTTCAGTGTCATCATCGCTGCTACTATATAATATTCATCCGATCTATCCATGCCACACCTATAAATTCGCCAGTTTTTTGTTATCAACCATATTGATTTTATAATAACGCAAATTAATAATTTTTAATAAACTTATATTTTATCGCAAATTAGATTCACAAAGCACAAAAAAAACCATAACGATTTGCTACAAAAACAAAACTAAAAATACAAAAGAAAAAAATTGTCTTTGTTACTCTAATTGAGTTTTAGATTTTTTATCTCTTAAATGTTTTAACAATGATTTTTCATAGTGGGGTACACTTAATAAAATGCAGCCGGCAGCTAAAGCAGCTCGACTGCTTTGTCAGTTTTTTCGGATGCAATATCAGCATAGTTGCTGAATCCTTTAAAGAATTTTCGTTGCCCTTACCTTAACAAGATCCTACCTTAAATTAGCGACTCAGTTGTAGATTTGTTTACATTTTCGTCTTGCGACGTAGAAAATCTACAAACCTGTACTATAAATCATTATGAAGACCGTAAACATACATAAAACAATCGAAGTAAATCCAATCTCTTTTCCTATTAATACCTGATTATAATTTCTTTAAAATTCCGCATAAATTCAGCCACACGTAACATGTACATACATTTCTTTGACAACGAAAATATTGGAGGTCAATATCATTTAACATTCATGCAATGTGAATGGATTGTATATATGTTTGCCCAAAAATTTGCCCAAGTATAAAATGAATGAATTTTTATAACTTACAAATATACCTATAATCTCTCAGGCCTTAATACCACCACCTGGGCAACTTTCGATGTGGTTCATGAAAATTGAAAGTTGTTTATAATTTTAATTCGATTAAATCGCGTATATGTACATATTATGTGTTGTTGTGTTGTATTTTCGAATTTTTAAAGGTACACACACTTATTATTGTTATAATTAACAAAACTACAATTTCTTATACATTTTATTTAGATTTATGATCTTCACATTCATTATATTAATATATGATTACTTTTACAAATATTTTACGGTACTTGGTGTGATTTTTCAGAAATAGTTAAATCTAAAAGTACGATTATACATAATTAAATAACATAAATCTGAGTCAATATTTATACTGACCTAAACATTGACCACGAATCAAATGGCTCTAATTGAAGAAAAACTAAAACACTATTCCATTTGTCGCACAAAGTTATTTATGATATCGACGCTTTACCTATAGTTTTGCGGAAAAAACATTAATGGTCCAGTTATGTACATTGTATTTATGTATATGTAGGTGGGCTTGTTGTAATCCTATGTACTTGAAGTGAAAGTAAAATTAAAAAATAATTTTAATAATAAAAAAATAATAAAATAATAATTTCTTTGTTGGTTTACTATCTTGCATCTTTTATATAGAGATAAAAAAAAAATCTGTGTTGTTAGAAACGCGATCATTGAACGCAAACATAAATGATAATTGGATTATTAATTTAAAAAAAAAAAAAGTAATAAACTATATGTACACAAACACATATTATTCTTTACACCAGGTATATAGGATTTAATGAAATTTAAAATATTTATTGTAATTAAACAAACGAAAGTAAAATAAATAAATTTAAATTATTATTGTGAAGTAGTATGAGGATGTATTATTAATAAATGGAAATTTCTTTATAGAAATGTTAAATCATCTAACATCTTACGTAAAATATGTGTCTTTTTTTTAATCTAAATGTTAAATGTATGCATATATTGAATCGGCGTGCGGTTAGAAGACTAAGAAGACACTCTATTTTATTATAATGGTGATGTGTTAAGTACATCTATATTGTGTTCTATAATACGTAAGCTTTTCAATTAAAATATATTTCATTTTACTTGAAGAGCGTTGCGGTTACAAACGACAAGCGAACGAATTTAGTCATACAGTCCCTCATAAAAGTTATAACATTTTGATTTGTTATGTAGTCTGTGACTCATGATAACTAGAGTTCTTACAGTGAAGATGTATGTAGCAGCAGTTCACTAATATAGTTTATATAAATGATATGATATCATGTTTTAATAAAAAATCGACATAGTGTTGTACAGAGAATGATATATACCTATCGAATGAGATATTACTGTATGCTTCCCTGATCATGTATGTTACAGCGTCATTCATTTTCATTGAACAAAAATACTTACTCAAAATAACGTTTAACGTCTTTCAAAATAATTATCCATGAAAAAGTGGAATATGTAATTGAATTAATAAATAATAATAATAATAAAAGAGTATTTCAAGGCCATTACTGGACCCTTACTGTGTTAACAACCTGGCTACAACAGTTTCGATCTAGAGCTTGGTCTTCATACTGTCTTAGACAATCTAAAAAAAGCCAAGTCGTTCTCTACACCGTGGAGCCATCGTCGCCTACAACGACCTCCCCGCCCACCATATGGTGGCTCTCCTTTCAGAGATCGTTGCACAATCCGGCTCATGTACAATATCGGGATTCTTCATCAGATCTCTGATCTCGATATTGTACAGAGCTCGGTATGTGCCATCTACTTTGCATTTTGGGCCGTAACTCACACGCATTATTCGTCAATCAAATGTAAGGAGCCATCTCTCGTACTCATCCGTCAGCGCTAAAATCTGGTGTGTCATTGTCCCTATAACCAGAGATGATGTATTTTGTTTTGAACATTGATCTGGAGTCGAACAGAACCGGAAAACTCTACAAGCGAATCAAGTATTTCCTTCACTCCGTAGCAATTCAGTAAAACGTTTCGGACAAAATCCTCCCTGATTGTCACAAACTACGCCCTCTGCTAGAGGGGCAATTCTTTTCAATATAATGTAGGACAGTAACTTGTAACTTGTATCGTGCACTATCGGGGCCCTCTGTATATGTATTATACTTTATAGACACATGAAAATTGCGGTTAATAATAATTGGCGGGAACATTTCAAAAGACTTTCTATAAAATAGAAACAATTACATATATAAAATAATAAGAATGAAATATTTTATGTATAAAACATTTTCTACTATAATATTCCATCAATTATGTTTAATTATGGTTAATAATCATTTAGTACATAAATTATAAGATAATGTGACTAAAATTAATTACGTACATAACTATAATTTTAAAAAACATTTAAATTTACATATGAAGTATAACATAAAAACTAAAATAATTATGAATAGAATTGTCACCAGCATATCATTATTAGCTTCATATATGTATATATATATATATATATATATATATATATATATATATATATATATATATATATATATATATATATATATATATATATATATATATATATATATACATATATATATATATATATATATATATATATATATATATATATATATATATATACAATATATATATAGATATATATATATATACTTATATATATATATATATATATATATATATATATATATATATATATATATATATATATATATATATATATATATATATATATATATATATATATATATATATACCGGGTGTTTTTTTTAAACTGAGACGATCAAATATCTCGAAAAATAGCCACTCTACGGAAAAAATGTCCATAATCAAAATTTAATCATACCGCGGGGGAAATACATTAGTGCAAAAAAAAAAGTCCCCCCACCCCCGCTTTGTAGGTGGGGCGGGGGTAATTTTTAAACTAAGATAGGAAGCCATATTTTTTATTGCAGATATGGACTCTACGACTAAAAGTACGTATGATTTGAATGAAATATTTTGTTCGGTTCATGATAGATGGCGTTGTAATCGACGAAATTCAATTTTTTCAATTTCTTCTACTTAGAACACACGCATTCGATTCTGCAATACGTTTGAAATAAAAAACATCACGTTTTCATTGGAAATACTCGAAATTCGTCATCAAAACAATTTATTCAGTTTTGTAAATCTAAAATAAGTGTTCAAAATGATGGCCTGCGACTTCAATGCACTTATTAATCCGCATTTCAAATGATTGTACACAACTGAGAAGTGTGTCTGGTTGAATTTCAGAACACGCATTTCTGATTCGCTCAATCATGTTCTCACGTGTTGTTGGTTTTTGTGTGTAAACTTTGTTTTTGAGGTAGCCCCACAAAAAAAAATCTGGCGCAGTAAGATCTGGTGATCTGGCGGGCCAATTTATCGGACCAGCTCTACCGATCCAGCGACCATTGAAATCACGATCAAGTATTTCACGTGCCATCAACGAATAGTGTGCAGGACAACCATCATGTTGAAACCACATGTTCCGTCTCACTTCTAAGCTCAAATTTTCAAGTAATATTGGCAGTTCATTTTCCAAAATGTTTCGGTACATTTGACCATTCAAGTTGCCTTCAATAATGTGGGGGCCTATGAGTTTGTTGCCAATTATTCCACACCACACGTTGACAGTCCAAGGACGCTGATGTTCAACTTGAAGAAGCCAGTGCGGATTTGTAACACTCCAATAATGCATGTTGTGTCGATTAACCGTTCCATGGTTTGTAAAAGATGATTCGTCGGAGAACATTACGCAACGAAAAAAATTGGTGTTTTGTTGTATTTGTTCACGTGCCCATTGACAAAAAGTTAACCGATTTTGGAAATCAACGCCATGAAGATCTTGGTGTAAAGACACATGATATGGATGATACTTGTGCCGTTTTAAAATATTCCAAACACTGGTGAGGGACAATCCGGAATCGTGAACTATTTCTCGTGTACTAATATGAGGATTATGAGCCACTGCTGCCAATACAGCAATTTCATTATTTTCTCCAGTTACTGTTGCTCTACGGGTCCTCTTTTTCGGTTGAACATTTCCATCAGTAATAAATTGTTTGATAGTACGGCCAAATGAAGCACGTGAACGAATCCTATCCGGAAAACGTTGAGCGTAAATAGCATCAGCATTTTCAAGATTTCTGCCAGCTTCTCCATAAACCAAAACCATTTCAATTTTCTCTGGCACAGTTAAACGCTCCATTCTAAAGTATTTTGTCGTTTATTTTGCAATTACGAAAAACATGAAGATAAGAAATAACACAAACGTTAAATGTGATTTACAAAACTGAATAAATTGTTTTGATGACGAATTTCGAGTATTTCCAATGAAAACGTGATGTTTTTTATTTCAAACGTATTGCAGAATCGAATGCGTGTGTTCTAAGTAGAAGAAATTGAAAAAATTGAATTTCGACGATTACAACGCCATCTATCATGAACCGAACAAAATATTTCATTCAAATCATACGTACTTTTAGTCGTAGAGTCCATATCTGCAATAAAAAATATGGCTTCCTATCTTAGTTTAAAAGTTACCCCCGCCCCACCTACAAAGCGGGAGTGGGGGGACTTTTTTTTTTGCACTAATGTATTTCCCCCGCGGTATGATTAAATTTTGATTATGGACATTTTTTCCGTAGAGTGGCTATTTTTCGAGATTTTTGATCGTCTCAGTTTAAAAAAAACACCCGGTATATAGTTTAATTCACAACATAAGCACACGCTACATAAAATTTAATTACAATTTTTATGAGTAATTGTGATTTTGTGTGATATATTACAAAAATATAACTACAGATTGGCTAATAAGCCTAAACTCATTATTATGTAGGTTTTGTTCTGACAATTAATTTTCACTTTTTCAGCGAATTATTATTTTTTATCTAATCTATATATAAACATCTGATGTTAGTGAGTCGAATATAAGCCATCTTTAACAAATCAATCAAAAATATCTTCTTGCATACATATATAATAAATATTAATGAAATTATTTTTTGGGTTTAATTACAATAATTTTATCGAGATTAAATTGAAAGTGGAATAAAATTTCTATATTTATTCCAACCGTAACCGTTAAGATATTGTATTTCAATTGGTTAGGAGTTATAAAAAAAGAGTTAATTATGCATATAACAACTAAAGTAATTACCTAATTAAATTTTTAATAAAATTTGACACCTCGGTTTGTATTGAATATGGTTAATATGCCTCTATTTAGAGAGAAAATGATGTTTCCGTCGCGCTCGTAATACGCCATGGGACATATTGACATTATTTACAATATTCATCATTATTTCGTGATCCGCTAGTTTGAAGAAATGGAAAACTAAATCGGTTCTCCGATTTAAATTTAACGGCCTGTCACATTAAAACTATTATTACATAATTCTGATATAAATCGTAAAGAATATTGTAATTGATTTGGAAATTCATCCAAAGTCTGTTGGGAAGAAGAAGAAATACATACATAACAGTGTGACTTTTATTAGTTTAGTTTTTCATAATTAATTTTTATTTAATATATTTACCCAATAGGATTCATCAAATTCAACACCGGCAATACAGTTGTTGTCAAATAAGCCAGATGATTGGAGGGTATAACATAACCGATTATCTGTATATCATCGATTTGATTGCGTTTAAAAACAATATAAAATAAATAAATTTTTATGGTTAATTAGAATATTATAGTAAAACCCCATAATGTGATTTGATGTACAAGCGAATCTAAAAATAAAAGATTTATAATGCCTTATTTTGAACCTTTTCACCTTTTTTGATATATTTAATTGCCTTAACAAATAAAGAATGGCAGAAAAAAAATTCTATCAAACCATAATTTTAGGTACAAGACCAAAGAACATGCAACATAATTAACAACTGCTTTAATAGCAGTTTCATTTTAACAATTTTTTTAAAAACGCCAATTAATACCTTTTAAATCCCTTAGATTTTAATTTATATTTGAGACCTTTAGGTCGGCTATAAATAATGCAAAAATGATTGTTTTTACATAGATACATACATATACTCGTACTTATATGAAATTTATTGAATATATCTGTTCTAAAAATTTAATTACGGAGGTAAATTATTTATATGTAATACAGTGGCATCTGGTATTACATCTGGATCTACAAGACTATAAATCAATGTTAGTATATGGCACCAATTAACACAGGTACAAATACCGGTACTCTCTACAGCTATTTGGATTTTGTGGCGGCATTGTAACACAATTTTTCCGTGATGATATAATTTTTTACTAATACATAATATTTATTAAAATTACTGTAATGTTGCCAAAATGTACTTAAATTAGCTAAGAAAAATATTAATTAAATACCGCAGTACAATAAAATAAAAATTACAGAAGCAAAGCTTTACTACGTGCGAGTATAATAAAATGTGTGGTTATAAATGCAATCTCATAGTATAGTTCTTTGTATAAACGTTTAAATTAATAAATAATTAATTGTTTAGTTGAAATAATAATTAATTAAAATAAATTGATCGACTTACATAGTTACATGATGCAGACGTCAATAATTTATGGGATGTACACGAAACGAATGGAAAACACTGAAACAAACGAATTTGAAATGAGGCCGGTTTTACAAGCTTCTGCTAAATTAAACTTTTCTAGATGGCGAACCAAACGTTTACGTGATTTGACGTATTCTTCGTCATACATGTTATATGTTTGTGATAATTTTTTGAAATATAATCAATTTTATAAAATATGTATATAAAGACAAATTAGACTTTGTTGGAATATTTAAAATCTTTTTTTTTTTGTATAATTTTATTATTTAAAATTTTGGCCCCTTGACCAAAATGTTAATATTAGTTCTATGTTGTTCGAAAAACCTTTCTAGTTTATTTAAATAATTCAATTTAAACAGATACGTTGCTTATTTGAGCATATTTCAATTGAAAAACGTAATAAAAATTATTTAAATCTTTGAAATCCATCAGAATTGAGTCTGGTTCACCATAAAGATAGATTTTTGGATGGGCGGGACCATGTAGGATGTACATTAGTGCCTGTGGACATTTTATGGATCGAAAAAAAAAATCACACAAAATTACTAAAATACTAATCCTGTAAAGCAAACAGTATGGGCATCATAATTTAATTTTCTTGACCACAAAGCGTCTAGTTATAGTGTAAACTATTGGAAAATATAGACATAGGTATAATCAGGATCAGCGGTATGAAATTTTAAAAATTTAGTCAAGATTATATATATATATATATATATATATATATATATATATATATATATATATATATATATATATATATATATATATATATATATATATATATATATATATATACGAGTATATAACTTCTAAATTATGTAGAACAAATATTAGCCCATTAGAATTTAATTCCCATTAAAAAAAAGATAGCAGGTCTAAGCTATCCGAATATGAAGTCGAGAATATGTGAAAATCTGTAGACTTGGCAGCACCAAATACAAAACACTAAATTCCAATTTTGGTATAAATAAAATTCCAATTGAAAAAAATAACAAAATTTAACAATGTAATTGTTTGTTATTTTTATAAATACATATTATAATTTCTAGAAATGTCATAATCACAACAAAACACACAAATTGTTCTGAATGGCACAGGTATTCCAGCAAGGAAGGAAATTATATGCATAATTTTGGCAATAAAATCAATCTTCTTGCCATAAGGTAAATAAGCCATTTACATTTTTTTCTCCTGGGTTGCTACCACACCGCAATCAATATGCATCACCTACAGAGACACAATCACAAACAAGGTAGGACTCTGCAAGAGTATTGCGGGTTATACTCAGGGAAATAAAACTACCGATACAAATAAAAAAGATGATTCCAAAAAATTTGAATTAGATTTACAGGAGGATGCAGTAAAAGAGGAGTCGTTGATATGACACATTTTCTAAATTTATTTATTAATTTGGCCCCTGTGGTCGGGGCACTTGCATGTCTCGTAAACCTAAATTGCATGAACATGTTTTCCAAGAATACCACTACTGTATCCGTGCTTGTCGTAGGAGGCGACTAATCGGTTTGATCGCTGGGCTGACGACCGGCTTCCGTAAAAACCTATCTGTTTATAATATCAACAAAATAAAAAATGGATACTTGTAAACTAATATCGGACCCCCGCTCAAGTATCTGGAAACGAAATTTAGGATCGACACGTGGAAGGCCGTAGGAAAGCCTAATCACGTGCATGAAGGATTATCGGCTCGTTAGAACTCGTTGCTATTCGGTGGCCTAAAAGTGGAGACCATGTGGCCCAGGGCTATACTTTACGGTACAGTGGAGATGACCTCGGAAATCTTGGAGCAGGATATTTTTTTGGACCGTAGGTAAAGTAGTCTGTTTTGGATTTCCAAGCAGTCAATAACCGATTGTGTAAGTTAGCCAGCCCCAAGATAAAGACTCACTTTAGAATGACTTGGATGATCTGATGGCCAAATTGACCACGTGTTAATTTTAAAGGGGAGGGCTGGGGTTATATAGGATGTGAAATATATCGGTCAGCAACCAAATACGTATATATATACGTATATCATCATATCATGATGATCGCATATCAGTTGTACCAAGCTACATGTGCACCCGCAAATCATGCATTTTCCCCCTCATACCAAGCCACTGCTATCATACCTGAATTTATACTTTTTTTTTTTGTTTTATGTTTTAGTATTCTTGAAATTATTATATTAGACCAAATTCTAATACGTAATAGTTAATTTGTTATTAAACTTTTGCACACGTAACACATCGGTGCACAAACGGACTATAGGGAGATAAAAATGCATGATATTCCAGTGTATCAGAGTCAGAGGCTTCGTAGAGATATAAAAAACATGATGTGCGGGTGCATATGCGGCTGGTGTATAATGTAAACTTTGGTTTCCAGCTTAACTTGCTGTCCAAAAGTAGTCCGAGGTATTTCGCTCTATCCGTAAAGATCAAGCAAGCATACCATTTAATATTGGCGGATCACACTGAGGAAGTTTGTGCTTCCTGGTAAAGAGGAACAACTAACCCCACCTTGCGGTGTCCCTCTGCTCACGTTTCTGCCGGCAGACGTCTCACCTAGATGAGCTGTCACGCAAGGCACGCAAGGGCCTGAGTGATTGCTCCCGGTTTGATGTTGCTAAGGGCTTCCTCTATATCCAAGAAGGTTACCATTAAATATTCCTTATATTCAAGTGATTTCTCAATCGGGCCAATAAGGGAGTGGAGAGCTGTTTCCACCGATCGTCCCTTACAGTATGCGTGTTGAGATCCCGACAGCTCACCCAGTTTGATTGGGCCTCTAATGTAAGCCTCTATTTATCTTTCCAGTGATTTTAACGGAAAAGCGGATACGCTTATAGGCCTAAAATCTTTGGGATAGCAGTGAGAGCCTTTTCCCGCCTTAGGTATAAATATTACTTTTACTTCAGTCCATTTCCTAAGAATGTGAGAGAGTTCTAAGCCCTTGAAGATAACTTCCAGCTAGGGTAGGGTTAACTCAATAGTTCGCTGGATATCCGCCGGTATACTGCCATCAGGTCCTGCCGAGTTGTATGGCTTAAAACTGTGTATTTACTATATGACTTACGGGGTCTACCTCCCTATTTACCATGGGTCTCTCCGGAACTAGTATTGAGCTCTCCGGGAAATGCGTTTCTAGTAGTAGCTCCAGGGATTCCTCACTAAACGTAGCTCATGAACCATCCAGTCATTGTAGATAACTGTGGATGGAAGGGCTACAACATAGTACTTTGCGCAGCCTGGCCGCCCCCGAGGACTCCTCCCGAGGATATTACCACAGTAGAGCCTCCAGGTCCTTGTTTCGGCTACTTTTAGCTCGGACTTGTAGGTTTAGAGTTCCTTCCTTATAGCAGTCCCAATCTGCAGCTGCATTTGTGTTCCTCGCTTTCTTGAACAGTCTCCTGCATTACACGTACCTTGGATGGCCACCACCAGGATGGCCGAGACTTACCCAAAGGCCTACTGATAGGACATGCACAACATGGCTTTGTTAAAAGCAACAGATAGCTTGGTTACTAGAACATGAAGCTCCTGTGTAGATGTAGGTTGGTTTGGAACCGATACCGGTAATGAATTACCAAGAATGGTTATAAAGCAGTCCAAATTAGTTTCCTTCAGTTCTAGTGGGTTTTGTATCATACTGGAGATAACAATTCGGACACTTTCCAGTTCAATACCCTATCCTTAATAAAATCTGAGACAAGTGTGATGTTTAGCACTTTTTGTCTATTTATAGTAATGAAGGCTGGCTTTAGTATTATTTAGGTTAAAAAAAAAAATTTAAATTGGGCGGATTTTACTCCAGCACTCAATGCCACTAATGGGCCCACGGTGCCATACCCGGACAAACACATATACTTACACATTAAAAACACCCAACTCGGGAATCGAACCCGAGACCCTCGAATAACAAAGCAAGGACGCTACTTACTGTGCCAACGAGGGCGGTAAATATTTAGGTTAGTTCTTAAAATAAAATCAGGGAGTAACTCATCTTGCGCTTCTTGATATTTGTACTTCCCCAAATTGAGTGATGCGCGTTAGCATCACTGCCCATGATGACTCCTACTTTTCGTCTTTTAGCCTCCGTTATTGCACTGCCCAACCTACCTGGTGGTATACTTTCCTCCTCGTATGGTAGGTAGGCCGATATAAGCCAGAAATGTTGCCCCCCCATTTCGATGCCACTACATCAGCGTTGCTGTAATTTAGTATTCAAATTATTTCTAGCGAGACTGCAGGAATGTACCTTACCTTCATTTGTCCCGTGTAATATTTTGTATTTGAGAATTCTGACCCCCTGTACCCGGTTACCACTGACCCAAGGTTCCTGAAGCAGAACCACATCAATGGACTCAGACTCCATTTTTTGCAGAAGGGCCTCCGAGGCGGCTTTACAGTGAAAATAACACAAAAATTGAAATAACTTTTAACCAGCAGTAATTATAGATTTTAGCTGGAAATGAGTTCTCCTTTTACGTCTTTTCGTTTAATTGTGTACATTTGGGACACCCTGTACACATATTTTGGTTTACTCTTCCACATGGTGACGAGGCTATATTTTAGATTGTCATTAGGTTATAATTTTATAGTTCGCTGTTTATCGTGGAGAACCACACTATTATTTTGATTACTAGCACAACACAACTTAACACCGACCTTATGGAATAAAAAACAACTTAAATGACCTATACTAATTTCTTACATATTATTAAAAATATTAAATGAGCAAGAAATAACTACATATTTTAAACTAATATCGACTACTATACAATGCTTTTATGACATGATTTTTTGTTATCTCTAAATAGGCTTGGTTGTACCTATTTTATTTTATCGCTACAATTGATGCGTGCAAACGTTATGAATTATATTTTGAATACAGTAGTAATCGAACTTGATAATAGCACGTAAATGATTTATTTTCTTACAAAATATTTACAAACTGTTGCCAGAAGAAAATATAGCAGTTGATTTGTAATGCAAGTATTGTTCTTACTCCATACAATTTTATGCGCGTTGTATATCTGTTCTCTATGATATAAAAATGGAGTTTCTGAATTCAAAAACTCTAATAACTCAGCGGCGGATTAATCAGCACCACAGTATTCTATATTTTCACGCTGGTATGGATGACCTTACAACTTGAACTTGTTGCGTACTTTTTTGATATACGAGTGCCCATGTCAATCCATATCCCTCTGATTAAAACTTATTAGAGCATATAATTATGAAAAACTCTTGTGTTGTGGTATGAAAAAATATGAAAAATATAGGGAACATTATGTTGTTGTGGATAATGTAGTTTTTAACCAACTATTCTTACGTCTGGAAACCATTCCATCCCGGTACATTAGGAATATTTATGGATTTCGTGAAAAAGCAGATCAAACCAGGAGTGTGATGCTATACGTAGAAAAAGGATCTATATTTTGTAAACTTTTAATGATTACACGAATTCAGGTTCAGACCATATACTCACCGGTTTCCCAAGGATTGAACCGATGTGACTCCAAATTACCGTATATTAGCTATGCTCCTAGGTGATACACAATGAATACCATTATGTTTTCATTAAAGTCTGTGTTAACGAAGTAACTTTTTTACTGAAACTATATGTACAAATACAACCAATGTTTTTTGGAGTATCATTGTCAATTTCATTCAAAAATGTTATCTTTAGATGGATAATATACTCATCATTTGGATCATATTTCTTTTTAACATACAGTGTAACTATTGAAAATAAATTTTTTACGAGATACCTTGCTTCAGCTGCGGCTTAACCGCGTGAACAATATCTTGATTCTATCTGGCTTCTTTTGTTTCTTTGAGAATCCATCCGTTATTTCCTCGGAACGCAATAAAAAATTACGCTTAAAATTGAACCTGACCATATTGCTGAATGCTCGTGATTTTATTTAAGTGTCACTTATCTTATAAATACGAATAAATTTTTCACTGGCGCAATATCGATAAGAGTATGTTTCATGCAACTATCACTTATAGCCAATTTGAAGAAAGTAAATATACAGAGATAAAATTATCGCACAAACTGTAACGAAATGTCAAAATATATACTTGTTGTATCACTTTTCAATACATTAGAAGAAAATAATGCGAGAAAGATGGCCTCTTGATCCACATGGGGTTTTTAAGCTTCTGGAGAAGAAATACTTATGGTTTTCGATTTAAAGCCTAATTCTAAAATTCGTGTTTCCAATTTTCGAAATATCAATAAAACTTCTTCTCGGTTTCTTATTAATTAGTGATGGTAAAAAAACGCGAATGAGCCGATTACTATTACTTATAGTTCAGGCTCACGCAATAATCAAAAGTATGATAAAATATCTATTATCAATTTGAAACATTTTGAAACAAAAAAATGGCTGACCTTAGTAATTCAAAGAAACTGGCCTTGAAAATGACACCTTGAACCTGGTACTTGATCTTCAATATAAATTAATTCGATCGACGTTGTTTTGATAACCATATGTGTTACACGCAACCCTAAATTTCGTAAATTCATTATGGAATTTCCTGCACAAATTTCTAATTGTGGTCATAAGTTGTAAACAAAAATATAATTTCAGCGAATTTCCATTACAAGAATTGGAAATTAATATTTGTATATAAACATATGTTTTTTGGGGAAATTATAACTTGTATGTATATATAGTGTTCAAAAACGACATTTAGATTTCTTTTTAACGTTCACTTTTTTAATCGAAAAAATCATCCAAAACGCACCGCACATACCCGCCAATTAGAAACGACGACGATATTCAATATATATAAATGATTGCGCTTGATAATCAATCATGTAAATATTAGAATAGCATTTCCATAAGTTTATTTCTCTATATATATACATGCATGTGCATATATGTTGAACGAAGCACATATTACACAATAGTTTGTACAAAACTACAACTAAATTGGTAATAAATAAGTATAAGGAAGAAAGAAATGATTAAGTTGATAGTGAAAGTTGTGTGTATGTACTTTAAATTTATACAAAAAATTCTTCTTGAAGATTTAATCGCGTTTAACTATATATCAAGTCGCACGTATATGTGTACATACATATATACATACAGAAGAATGATCGTAAATAATTGAAATTCTTGTAACGTTATGGTGCGGTCTGCTATATAGCTATTGAACATACACGTAACAATTTAATTTACATTTTTTCGACAAATATTGCATATGCAAATGATTTATTTATTAAACGGCCAGAAAACAAACCAATTTAAAAGATCAATAATACGTTTTGTGAAATTTTGCAAATAATTGCTTCAATACATAATTATTTTCACTTGGTTTGGTTTTATAGCCGTTTGAAAAATTAGATTAGTAACGGCATGGTTATTTTTTGTGCATGTATACCTATATGTACGTACATAATGATGTTGTTGTCGAATTTCTTATATGTACTCGTATATAGCCGCAAACTTGTGATTTTATTTTATTTTTTGTAATTAATTTAGATGGTAAACATATCATAAAAAAGTGATGTCACGTTCAAGTTTAACATTTTATCGTTATACATCTTAGCGATTAATAACAAGACTGCGGATTGATTAATTTAATCGGATTTCCTAAAATTAGCGTTTGTGAAAAAATGAATATTCCATCGCTTAATAATACGGCAAATTTGACGTGAGCTTTCTACTCATCTATTCAATTTAAACAATTTACTATACATTTGTATTAAGTAAGCGCCTATACGTATATATTTGGCCAGCTTGTGATGATACATAAAACATTTTCAAGTTAGAAATCGAACAACTGTTGCATTAATCATTAATAACATTTAATTTAATCAATTTATCATTTTTATAGTCGCGATTTGTACAACTAAATGTATAGAAAAGTACCGTAAAAGTGCATGCGCAATTTAATTCAACTATACGAACTGGTTCAGTGTATTCCGATTGTTGATTATGATTTACTTTACGGAAATCTAACTTTGTTATATAAATGACGAAGATTAATATATATATACAACTCGAAGCAAGTTCTTCATTTCTTTCTATTCTACACATATGACGCGATCTGCCGCGTCAGTATATTATAGTAATCAAACGCATTCTGCCTATGTAGGTCGAAAATAAAACGAGCTATTCAAAACATTAAACAATATTATACATATGAATATGTAGTTCAATTCATTGCACGAATTGTAAATAGTGGGCTCAAACAATCAAAAACGATCATTGAGCAAAAAATATAATTGATCTTTCTCAAACACACACATGGCGTTTTGGTATACATTCAAAATGTTCCATAGCAATTCGTGCAATTCGTCCAAAATGTTCAGAACATATTTTCTGGCGTTGTGGTTGAATCTACAAACTTATAGGACGGATCGGATCATTTTACATATATAAGACATTATGTATAGTAGTTATGACTAAAATTCAAAGATCTTAATTACCAAATTTCTAATTATAATTCCCACCGCACCAAACGACTCACCTCGCCACTTCAAGTCGTATAATATAAACTTAATTTTATGGTATGGTTTTCATCAGATGGATTTTATTTTGGTCAGAATTGAGCTCTGCAGCTATTCGTTATTTTCATTATTTTAACAGGTTTCATTATAGCTGTTAAGTTGGCAACATTGCTGTTAAATTTCTTTTTGGCCTAGAAACAATTTTTATTTTTTATAAATTTATTATTTGTAAAAAAAAAGTACTGTCGCCCTTCTTGATTATACTTGTAGATAAACCAAAACTCTTTCGATTGACAGAAACAGTTGACCTAAGCCTGAAGGTGTGATGCAATCAAGTAATTCGTTTAAAACTTTCTCCTAAGAGTGTTGCGCAGTTTTTCACGACAGCAAGACAACACTTCTCACCAAACCAATTATTGTTGGGTTTTCTTTTTACAAAACTAAGAGTCCGTCATCGACGACTACAGCTGAGCTTTCAACAATTCCTATTGACAAAGTTTACGTTGTTAGACTGGTAACAAGCGTCCAAAATGCCATTACTGAGCGTTGTTTTGATTAATTTCCGTTTCTGTCCATACGAAAACTGCCGTCATTGTATTGTCATTGTCATTGTATGGCGATTACTGCATACGTAGTTGGTGGCCAACTGATACGATCGTATATTTTGAACTATCTACACTTTCATAATTATACTTGTAAAAATGGAGTGAAATCTGGTTGTATTAGATACTACGTTGTAATGTAACGAATTATAATTGAATTGTATGGAAAGAAATGGCACTCAACATTCGAAATGATGAATGCAAATGGTTTTCCTAAACTGGAAAGAAACTATCCTGTTGTTTAACCGTTTCTGATAAGATTAGACATGTTGGATGCGTAAATGAAATTTTAAAATATTGTCTACAATTCATATGGCAATGTGAGGGAGAGATAACACATAGTTCTAAGTTCTTCAGTTGTATCTCTAATACAACCTCGTCGATTTATTGTCACTGCATCGGTTCTTTTAAATGCATATTGTTCAATCAGCAGACAAATGAGTATCGGTTTTTTGGTTTAGGATTTGAACAATTATCCGTCTTACCTATAGGGTCATCAACATTTAATAAAACCACGCGACCTTTTCAAAATCAAAAGTAGTTAAACTAAAGATATTATTTACATTTACTGCATCTGTGCCAGGCTTGCATTCCTTTTGTTCCACAATAGCTTTGTTCCACAATCTTGGAGCAAGAGTAGAGTTATTTTTATTCCGAAAATTGGCAAGTCGGACTGACTTGCACTGACCCCAAGTATTGTCGGCCTATTTGCCTGTCATCAACCTTTCTCAAACCATTAGAAAGGACTGTTATTAGATTCATCAGAGATCACCATTTAACTACTGCTCCGCTCAGTAACATTCAACATTCTTACATAGGGTTGGCAAATCCTGTGAAACGCACTACATGAACTTGTAAATAGGATTGAAAGATCACTGTGTAATAGTGAGTTTCTTGTGGGTACTTTCCTGGATATTGCAGGAACCTTCAATAGTACCTGTACCAAATTGGGTATCGAATCTGTCAAATGGATCGAATTTATGCTTAAACCTCGCCTCATTATCTCCGTGCTAGATGAAAGCTCGGTTTCAGTCGGTTTTAGGGTGCTTTCGCCTCAATTGTGACTTTTGGTCATTGACGAGCTCCTTGTAAAACTTCAAAAATCCGGTCTCGTCGCTCAAAGTTACCCTGATGATCTGGTTCTGACAATTTCTGGTAGGCATTTGAATGTCTTATCTGATTTAATGCAACACGCTCTTCTTATTGTAGATCAGCGGTGCCCTGATAAGGGTTTACATGTGAACTCCTCTAAAACTGACTTAGTTGTATTCACTAGACGTAGGAATACTGATGCATTTTCTGTGCCATCTCTTTTTGGGTGTAAGATTAATAGCTCATACCACGTCAAACACCTTGGTATTATTTTAGATAGTAAAGTCTCTTGGAAGTATCATCTGGATTACAAAATACAATAAAAAATAATAATAATAATAATAACTGGTTCTACCAATGCTAGCATATGCATCTGTGGTTTGGTGGCCAGTATAGTCAACTTTCACTTGCCAAACTCAACAGTTTGCAAAATATCGTATGTATAGGGCCGTTACTGAAGCCATGTCTTCGGCTCCGCTTCTAGCTATGGAATCTATTTTATCTCTGCCCCAGCTACAGTCATTCATTCTTAGCACAGCTTGCTCAGCGGCGTTTCGCTTGTGTTGGGGCGTGGAACGCATTCGGTACTAAATCGGGACATAGGTTAATTCTTAGTGTTTTTAAAGCAGCTGTGCCGGAAATTGACATGTTTAATGATAGGCTGTTGCTTGAATTTAACTTTTACAAATCATTCGAGGTAGTTTACCAATCGGAAGATATGTGGTTCTCACCAAACTTTCTCAAGCGAATATCTAAATCGCTAGCGTTTCCCATCGCTGGATTTGAAAACTTCTGGCAGTTTGGGTACTTACTGTACTATTTCTCAAGCGGAATTAATCGCGGTTACTCGATGTGCCATTACAGCTATTAATTTCGCGGTTAATGGCAAACATATTATTTTCTGTGCTAACAGTAAATCTGTCCTCAACTCCTTAAATAATCCTTGGACCAACTCAAAACTGATGAAGGATTGTAAGAATTTTTTGAATGTTCTCTGCCGTAATAACAAAGTTACGGTCTTGTTGGTATGAAATCGCAGACAATTTGGCAAAAATTGAAAAAAAAAATGGTATTTATTGTGTCTTAGTACCATCATGAATCATATGTATTACGCTATTTTAGTTTGCGCCTTTGCTTAAATAAAATAAAATAATTTTATAATTTAAAGAGCAGTATAACCAAGCAATAAATTAACTTATATTGATAGTGTCTTCTCGATGGTGTACCCTGGGTAACTTGAATGCGTCTTCAAGCGCCTTCCAATGTGCTTATCTTAATTATATAATTTGTTTGTTTTTTTTGTATTGTTAGTCGAATTTTACCAACCACCATCTATTATTAACTCAGATTTGCCATCTAAATTAAGAGAACGTAAAGGTCGAAACGTGCATCTATTTCATCTATATATCCACGCGCAATGATCAAATTTCCGAAAAGAATAAATTCCCTAGAGAACAATTTTATCTACACTATTCATCTAAACTAATGTATAAGTATATATATTTCGTCGATGCTATGTATCGTGTGAAAATTTTCTAAATTACAAATCTAGCTCAAGAACATGCTAAACTATATGTCATGTTATAAATTCAACAAATCACAAATTATATAATCAACAATCGGTGATTAAAATAAATTCAATTCATTTAAAAAGTTTAAGGAAATCATTAAACAAATAACATCTTTGCGACCATGACCTTACTTAATGTTAATACACGCTGATGGAATTGGAGAAATGTGAAGCAGTTGGTTAAGCGAAAATCAAAAATATATTAAGTGAGAGTGGTATGTGTGTGTGTGTATAGTATGATTTCAATTGAAATGAAAAAAAAAAATTAAAATTAAAAAAAAAATGATTGTGAACATTTGCTCGCGCGCCCCGCTACTTTCTTTTTCAAGAAGAAAACTATTAAGAAATTTTCTTTCTTTCTTCTCTTCTCCATCCATTTTGTCGTGCGGCAGACAAAAATGGCCCGGGTTAAAAGAAAACACAAAATAATATCTCTCCGGCTGGTATCCGTATATATAAGCTAAACATTTTTTATCCAAACTTACATTCAACAGTTTGATCTTCAACAGGCAACAGTGAAGAAATAATTACACTTTATTAATTATTTTGTGTGTCTGTGTTTGTTTCATTAATTTAGTAATTACAAGTGTGTGTTCGTGTGTGTGAATAATATGGCTTCGTGGCTGACAGTAAGTACACTATACACTAATTGGATAAAAATAAAACCCGCGCTCTACATATACCAATATGGATTATATCGAACATTATGTGGATTATACATCGGTCGGTTGGATTATAATACAATAAATAATAAAACAAAGTGAAAGTCATTATCACTAAAAAAAAAATAATAATAATAATAATAAAGGAAATGAGCAAGATCAAAAATTATAAATTGTTCATGTATGATGATGATGATCTTCGTAATTTTGCGCGATCGTGAATTCTTTTAATAGCCAAATATTTTAATAGCCGCAAGAGCAAATATTTGAAATTATAATTCCTTTCACTTTTTATTGTCTGCATATACAAAATATGTAATATATACACCATTTCTCGGTTACAATTTAACGAATTATTATGTTATTTTAAAAATTTCTATCAAATTATAAAAATCCTTATATCCGCACCCGTGTCCAATTTTTAATTATAAAACTTTCACTCGCCAAAAATTTAATTAATCGATCTTTTATTAATTTTTGTGTTATAGTTCACATGTGTTGTATTTGCAACATTGGTTGCTTCGACTACAGGATTTGGGGGGAAAGAACAGTAAGTTAATAGATATTTGGAATTTGTGTTTAAAGATTTTAGACGGATTATTAATTTATTACCTGGTTTTATAGCGTTCATATTCGAATTCATTTGCCGGAACAGCATCATGATGTCCATCATCATAAAGAAAAGGTTATAATACATGAGGAACATGGGCATGGAGGCGGCGGTGGTGGACACGGTGGTGGCCATGGGGATCATGGAGGTGGCGGTGGAGGACATTCAGGGCCAGGATTTGCTGAAGGTTTAATTGGTGGATTCCTAGGTCATGACGATGGTGGTCATGGAGGTGGTTTCGGCGGAGGATTTGCCGGTGGATTTGGTGGAGGTCATGGTGGAGGTCATGGTGGAGGGCATGGCGGTGGTGGTGGAGGCTATGGAGGCGGCGGTGGTGGTGGCCATGGCGGCGCTGTTGCAATTGAAACCCATGTAGTTCATGCCGGTGGTGGCGGTGGATTTGGTGGAGGAGGTCATGGAGGCGGATTTGGCGGCGGCTTCGGTGGTGGTCATGGTGGAGGAGGTGGACACGGCGGAGGACATGGCGGTGGATTCGGCGGCGGTTTTGGTGGTGGTCATGGTGGTGGTGACTTCGGCGGACATGGCGGTGGCTTAGGAGGCGGATTTGGTGGAGGCCACGATGACCATGGAATTGGAGGAGGATTTAGCGGCGGTCATAATTCAATCTCATTCAGCAGCGGTGGAGGTCATGACAGTTATGGCGGTGGTGGTGGAGGTGGATTCGGCGGTGGACATGGCGATCATGGCAGTGGCGGATTTGTAGCTAGTCACGGTGCTTTCGGAGGAGGCGGTGGCGGCGGTGGTGGATATGGAGATGGACATGACTCTGGAATCAGTGCAGGATACAGCTCAGGAGGTCATGACAGTTTTGGAGGAGGTTTCGGTTCCAGCGGAGGCGGTGGGCATGATAGCTACAGCATTGGTGGAGGTTCAGGCCATGGCGGTGGTGGTTTCAGTTCCGGTGGACATGACAGCTACAGTCTCGGTGGAGGCGGCAGCGGTGGTGGTCACGGTGGTGGTGGCTTTAGTTCCGATGGACACGATAGTTATTCTGGTGTAGACAGTTATAGCGTAGGTCATCCATCAGGCCATCCATCGGGCGGATCAGGTGGTTACAGCTATCCAGTACCTAGCGGCGGCGGTGGTGGACATCATTAGTGTATAGTACAATTCTAATTTAATTTCACCTCATCCTAACAATCATCATCATCAAACTCATCAATTTTGTAATTGTTAAAACCAAACGCATATTTTGTTATAATTTTATTAATTATTTTTCAAGTCATTTAGTTATTAAGTGTATGAAAAATATTGTTGTCTTGTTTGTAAGCGATATACATTTTAATGTATTTTATTTTTATATAAATAAATTAATTTAATTTAAAATATGACTCCTTTTTTTTCCAAAATTATTTCATCCGCGATCACTTTGGGCTCGTTCGATGAATACAACCGAAATTGTAATGCAACAAGTAAGTATGTAACAACAGAACCAGCTATCTGTAAAAAAAAAATTATTGTAATTCCATTTATTGTTCTTTTGTATGTGCAATTAAACAATAAAATTTCTAATTTAAATAAAAAAAAACAATTCCATCTCATTAATTGAAAATGAAATGTAGGTCTGTGCAATCTACATAGTACATCAAATAATTATGTACAGAATAATTTCACTCATCATACAGAACGAATCACATACAATTAAACATAATTATGATTATTCAAATAACAAACAAAACAAAATAATTGAAATTATGATTCAATCATACGTATAGATAGAGAGAAATTACCAAGACAACTTTTTAAAGATCAAACGATCGATCGATCAACGTAGGAGGTGAAATTATAAATTGAACTTGTCCCCTTGTGGTGATCACCATTTTTAAAAGTGACATTTTACATTTAAAGTGTGTTAAATAAAACCAATTTCAAAACATTTTTGCTTAAATATATGTATACGTACGTACATACGTATCTAGAATAATTTCTATTCGTGCATATAAATGAAAGTAAAATTGAATATAAAAAAAAAACATAACAAAACCAACTTGTTAGACTTTTAATTTCTTCCAATAACACAATCACTGAAACTAGCAACAAAAACTTCTTCAAACGTATTTTAAACTATTATAAGAAAGGAAATCTATTGTTAATTTATATACATTTTCTTTAAACACAATCACCATGGTACGATAGTGTGGGAATAATTCATACATATATTTATGTTAAACATGGAAAACGATGAAAGTTGAAGTAAACTTTGCCAAATCCGGTTCTAATTGAGCCTGTTGAGTTTGAGATCTGTATAACCAACTCAGCTTATATTCAACAATATATATACATATATATATATATATATATATATATATATATATATATATATATATATATATATATATATATATATATATATATATATACATATATATACATATATATATATATATATATATATATATATACATATATATATATATATATATATATATATATATATATATATATATATATATATATATATATATATAAGTTTTATTTTTATATTACTATTCAATGCTTCTAGAAGTTTTATTTTTATATAACAATTCACTATTACTTCTAGAAGTTTTATTTTTATATAACAATTATATAACAAGTTTTATTTTTATATTACTATTCAATGCTTCTAGAAGTTTTATTTTTATATGACAATTCACTATTACTTTATATTACGTAATAAAATAAATGCTTCAGAAAATAAATGCTTCTAGAAGTTTTATTTTTATATAACAATTCACTATTACTTCTAAAAGTTTTATTTTTATATAAAAATTATATAACAAGTTTTATTTTTATATTACTATTCAATGCTTCTAGAAGTTTTATTTTTATATAACAATTCACTATTACTTTATATTACGTAATAAAATAAATGCTTCAGAAAATAAATGCTTCTAGAAGTTTTATTTTTATATAACAATTCACTATTACTTCTAGAAGTTTTATTTTTATATAAAAATTATATAACAAGTTTTATTTTTATATTACTATTCAATGCTTCTAGAAGTTTTATTTTTATATAACAATTCACTATTACTTTATATTACGTAATAAAATAAATGCTTCTAGAAGTTTTATTTTTATATAACAATTCACTATTACTTCTAGAAGTTTTATTTTTATATAACAATTATATAACAAGTTTTATTTTTATATTACTATTCAATGCTTCTAGAAGTTTTATTTTTATATAACAATTCACTATTACTTTATATTACGTAATAAAATAAATGCTTCAGAAAATAAATGCTTCTAGAAGTTTTATTTTTATATAACAATTCACTATTACTTCTAGAAGTTTTATTTTTATATTACTATTCAATGCTTCTAGAAGTTTTATTTTTATATAATAATTCACTATTACTTTATATTACGTAATAAAATAAATGCTTCAGAAAATAAATGCTTCTAGAAGTTTTATTTTTATATAACAATTCACTATTACTTCTAGAAGTTTTATTTTTATATAACAATTATATAACAAATTTATTTTTATATTACTATTCAATGCTTCTAGAAGTTTTATTTTTATATAACAATTCACTATTACTTCTAGAAGTTTTATTTTTATATAACAATTATATAACAAGTTTTATTTTTATATTACTATTCAATGCTTCTAGAAGTTTTATTTTTATATAACAATTCACTATTACTTCTAGAAGTTTTATTTTTATATAACAATTCACTATTACTTTATATTACGTAATAAAATAAATGCTTCAGAAAATAAATGCTTCTAGAAGTTTTATTTTTATATAACAATTCACTATTACTTTATATAACGTAATAAAATAAATGCTTCAGAAAATAAATACTTCTAGAAGTTTTATTTTTATATAACAATTCACTATTACTTCTAGAAGTTTCATTTTTATATAAAAATTATATAACAAGTTTTATTTTTATATTACTATTCAATGCTTCTAGAAGTTTTATTTTTATATAACAATTCACTATTACTTCTAGAAGTTTTATTTTTATATAACAATTCACTATTACTTCTAGAAGTTTTATTTTTATATAACAATTATATAACAAGTTTTATTTTTATATTACTATTCAATGCTTCTAGAAGTTTTATTTTTATATAACAATTATATAACAAGTTTTATTTTTATATTACTATTCAATGCTTCTAGAAGTTTTATTTTTATATAAAAATTCACTATTACTTTATATTACGTAATAAAATAAATGCTTCTAGAAGATTTATTTTTATATAACAATTCACTATTACTTCTAGAAGTTTTATTTTTATATAACAATTATATAACAAGTTTTATTTTTATATTACTATTCAATGCTTCTAGAAGTTTTATTTTTATATAACAATTCACTATTACTTCTAGAAGTTTTATTTTTATATAACAATTATATAACAAGTTTTATTTTTATATTACTATTCAATGCTTCTAGAAGTTTTATTTTTATATAATAATTCACTATTACTTTATATTACGTAATAAAATAAATGCTTCAGAAAATAAATGCTTCTAGAAGTTTTATTTTTATATAACAATTCACTATTACTTCTAGAAGTTTTATTTTTATATAACAATTATATAACAAATTTATTTTTATATTACTATTCAATGCTTCTAGAAGTTTTATTTTTATATAACAATTCACTATTACTTCTAGAAGTTTTATTTTTATATAACAATTATATAACAAGTTTTATTTTTATATTACTATTCAATGCTTCTAGAAGTTTTATTTTTATATAACAATTCACTATTACTTCTAGAAGTTTTATTTTTATATAACAATTCACTATTACTTTATATTACGTAATAAAATAAATGCTTCAGAAAATAAATGCTTCTAGAAGTTTTATTTTTATATAACAATTCACTATTACTTTATATTACGTAATAAAATAAATGCTTCAGAAAATAAATACTTCTAGAAGTTTTATTTTTATATAACAATTCACTATTACTTCTAGAAGTTTTATTTTTATATAACAATTATATAACAAGTTTTATTTTTATATTACTATTCAATGCTTCTAGAAGTTTTATTTTTATATAACAATTCACTATTACTTTATATTAAGTAATAAAATAAATGCTTCAGAAAATAAATGCTTCTAGAAGTTTTATTTTTATATAACAATTCACTATTACTTCTAGAAGTTTCATTTTTATATAACAATTATATAACAAGTTTTATTTTTATATTACTATTCAATGCTTCTACAAGTTTTATTTTTATATAACAATTCACTATTACTTTATATTACGTAATAAAATAAATGCTTCAGAAAATAAATGCTTCTAGAAGTTTTATTTTTATATAACAATTATATAACAAGTTTTATTTTTATATTACTATTCAATGCTTCTAGAAGTTTTATTTTTATATAACAATTATATAACAAGTTTTATTTTTATATTACTATTCAATGCTTTTAGAAGTTTTATTTTTATATAACAATTCACTATTACTTCTAGAAGTTTTATTTTTATATAACAATTCACTATTACTTTATATTACGTAATAAAATAAATGCTTCAGAAAATAAATGCTTCTAGAAGTTTTATTTTTATATAACAATTCACTATTACTTTATATTACGTAATAAAATAAATGCTTCAGAAAATAAATGCTTCTAGAAGTTTTATTTTTATATAACAATTCACTATTACTTCTAGAAGTTTTATTTTTATATAAAAATTATATAACAAGTTTTATTTTTATATTACTATTCAATGCTTCTAGAAGTTTTATTTTTATATAACAATTCACTATTACTTTATATTACGTAATAAAATAAATGCTTCAGAAAATAAATGCTTCTAGAAGTTTTATTTTTATATAACAATTCACTATTACTTCTAGAAGTTTTATTTTTATATAACAATTATATTACAAGTTTTATTTTTATATTACTATTCAATGCTTCTAGAAGTTTTATTTTTATATAACAATTCACTATTACTTTATATTACGTAATAAAATAAATGCTTCAGAAAATAAATGCTTCTAGAAATTTTATTTTTATATAACAATTCACTATTACTTCTAGAAATTTTATTTTTATATAACAATTCACTATTACTTCTAGAAGTTTTATTTTTATATAACAATTATATAACAAGTTTTATTTTTATATTACTATTCAATGCTTCTAGAAGTTTTATTTTTATATAACAATTCACTATTACTTCTAGAAGTTTTATTTTTATATAACAATTATATAACAAGTTTTATTTTTATATTACTATTCAATGCTTCTAGAAGTTTTATTTTTATATGACAATTCACTATTACTTTATATTACGTAATAAAATAAATGCTTCAGAAAATAAATGCTTCTAGAAGTTTTATTTTTATATAACAATTCACTATTACTTCTAAAAGTTTTATTTTTATATAAAAATTATATAACAAGTTTTATTTTTATATTACTATTCAATGCTTCTAGAAGTTTTATTTTTATATAACAATTCACTATTACTTCTAGAAGTTTTATTTTTATATAAAAATTATATAACAAGTTTTATTTTTATATTACTATTCAATGCTTCTAGAAGTTTTATATTTATATAACAATTCACTATTACTTTATATTACGTAATAAAATAAATGCTTCTAGAAGTTTTATTTTTATATAACAATTCACTATTACTTCTAGAAGTTTTATTTTTATATAACAATTATATAACAAGTTTTATTTTTATATTACTATTCAATGCTTCTAGAAGTTTTATTTTTATATAACAATTATATAACAAGTTTTATTTTTATATTACTATTCAATGCTTCTAGAAGTTTTATTTTTATATAATAATTCACTATTACTTTATATTACGTAATAAAATAAATGCTTCAGAAAATAAATGCTTCTAGAAGTTTTATTTTTATATAACAATTCACTATTACTTCTAGAAGATTTATTTTTATATAACAATTATATAACAAATTTATTTTTATATTACTATTCAATGCTTCTAGAAGTTTTATTTTTATATAACAATTATATAACAAGTTTTATTTTTATATTACTATTCAATGCTTCTAGAAGTTTTATTTTTATATAACAATTCACTATTACTTCTAGAAGTTTTATTTTTATATAACAATTCACTATTACTTTATATTACGTAATAAAATAAATGCTTCAGAAAATAAATGCTTCTAGAAGTTTTATTTTTATATAACAATTCACTATTACTTTATATTACGTAATAAAATAAATGCTTCAGAAAATAAATACTTCTAGAAGTTTTATTTTTATATAACAATTCACTATTACTTCTAGAAGTTTTATTTTTATATAACAATTCACTATTACTTCTAGAAGTTTTATTTTTATATAACAATTATATAACAAGTTTTATTTTTATATTACTATTCAATGCTTCTAGAAGTTTTATTTTTATATAACAATTCACTATTACTTTATATTACGTAATAAAATAAATGCTTCAGAAAATAAATGCTTCTAGAAGTTTTATTTTTATATAACAATTCACTATTACTTCTAGAAGTTTTATTTTTATATAACAATTATATAACAAGTTTTATTTTTATATTACTATTCAATGCTTCTAGAAGTATTATTTTTATATAACAATTCACTATTACTTTATATTACGTAATAAAATAAATGCTTCAGAAAATAAATGCTTCTAGAAGTTTTATTTTTATATAACAATTCACTATTACTTCTAGAAGTTTTATTTTTATATTACTATTCAATGCTTCTAGAAGTTTTATTTTTATATAACAATTCACTATTACTTTATATTACGTAATAAAATAAATGCTTCAGAAAATAAATGCTTCTAGAAGTTTTATTTTTATATAACAATTCACTATTACTTTATATTACGTAATAAAATAAATGCTTCTAGAAGTTTTATTTTTATATAACAATTCACTATTACTTCTAGAAGTTTTATTTTTATATAACAATTATATAACAAGTTTTATTTTTATATTACTATTCAATGCTTCTAGAAGTTTTATTTTTATATAACAATTCACTATTACTTTATATTACGTAATAAAATAAATGCTTCAGAAAATAAATGCTTCTAGAAGTTTTATTTTTATATAACAATTCACTATTACTTCTAGAAGTTTTATTTTTATATAACAATTATATAACAAGTTTTATTTTTATATTACTATTCAATGCTTCTACAAGTTTTATTTTTATATAACATTTCACTATTACTTTATATTACGTAATAAAATAAATGCTTCAGAAAATAAATGCTTCTAGAAGTTTTATTTTTATATAACAATTCACTATTACTTCTAGAAGTTTTATTTTTATATAACAATTATATAACAAGTTTTATTTTTATATTACTATTCAATGCTTCTAGAAGTTTTATTTTTATATAACAATTATATAACAAGTTTTATTTTTATATTACTATTAAATGCTTCTAGAAGTTTTATTTTTATATGACAATTCACTATTACTTTATATTACGTAATAAAATAAATGCTTCAGAAAATAAATGCTTCTAGAAGTTTTATTTTTATATAACAATTCACTATTACTTCTAGAAGTTTTATTTTTATATAAAAATTATATAACAAGTTTTATTTTTATATTACTATTCAATGCTTCTAGAAGTTTTATTTTTATATAACAATTCACTATTACTTTATATTACGTAATAAAATAAATGCTTCAGAAAATAAATGCTTCTAGAAGTTTTAGTTTTATATAAAAATTATATAACAAGTTTTATTTTTATATTACTATTCAATGCTTCTAGAAGTTTTATTTTTATATAACAATTCACTATTACTTTATATTACGTAATAAAATAAATGCTTCTAGAAGTTTTATTTTTATATAACAATTCACTATTACTTCTAGTAGTTTTATTTTTATATTACTATTCAATGCTTCTAGAAGTTTTATTTTTATATAACAATTCACTATTACTTCTAGAAGTTTTATTTTTATATAACAATTCACTATTACTTTATATTACGTAATAAAATAAATGCTTCAGAAAATAAATGCTTCTAGAAGTTTTATTTTTATATAACAATTCACTATTACTTCTAGAAGTTTTATTTTTATATAAAAATTATATAACAAGTTTTATTTTTATATTACTATTCAATGCTTCTAGAAGTTTTATTTTTATATAACAATTCACTATTACTTCTAGAAGTTTTATTTTTATATAACAATTCACTATTACTTTATATTACGTAATAAAATAAATGCTTCAGAAAATAAATGCTTCTAGAAGTTTTATTTTTATATAACAATTCAATATTACTTCTAGAAGTTTTATTTTTATATAACAATTATATAACAAGTTTATTTTTATATTACTATTCAATGCTTCTAGAAGTTTTATTTTTATATAACAATTCACTATTACTTCTAGAAGTTTTATTTTTATATAACAATTCACTATTACTTTATATTACGTAATAAAATAAATGCTTCAGAAAATAAATGCTTCTAGAAGTTTTATTTTTATATAACAATTCACTATTACTTCTAGAAGTTTTATTTTTATATAACAATTATATAACAAGTTTTATTTTTATATTACTATTCAATGCTTCTAGAAGTTTTATTTTTATATAACAATTCACTATTACTTTATATTACGTAATAAAATAAATGCTTCAGAAAATAAATGCTTCTAGAAGTTTTATTTTTATATAACAATTCACTATTACTTCTAGAAGTTTTATTTTTATATAACAATTATATAACAAGTTTTATTTTTATATTACTATTCAATGCTTCTAGAAGTTTTATTTTTATATAACAATTCACTATTACTTTATATTACGTAATAAAATAAATGCTTCAGAAAATAAATGCTTCTAGAAGTTTTATTTTTATATAACAATTCACTATTACTTTATATTACGTAATAAAATAAATGCTTCAGAAAATAAATGCTTCTAGAAGTTTTATTTTTATATAACAATTCACTATTACTTCTAGAAGTTTTATTTTTATATTACTATTCAATGCTTCTAGAAGTTTTATTTTTATATAACAATTCACTATTACTTCTAGAAGTTTTATTTTTATATTACTATTCAATGCTTCTAGAAGTTTTATTTTTATATAACAATTCACTATTACTTTATATTACGTAATAAAATAAATGCTTCTAGAAGTTTTATTTTTATATAACAATTCACTATTACTTCTAGAAGTTTTATTTTTATATAACAATTATATAACAAATTTTATTTTTATATTACTATTGACAGTATTCACCGATTTTTATTTGACATTCGAAGAAATTATCATGAGAGTAAAATGCCCAGTTATGATAATTTTGTAATAAATATTTAACAATACATTGAAAAAAACACATACAAACATAAATTATCATGAGAGAAAATATCAGCAAATTTGCATAGTGTAGACCCCGGGTATAGAATGCATCTATTACAAATTTTTTTCGGATTTTCGGTAGCAAAAATCGGGAAATGATGAAATTTGGTTTCAAAATTTTAACACTACACAGCGTTGGTGTATTTTTTTTTATTTCTGTCAGAAACGCAATTTCGGTTGGTTATCTTATACCGGGTTTCCATCGTCAATAGTATAATAGTATTATAATATTATACTATCATTCATGGTCGGGTTTCCATCATATAGTGTGAAGTAAGCTGTATAATTATTTTTGAATATTGAAATTTGTCTTTTAATGTTTTATACAAATTTCATTACAATAATCAAATCACAATAACTATGTATGTAAATCAAAAACATATAGTTATATCAAAATACCACAAAAAAAACTTCGAACGAATCGAAATTGTAATAAAAAAGTACTGTCATGAAATATATTGTTAAAAATATAATTTGATACCTACTTTATTTTTGATAGATAATATTATAATACTATTGATAGTATAATATTATAATAATAGTATAATATTATAATACTATTATACTATTATGATGATAGTATAATATTATAATACTATTATACTATTGACGATGGAAACCCGGTATAAATATATATTGCAAAATTAAGTGTTTGTAAATTTATTATGAATAAATTATGTAATTATTAAATATTATTTTGTTAGATGGCAGCACTGATAATCAGTACATCAATTGTATAAATAGATAGGAAATGTTCTAGAAGCATTCATTTTCTGAAGCTGTGACCTGTGAGCATCATCTTATCTGAATAGTAATATAAAATAATAGTGAATAGTTATAGTTATATAAAAATAAAACTTCTAGAAGCATTTTATATAAAGCTAGAAGCATTTCTAGAAGCATTTTATATAAAATAATAGTGAAAATTAATAATAGATTAAAGAATAATAAATTAGAATAATAGATTAATAATTATAATAGAATTCTAGAAGCATTTTATATAAAATAATAGTGAATAGTTTATAGTTATATAAAAATAAAACTTCTAGAAGCATTTTATATAAAGCTAGAAGCATTTCTAGAAGCATTTTATATAAAATAATAGTGAAAATTAATAATAGATTAAAGAATAATAAATTAGAATAATAAATCCGATCGCGTGTATAATAATCCCAAACTCGGGCAGTCTTATTTCTCGCCGATCCAATAATGATATCAGTACAGTCCATGCCATTGAAATCGTGACGCGGTGTATAGGGGTCGAGGCCATCATTTTCTATATAAATTATTAAATGTATACATAAATAAATTCGTCCGGTTGATAAAACTCTTTGACAGATGCCGCCTCTTTTTCCAATCCAGATGGTGGTACATGCACATATTTTTCGGGCTCTTGACCCCGTGCCCATATCACATGCATCAAATCATTACCAATTGTATGATCCGTAGGATCGGATGTCTCAAGTTTCCGTCTGAACATAATCACAGTTTGTCCATTTTCTTCAAAATCGCCAGCATCGATTAAATCGTACTTGCCACCATAAAATGAATCGACTCGTGGGGTTGATCTAGATTACAAAAAAAAAAAATTATTTGTTAGTACATTTTACAAATAGTTATATAGACAGATTGTTGATAATTTACCGATCGCGTGTATAATAATCCCAAACTCGGGCAGTCTTATTTCTCGCCGATCCAATAATGATATCAGTACAGTCCATGCCATTGAAATCGTGACGCGGTGTATAGGGGTCGAGGCCATCATTTTCTATATAAATTATTAAATGTATACATAAATAAAATGTTTAAATTAAATTAAATTTTATTGTATGCTCACTTCATTGTAACAATATAAAAATAAATATAAATATAAAAAATAATAATCTTTATAATAATTAATTTTGGGAAGCTCCATAAGCTCCACCGGCACTGTTATTATTATCATCGACAAAAATAACATCATCATCATCAGCTAAATAAATATTAGGATTGATCAATAGTTCTGGTTCATCATCATCTACAACGATAACATTATCATCAGATTTTTGTAATTTTGGTAACCATTTAACCGGTTTATTAATTGTAGCAGAAGCATCATCATCTACAACGATAACATTATCATCAAATTTTTGTAATTTTGGTAACCATTTAACCGGTTTATTAATTGTAGCAGAAGCATCATCATCTACAACGATAACATTATCATCAGATTTTTGTAATTTTGGTAACCATTTAACCCGTTTATTAATTGTAGCAGAAGATGACGACGATTCTATATATATAAATAAAAATAAAAATTAAAATACATCATTATAACTAAATTATAAGTTTTAACTCACCACATAAATTAAATTTATTAATTGTAGCAGACGATGACGACGATTCTATATATAAAAATAAAAATTAAAATTAAAATACATCATTATAACTAAATTATAAGTTTTAACTCACCACATAAATTTTCTTTATTATTATTTTTTGATTTTTGTAATTTTGGTAACCATTTAACCCGTTTATTAATTATAGCAGAAGATGACGACGATTCTATATATATAAATTAAAATAAAGATAAAAATATATCATTATAACTAAATTAAATAATAATAACTTAAATTAAATAATAACTCACCACATAAATTGTCTATATTTATAACATCATTTATTTTTTTTATTCTTCTATTAGTCAAACATGACGAGGATGAGAAGTTGTATGGATTTATTTTTTTTCCTTTTTCATAACCATCATCTAAAACGATAACATCATCATCAACTAAATTAATATCAGGTATATTAAATATTTCTGGTTCATTTGAGGAATTATTTGTTGGATTTGTAGCCAGCGATTCTATATTAATTAAAGCAGAAGATGACGACGATTCTATATTAATTATAGCAGAAGATGACGACGATTCTATATATATAAATTAAAATAAAGATAAAAATACATCATTATAAGCGATGATTCTAATAAAATTATAACTTATAACTCACCTGAATTATCATTGTTAAAAACAGTATCCGCACTGCCAAAATCAATCCATGTTTTATCATATTTTGTGTCAGAAATGGCCGATTTGATGCTTTCATCACTCTGCAATATACATAATTCGTTTTTAATTGTACTCCATGAGCCGTCTTTCTTTAGAAGTATTTCAATATCATCTGGTGATAGCATTGACGATGCAAGCACAGACTGAAAATACCCATCAACTAATAAATTTTCAAATTTGATAGATTTATAGCAAATAGGACAATTCCACGTTGCTTTATATTCGTTCATTTTTAAATAATAGTAGCCATCAAAACAATTCAAATGTAAACAACTTGTAGACCGACATGGTGTTACAATTCTAGTTTGTCCTATTGGGCAATTTAGTGAATATTTAAATGATGTTGTTGTAATTTCAATTTCATTCTCTGTCAATTTCTGTTTTACTGTAATTTTAAAAAATTATTTTTAATTATTTATGTTATGCAAATAAGTAACTTAATAATACTTACTTAAATCTTTTGTAAAATCAGCTTTCTGTACTGGCTTATTTTTAATTTTTTCTAATAAATCGTCAGCTGTTAATTTAATAACTAAATCTACCGATACCATAAATTTATTTAATTCATTCGACCATGAAATCGATATATCGTTTTTAACTGTTGTTAAAATGTTTACAAATTCCGTTATATTAATCGGAGGAGATAATTCAACATCTGGTGTTGTAATGGTATCAGGTAGTTTAAGCAATTTATCATTAACTTTAATCACTAAATTTTGTGGCCAATAATCATTATATAAAGATGATTTGAGAATGCAAATTCTAAGTTGAATTTGTATATTTGAACCAGCCTGTGTGACGCGGTAGTTTGCGAGATCTGTAGCTTGCTGTAATGTTAATATAAAACAATATGAACATTGATTATTTATATTGTTTTGTGTTTTTGTGTTGTTGGTGGCAATATATTCGAAATAACATCATAAAATGGCAATTTTATTAATTTTATGATTGGCTTTACATTCACATTAAAATTATGATTAGTCTCAACATTAACATCCGGGTTTAAATTTAAACGTCAGGGGGTGGAACAACAACCGGTATCTTATCCTCACCGGTATCCAAATTTTTAAAATGGTTGATGGTATTCAACTTAATTTGTTTTTGATTTTCCATATACATTTTTGATACTTGATCTATTAATTCTTTGTCTCCAAGCTCGCAAATTTTTATAGCTACAGTTTGCAAAGCTAATTTTGTTCTTATATTATGTTTTCCATACGGATAATTTTTTAATAAGTTTTCAAGTTCATATACTTTAAACGATGTTATCATTTTCTGTAAATAAATTATATCTTAATCATTTTTTTAAACGAACAAATTCATAAAAACTTTTCATTAAAAAACGGATTATTTGGTAAAGAAATTGAATTTTGAAATTGAATTAATGGCGAATATTAACAGTTTTGCAAATTTCATAAATTAAAAATTTTAATAATTAGCAGATTTAATATTTTTAACAGTTCTCAAAATTTGATAATTTAAATTATTTTAAAATGTTTACGAGTTTCGTTAATTTTATCAACTATAAGTATTTCACACATTTTAAGAATTTAAGGGCCGAGAATGAAACAAGCCCAGTGAAACTACACTTAAGCGAATAAACTTTGAGATGCTATCAAACTTATAATAATAACTGAACGGCAAAAGCGAGCTACACACAATACAAAAAAAATCCATTAGTTAAACTGAGAAAGAGTATGTAAACAAAAATGGCGATGCTATAATATAATAATAAAACATAACCTCAATAACATTTAATTATTTTGAAATGGATACTTATATTATTATTTATTAAAATATGCACCATATTCCTTACAATTATTATGAATATGCCTACGAAATAATTCGTAGAAAAAGAAATAGTATAACTCCATTCTAGTGTAAAATTCAATGAACGACATTCAAAGAACCATAGTAGAATCTCAAGAATCACCATACATGGTATAGAGGAAATTTAGCAAATAGAAAGTTTTGGTTGGTCAAAAATAAAACTCTTTTTATAATTTACACACAAATTAATTAAGCTTAATTTAATTTAAATTTCTATCAAAAATTTTATTATAACATTTATTTTAGGAAGAAATATACGAACTTATTTTATAATTCGATCAATTTTGGTTTGTGTTTCTCGCAGTGAATTTCTCAATCCTGTGGTACAGTTCCGTGTATATAAAATATTCAATGATGCTGATATCAATTCTTGCACTTTAGCACCAACATTTGATTGTTTTGTTAAATATGATGTGAATGAATCAATTGTTTTAATTAAATAATACTCATCGCCATTGGTTGACCACATACGATCATTTAAAGATACTAGCCGAGTAAATGTTTCCAATTTATCTTCCAAGTCCTTCAGTAGTACATCATTATGGGCAAATGAACCACCGGTGTCATTACGCATACACATTACTGCGCGAGCCAAGTATTCAAAGGGTTGGTTTAATTTAATTAGATTGCTATAATATAAACCACATTTTAAGTCCTCACAATAATGTCAAAGTATTAGAAAACACTATTAAATTATATTAGCACGTGTTGACGTCATTTTGCTCTTTCTCATAGAGCAAGAATCGAAAGTGTATTTTTCTCACTAAAAATTCTTTGTACTTTTCCCGAAATGAGAACTCTGACCCGCTGTTAGCCCTTATAGTTTGAAACAAGAAAATTATGTTTCTTAATCAACTTTATGTTGGTTTATATGGTATTATTGTGGCGTTAAGGACATCATGCAAATTATATGAAGTTTTCAGTCAAAAATACATAATGGAAAACAATTTGTGGTATAAAGCTTGGCATAAATACTGATCGTTTGCAGGTTGAAGAGGTAAACGACTAGTTTTGTAATAAATATTTAATAATTTTTGTAGCGTGATGGCAAATATCCTTTAAAAATTTATAAAATATGACAATATGTTCTTTGCCCAGACATTTTGTTTTTCGAAATATCTATTTATTTTGGCAACGAATAGCCAACTATTTATTTGCTTAGATGGCATCTTGCCCAAATTTACATGTAAGTATATTCAATACCATGATTTCGACTTCAGTATGTATACCCGAAAGCTAAAGTAGTCGTTCATCTATTTCTGGTTAACGACCTATCAGAAAATTACCTAGTGACCTTTTGTATAAATTTCAAGATCTAGAATTATTGTTAACTAATTAGTGTATAAAACATCTCATTAGGCAGAACTATGGTGTTTTCGCTATAAAGTTAGTTCAAGTTCATAAGCTATACTGTAGTATTTGTTTAAAAATATATTTACCCTACTATCTCGTCTAATAATTCTACTTCCTTTATAAATCTGGGTAACGAATCAAACATTAGGATATATAGACATTTTTATGATTTTTGCCTTAACAATACATTAACAACGTGAATAGAAAGTATGCATTACGTTTGTGAGATCGGTGGTTTATTTAAATTTATGTATTTTGGTATTTTAATTGGGGTCGAAATTATTATTACCATAATCATCTGTGTTAAAGTATGTAAGTGTTAGATAGGTACATACAAGCAAAAATTCTTGATTAAATAAAATTTATCATTTATAGTTAGCACATAATTAGAACGTGTGAAGGATTGGTATATAAAGCACAAAAGAATTCGTCCTACGTATATATATATATATATATATATATATATATATATATATATATATATATATATATATATATATATATATATATATATATATATATATATATATATATATATATAAGTATATATATATATATATATATATATATATATATATATATATATATATATATATATATATATATATATATATATATATATATATATATATATATATATATATATATATATATATATATATATATATATATATATATATATATATATATATATATATATATATATATATATATATATATATATATATATATATATATATATATATATATATATATATATATATATATATATATATATATATATGTATATATATATATACATATATATACATATGGACGTAACAACGTAAATACATAAAACAACGACTAGTCACACAAAGGAAGACGAATTTCATAGAACTACACAATTTTGTTGGTTTCGTAAATTTTTTTAAACTTTTAAGAAATAAGATTTCAAATATTCAAAACTTTTTGTAACAAAACTAAAAATAAACTTTTACATTTTGGAAATGTTCTTGGGCATTCCATTTTTGTATCTATTGTATCTCTACTTTATACCGAATTTTGTTAATATATGTATAGGATTTGCTTTTTGTGTCAAGCTGGGATATGTATACGTACATAAAATCTCAAACGTGTCGCACATATGTTTTTAAAATCTCAAACATGTCGCACATATTTTATAATTTATTAAATAAGAATTATTAAAAGTAAAATTTCAATTATGAACAATTGAAAAATTAACATGTTTTAGAAATTTTGTGATATTTGAAAAACGTTGCTGTTTTAATTGAAATAGGAATTCGAAGGATTTCATATAATATTTTTAATTTTAATTTTCATAATTTTAGGATTTAAAACATTTTAAGAATTTGAGATACTACAAAATATTCAATAATTTACCTGTCTAATGCATTTCAAAAGTTGGAAAACTTTAAAGATGGAATTTGTAGAATTATAAAAATGAAAATATATTGTGGAATTTCAAAAATTTCACAATTTTATTGTATTTTAAAAAATTTTGGAATTTCTACAAAAGCTGAATAGTTTTAAATTTTACCTGGGCTTATAAGGATTTAATTTGGACAAAATCTTTATAAGTTCAAGGAGAACTTTAATAATAATAGGACTTGAAGTAACATTGGAAGAATTTTAAAAATGCATGTAAATTAAAAGGAACGTGAGTGAAAAGAATTGAAAAATTAAAAATAATTACAAGAGTTTAACATTTAACATTCAATAAATTTTAGTGAATTTTAAAAATTTGAAGAATTAAAAAAATTCGAGAATTGGAGATATATAAAAAATTGAAAACGCTTAGACAATTTCAAAATTATGAATTTATTTAGAAAATAATTTTGATAATTTCAAAATTGTTAAAAATAGGAAAAATTAAACTACATTTGAAAATTTCGTAAATTTGGGGAATATAAAGATAAAGAAGAAATTGCTGAAATTGATAAATTCGAGTAAATTTGAGAGGTTTAGGAGTTTGCCGAAATTTAGATATAACAAAATGTTTGCAGAACTTAGACAATATTAGTTTCTAGTTTTTATTAAATTTGAAAAATTCTTGGATAAAATTGCAAGAAATTGTGTAATTCAAGAATCACATAAAATTCAATTTAAATCTAATTCAATAATTTTATATATGTATGTACATTCCAATGTAATTCGATAAAGCCACATGAAGGAAAATTTGAGGAATTAGAATTTCAAAAATTGTATTTAACTTGTACCTAATTTAAAAATATAAAAAATTGAAAAATTATACAATTTTATCAAGTTTCAGGTAGTTAAGACTAAATTCCTAAAATTTGAAGGAATTAAAGAATTCGATTATATAAAGTATGATTAATGAGTTAAATGATTTGTGAATTTCGAATTTAAAGAAAGGTGATTTTTTGGTGTGATCAGTTTTTTATTTAAAGTTCTAAGTTATTTATTTACAATTTAAAGTTACATCAATTTTTGTATTATAATTACATATTTGAATTAATTTAGCCAACAATTACAGTGCATTCCAAAAATATACATTTTCAAGAATTATGAAAATGTCAATAAATTATCAAATTTTAAGAATTTATTAAATTTGAATAATTATTATGGAATATGTACTTGAAAAATTCGTGGAATTAATATTTTTTAAGGAATCTGGATAATTTCAAAAGATTTGAGAATTTGAGAACAATATTGATCAACATCATTAATTTGAAGAAAATAAAAGAATTCTACAATTTAAAGAAATAAAGAATTTGGAAATTAACAAAAAAGTCCAGAAATTCAAAACATTTAATAATTTTGACACAATTTCAAGAACTTGTTTTAGAAGTATATCTTAAAAAACTGAAGAAATTAAAAATCATTATTAAAAACAATAAAATACTAATTTACTTTAATTTACCTTTATTGATGCATTTTTAGATGATGCTTCAATCTAAAACAAAATTTAAAACAAAATTTAATTAATGTATTTTTAATAAAATAATTAAATTAATTTTAATTAATGTATTTTTAATAAAATAATACTAATTTACTTTAATTTACCTTTATTGATGCATTTTTAGATGATGCTTCAATCTAAAAGAAAATTTAAAACAAAATTTAATTAATGTATTTTTCATATAATTATTTTCATTTCATATAATATATTATTTTATTTTATATATGTATATGATTTTTTAAATATGAATATAATACAGTGAAACCCGCTTTTAACGTATCCGGTTTACAACGTTCACCCGGTAAATAACGTACGTTCTATTTGGTCCATCGAATATCAAACCATTTTACTGCTACTATGGATTTAACGTTCACCGTGTCTGTGACGTACGCACCATGTGGTCCCTTGACCGTACGTTGTAAGCGAGTTTCACTGATATTAATTAATATATTATACTATTTTTTAATTACTAAGCACTTACCTTTACAATATTTTGCTCCATTTTTTAATTTAATATAAAATGCTTCTAGCTTTATATAAAATGCTTCTAGAAGTTTTATTTTTATATAACTATAACTATTCACTATTATTTTATATAAAATGCTTCTAGAATTCTGTTGGATTAATATTCCAATTAATTAATTTAATTTAATCCGGACTTTCCAAATAAACGCAAACACAATTACACAAAATAAATATTCATTTATTTATGATCGTTTATAATTTATTTAATTATTTAATTATTATTTATACAAACTATATTATTTATTTATTTTCCACAACTTTATTTATTTTTATTTGATTACAATTATTATTATTTATTTATTTATTAATTAATCACCACCAGATAATTATAGAATTGCATCAACTGATAAAAAATAGAATTACAAAGGTAATGGCCGAAATATATTTATTTTTGTTGTCTCGCGTGAGGTGTTCATTCGCTTGTTGTTTTTTGTGTTGTGACGTCGCCTTCGTCTTCGTTTTGTGATGAAGGAACACATGCGCCGGCGACGGTGAATATTGCACTTACGCATAAGTGTTGCATCAACGAACATTGTTGTTCGTGGTGATGTTGTTAGATGGCGATGGTTTTACTATAAATGTTTTATGGTAATGGTTCGGTTATTAGATAGTGGTGGTTGGATAGATGGATATGTGATGGGGTTAGTGAACGCTTAATTCAAATAAGTTGGTTTATATTTGAATTTCACTAATTGTTTTGTTTGTGGCAGAATCGAATATCGGTGAGTCGAATATTCGAGCTGCTACAGTACCCCCTCTCCACATGAGAAACCATAGGTTTTGAGACGTTATACGGTGAACCGGA
Organism: Tipula unca; assembly: GCA_951394425.1. Lineage (NCBI taxonomy): Eukaryota > Metazoa > Arthropoda > Insecta > Diptera > Tipulidae > Tipula > Tipula unca. The sequence continues at coordinate 145,657,247 of OX596381.1, forward strand.
CGGTTTTATATCGTTTGCTGGCTGATATCTGATCAGCCGTGTTGAGAATACCGTACGCCGGTTTCAATCTGTCGATTGAGATTGAGTGGTGTTTGTCTTTGATTGAGACAATGAATTGCTTGCGTAAGCGGCGTATAACTCTGTATGGCCCATCGTATGGAGATTGTAATCCAGTACGAACCTTATCAACCCGGACAAAGACGTAATCGCAATTGTTGAGCGATTTAGGAACGAATATGTTGCTTTCATTCGTTGGTCTTGTTGCCGTGGGGATAAGATTTTGCATGGTGGTGCGGAGTTGGTCGATGACTGTGTCGGTTGTGGATGGAGACGGTAGAGGATGTTCGACGAAGAACTCACCGGGTAGCTTGATGGTTTGACCGTAAACCATTTCAGCTGGTGAGCACTTCAGATCTTCTTTAACCGTTGCTCGAATACCAAGTAGAACGATTGGTACTTCGGAGCTCCAGTGAATTGTGTTGCCTCGGGCCTTGAGAGCAGCTTTGAGCTGGCGGTGGAAACGTTCAACCATGCCATTGGCTTGTGGGTGATAAGCCGTTGTACGTATCCGATGCGAGCCGAGGAGTTTCGTTAACTCCGAGAAGAGCTTCGACTCGAATTGGGTTCCTTGATCAGTTGTTATGTCAAGTGGAACGCCAAATCGTGATACGTAGTTTTGCACGAATGTGGTGGCAATGGTTGCTGCAGACATGTCGCTCATGCAGTACGCTTCTGGCCATCGAGTGAAACGATCGACACAGGTGAGTAGGTATGAGTATCCATTGGATGGAGGAAGTGGTCCTACGACATCCAAATAAATATGCTCAAATCGACCAGGTGGAATGGCGAATTGTCCAAGAGGCGATTTTGTGTGTCGCTGGACTTTTGATTTTTGGCAAGATAAGCATGCTTGTGCCCAATGGGTCACGTCTTTGTTGATGCTTGGCCAAAAGTATCGAGCAGTAATCAATTTACGAGTTGCGCTGACACCAGGATGTGAGATACCGTGTAGTGTGTCGAAGATGGTTCGACGTAGTTGTTCTGCGATGTACGGGCGATTTGCACCCGTAGATGTTTCGCAGTAGATTTCGAGGCCAGGTTGAAAAGCTCCAGTTTCAGTGATGAACTGGCGTGACAAGCGAAACCAGAAAGTAAATTCTGAAGTTCCAAGTCTGTTTTTTGCGCTTGTGCGATCTTGTTGCAGTCGAAGTGAGTCTCGACTGTGGCCGTTTCGTTTGATGTTGTGCGCGAAAGTGTATCCGCGACAACGTTGTCGGTACCTTGAACATGCTGGATGTCCGTGGTAAATTGACTAATATAATCCAAGTGGCGTGCTTGCCTTGGATTGCGTTCAGTTTTAGACTGAATTGCTCGAGTGAGAGGTTTGTGGTCGGTGTAAATTGTGATGTCCCGACCCTCGACAAAATATCTGAAGTGTTTTATTGCTAGATATATTGCGAGTAATTCCCGATCGAATGCGGAGTATTTCTTTTCGGCATCTGAGAGCTTCTTTGAGAAGAATCCCAGGGGCTCCCAACACTTGTCGTTGTACTGTTGCATGACTGCTCCGACAGCAGTGTTTGATGCATCAGTAGTAATGCTGAGCTTTGAGTCGCTCAGTGGATGTGACACGAGTGTTGTGCGTGCCAATTCAGCCTTTAGTGACGTGAATGCGTGTTGACATTCGTCAGGCCAAGAGAAGTTCTTAGCGGTTTTGGACTTACGTAGTAGTACTGCCAAGTGGCTGTGAATTGGGTTGAGTATTTTAGCGAGGTTTGGTATTGTTATAAATTTAATCAGTTGCCAGCCCTCATTTTATTGTTACTATTATAACCACTAACACTTATTTAAATAAAACGTGACGTTTGGTCACTTGTGAATATAATGTCAAACAAGACGGACATGTTTTTTCCATTCATCTTATTATTATAAGCGATTATTTCAAAGGCCTCTTTTCAACAGGTTATGGGCCCAGAGGACGCCAAAGTAATTGAAATAATTAGTAACAAGTTAAAAATTAAACTCGTGTTTGTCGTGATAAATAAAAAATAAAAAAAATCGTAGAAATTCAATAAAAGAAAAATAAACGTGTGTCGTTTTTTTTTTATGAAATTGAACTAACTTTGTGTGTATGCGTGTGTCGCTTAATGGTTTTAAAAAAAATAAAAAAGATATAAGAAGTGTGTATAACAACGTGCGTCGTTGGAGTACAGTAAAATTCTAAGTCGATTTTAGTGTTGTTTTTTTTTTCAATAATCGTGTGTCGATGAAATAAATACAACGGACTAATTTAATTTAAAAAAAAAAAAAACAAAGTGAATTGTTCGTCGATTCATAACAAAATTAAAATATAGTTACAAAATGGCAAACGATAGTGCCTGGAACGGCATAGAAAAATTGCTTGGTAGTGAGAATTATCATACATGGCAATTTTCAATTAAAAACTTGCTCGAATTGAACGAGTATAGTAAATGCATCGAAACGGGCACAAAAGCTGAAACAGACGAAACAAAGAAAAGAAAGGCGAAAGCCAGAATTGAACTAAGTATTTCTCCAAGTTTATTCGTACACGTCGCAAGTTCGACCTCAGCAGCTGAAACATGGAAGAAATTGAAGGATTTATTTGAGGATCGTGGTCTTTCGCGTCGTATCAGTTTATTACGCAAATTGGTGACAATAAGTTTGGAAAGTTGTGATTCCATGAACGATTATATTTCACAGGCTATTGAAACTGCGAATAAATTAAACGGTATCGGTTTTTCTGTACCAGATGAGTGGCTTGGTAGCATTTTGTTGGCTGGTTTACCGAATGATTTTGCTCCTATGATAATGGGACTTGAAAGTAGCGGCACCACAATAACGGCAGATTCAATCAAATCGAAATTATTAGATTGCGGTTATGGTTCGAAATCGGACGGTCAAGGATCAGCGTTTTTTGGAAACAATGGTAGCTGCAATAAATCAAGGTCATCGTCAAAACTCAACGTGAAGTGTTTTAATTGTGGTAAACGTGGGCATATGTCTAAAGATTGCCGATCGCCGAAAAGTGAGAATAAGTCACAGCCACAATATAATAAAAATAACAAAAACAAAGGCCCGCAAGCAAAAGCTGTATTTTTATCAACGGTTCAAGATCCGGATCAAATTACAAGTGCAGCATATTTTTCGAAACAGTGCCATGAAAGTGAATGGTACATAGATAGTGGGGCATCACAGCATATGTCACCCTTTGAAAATTTGTTCACCGAAATAAAATCATCCGAAATTACACAAATTACTTCGGCAAACTCAAGTAAAATCCCAGTGAAAGGTGTCGGTAAAATACAAGTGCGTGTAAACGAATTCGAGATAGATTTTATTAATGTTTTGTACGTTCCTGGTTTATCTGCAAACTTGTTGTCAGTAGCACAAATGATAAAAAATGGTAATGAAGTCATATTTAGTCAAAATGGATGTCGAATTATTAATAAATTAAAACAGTTAGTGTGTGACATTAAATCAGACAATGGTGTATATCGACTTCAAGTACAACAAGTTAAATGTTTAGCATCCATGACACAAACAAAGAGTGGTTTATTGTGGCATAGAAAATTGGGTCATATAAACTTTGCGGACATGTGTAAGATGAAAAATGGTTTGGTAAATGGCACCAATTTTGATGATAAAAATGAAATTGAAATTAAAAATTGTGTGATTTGCAAGGAAGGTAAGCAGACTCGAAAGTCATTTACTAATAGCACAACGCGCACCGATAACATTTTAGATTTGGTTCATTCCGATTTAATGGGACCAATGGAGAATAAATCAGTCGGTGGTGCTAAATTCATACTTACGTTTATAGATGACCATTCAAGAAAGATTTTCGTGTTTTATTTAAAAGAAAAATCTGAAGTGTTCGATCGATTTATTGAATTTCAAGCTGTAGTTGAAAAAGAAACGGGAAGAAAAATCAAAGCATTAAGATCAGACAATGGCACAGAGTACATCAATCAAAAGTTCAAGAAGTATTTTAAAATAAATGGTATCAAACATCAAACATCAGTTGTGTATACTCCCGAGCAAAACGGTATCGCCGAAAGAACAAATCGAAAATTGGTGGAAAAGGCTAAATGTATGTTGTTTGATTCGAAGCTGGATGTCTCGTTCTGGGCGGAAGCTATTAACATGGCAACATATATATTAAATCGATCAGCAAATGCCACATTAAATACAATAACTCCAGAAGAAGTTTGGTCAGGAATTAAAGTTGATGTTAGTCATCTTCAAGTATTTGGAAGTCCGGTCATGGTGCACATCCCAAAGCAAAAACGGAAGAAATGGGATAAAAAGTCTAAAAAATTGGTCTTCGTGGGATTTTCAGAAGGTACAAAAGGTTATCGTTGTGTTGATCCGATCAGCAAGAAGCTAGATATCAGTCGAGATGTTGTGTTTTTGAACGAAAGTGTTTCTGATCAAGTTGTTGTAACAGAAGATTCAGCTGATTTAGAGTTAAAGGAGGTACCAAATGAAGTGAGGGACGACGAACAAAGAGTTCCCGCAGTCAATAATGAACTCGTTACAAGTACTCCTGCAAAACCATCTAGTGAGCCCATCGAAAATGAATTAGAAGAAACATTGGTTTCATCCGACAGTTCAATTGAAACGATATATGATGACGCAAATGATGTAACCTATGAACACAAAGGTAGTATTACACCACAACAAACAGTTAGAAGAACCAGTCGTGCACCAAAGCCAAGAAAATTTGATGATTATGTTACATATGGTGCCTTTGGGTTACTCGCTCAAGTAGATGAGCCGATAACATATAATGAGGCTTTGAATAATGAAAGCTGTGAACAATGGAAATCGGCCATGCAAGAAGAAGTTAATTCGTTAGTCGAGAATGGTACTTGGCAGTTGGTCGATTTACCCGAAAATCGCAAACCAATAAAATCAAAATGGGTTTTTAAACTCAAGCGTGATGAATCTGGAAACATCACTAGATTTAAAGCAAGATTGGTTGCGAAAGGTTGCTCGCAGGTTTATGGAATCGATTATGAAGAAGTTTATTCACCAGTGGTACGTTACTCATCGATTCGTTTTGTACTCGCATTAGCTGTCAAAAATTGTTTAAAGATTGATCAGATGGATGCAATCACAGCATTTTTGCAGGGCGATTTAAATGAAGACATATATATGGTTCAACCGGAAGGCTTTCACGATGGTACAAATAAAGTCTGTAAGTCAAAAGTCGTATATATCAGAAGTGATTGGTCGATTTGGTATGGGAAATTCTAATCCAGTTGCAACATCCAGTGATCCATGTCAAAAGTTGTCTGTTGCAATGTGCCCAACAACCGAAGATGAAAAAGAAGAAATGACAAAATTTCCGTATCAATCATTAGTTGGTTGTTTGTTATTCATTGCACAAGGAAGTCGGCCAGACATTGCATATGCCGTAAATGATGTGAGTCGTTTCAACTCGAAGTACGGACGACCACACTGGACCGCTGTAAAAAAGATATTAAGATATCTAAAAGGAACATTAGATTATAAATTGCGTTATTCAAAATCTGATATAAAACATTTAACCGGTTATTGCGATTCAGATTGGGCATCAGACGTCGACAAGAGACGCTCTTGTACTGGTTATGTTTTCCAATTAAGTAATGGTGCTATAACCTGGAATAGCAAACGGCAAAATACTATCGCACTTTCAAGTACGGAAGCTGAATACATGGCCGTATCATGGGCGGTTAGAGAAGCGATTTGGTTACAAAATTTTGGTCGTGAATTAGATCCAGACATCGCTCAACCAGTTCATATTCAAATGGATAATCAAAGTGCCATCGATTTATCGAAATCAGATGGTTACAATCAAAGAACGAAACATATAGACGTCAGGTATCATCATTTGCGACAGAAAATTGAAGATGGTACAATCAATTTAACTTATGTTTCAACCGACGAGAACGCAGCAGATGTTCTTACCAAGGCTGTTAGTGGACCAAAGACGAAATTGTGCTCAATAAAGATGGGATTAAATTAATGAAGCAATAAAAAGAAAATGATGGAATGTGATTAACAGAATCATTCTTACTAACACAAAATGACATGTAATTTCATATTTAATATTTTATTGAGTGAGGGTGTTATAAATTTAATCAGTTGCCAGCCCTCATTTTATTGTTACTATTATAACCACTAACACTTATTTAAATAAAACGTGACGTTTGGTCACTTGTGAATATAATGTCAAACAAGACGGACATGTTTTTTCCATTCATCTTATTATTATAAGCGATTATTTCAAAGGCCTCTTTTCAACAGGTATGAATCGGTGGTAGTAGTTTACCATGCCGATGAATCGCTGAATACTATTGATTGAGGTTGGAGCTGGGAATTCTTTTATGGCATTGATTCGGTCTTGTGACGGAAGGATGCCATTAGAGGTGATCTTGTGGCTGAGGAAATCAAGAGTGGATGCGCCAAAGACGCATTTTGAGCTCTTGATGTGTACATCAAACTCGACAAGTCGTTGGAATAGCGTTTCCAGATGGAGTTTGTGTTGTTCCTCAGTTTGAGATGCCACAAGAATGTCGTCTATGTAGACGAAAACGAAGTCGAGATCTCGAACGACTTCGTTCATGAAGCGCTGAAACGTTTGCGCGGCATTTCGTAATCCAAATGGCATTCGGGTGTATTCGAAGAGGCCAAATGGTGTGGTGATTGCCGTTTTGAAAACGTCTTCGGGTGCCACGGGAATGTGGTGATAACCTCTGATGAGATCAAGTTTGGAGAAAACTTTGCAGCCATGCAAGTGCATGGTGAAGTTTTGAATGTGGGGTATCGGGTAGCGATCCGGTATCGTAACCGTGTTTAAACGCCGATAGTCCCCACATGGCCTCCAATCATGATCTTTCTTCTTGACCATGTGAAGTGGACAAGAGACGGAAGATGTCGATGTTCGACAAATTCGTAATTCCACCATGTGTTGAAATTCTGCTTGTGCAGCTTTGTGACGCACCTGATCTAGTCTGCGTGGTCTCGTGGTCAACCACGTTGTGTCGGACTGGCATTTTGTAGTTCGGCTCTGCTGTAAGTAGTGGGTACTTTTTGAGCAGAGTGCCGTAGCCGTTGTCGATGTTAAAATGGATCGGTGTTGGTGTGTTAACACGAACCATTGTGGCGTTTATTGACAGCTTTGTAGCTGGATCAATCAGCCGTTTGTGTTTGACATCGACAAGAAGTCCGAATTTGCTTAGAAAATCGGCGCCAATGATCGGACGGTTCACTGCAGCTAGTATGAAAGCATGCGTGAAGGTTCGTTTGAGTCCGATATCTACGTTAAGCAATTTTGTGCCGTACGTGTGGATGATTGAACCATTGGCAGCCGATAAGACTAGATCTGAATTTCGATTTGATAATGTATAATTCAATTTGAAATTCATGGCTGGAATAACCGAAAGGTCAGCGCCAGTGTCGACTAGGTAGGTGAGTTTGTTGTGTCTATCGTACAGAAACAAACGGGACGTATAGGTTGGTGTCAGGGGAGGTGTGATACTCTCAACCCGTGACTTTAGAAGTTTTTTTGAGAGTCAATGTCCATTTTTACGGCGGCCGCGGACGTCGATGGGTGCGACGTGTTGTAGTTGCACGGTGGCGTACATTTTCGCGCGGCTCTACCAAACTTTGCATGGAACCAGCATTTACCATGTCGATACGTGTTGTTGGTGGGACTGCGGGTTCTGTTTCGTGAGGGAGCTCGTCGCCCACGCGAACGGCTTCGACCTCGGAGAAGCCCGTCGAGTCTGGACTCAATTCTCGACAACCTTGATTCGAGTGAGTTTGTTGTTGTTGTTGTGGAACGGGGAGTTCTGTCTCCACTGCGTTCCCTTGATTGCCGGTATGGTACATTGACTTGACTGACGCTTGGTTGGTTGATGTGTATGACATCATACATTTTGTCGGCAATTCTGGCTAACATTTGTGTCGTGGAGGATTCGGGCTGTGCCACCAGCGCTATGCGAATCAACTCCGGCATTTTCCGGATGTGATCTGATTATTGTTTCGGAAAAGTTGTTGTTAGCCAGTGTTTGTATCTGCCGTGAAGCGTCAGATGGTGTGCGGTCGCCCAATTGCTGGCCTGAAAGCAATTGTTCCAGTTGGCGTTCGCTCGATGGTGCTAGGCGTTCTAGCAGTGTCTCTTTAAGTTTGTTGTACTGGTTTGTGGTTGGTGGATTGAGCAAAAAATCGGAGATCACATCGCACGTTTCTGGTTGTAAGGCTGACAAAATTTGCATGTATTTTGTTTTGTCAGCTGTGATGCCTTGTAGTCCGAATTGAATTTCGGCGAGCTGAAACCATGTGTTTGCTCTTTGTGGCCAGAACGGAGGAATGGCGATTCGTTGATGTGATGCTGCGATTTGTGGACTAGCGCCTTCAGGCATGGGGTCCATTTTTTGTGGTTGATCTTTTTCATCATCCGACATTTTGAAAACCAATACAACAATAAAAAAAATTTAAAGAGAATAAAAATAAAAACAACTATGAATGAGGAATGGTTACCTTGTGATTACGGTTTGAAGGCCGGGATGTTCCTTCGGCTTAACTCCCTTGTGACGAGATACCCCCGAATATGGAGTTCCTTGCGTCCTACCTTATATTGGGGGGGCTCGTCGAAATTTGTAGCAAATAATTCAGGAAATGCAAGGTGAAATTGGAACAGCTGATTTTATGTGCAGCGAGAAACCGACCAGTGTGTGTGTGAAAATGGATGGGTGTGTAAAATGGTGGTGGTGATAGAAAAATATATATAAAAATCTTACAATAAATAGATGATTCTACGTTAATAAATTAAGAAAAAAAATGATTCTACGTTAAAAAATAAGCAAATAAAAATAAAAAAAATGTTACGTTAAGAATTTTAAAGTACAAGAAAAAAAAATTTTATATACAAAAAAAAACTATGTACCGGTTTTTATTGTTGTTTCTGCTGCTGTTGATGGGTCTGCTGCTGTTGATGGTCATCTGCTGCGGTGAGGGTGGATCGCTTCACCGTTTGCGTTGTCCCACGGTGTCCCTCGTTGGTACGTGGGATGGCCCTACGCACGTGTTCAAAAATTACAGTCCCACGTTGGTACGTGGGTCCGCCCTACGCACGTTTTTTAAAATTTAAATCCCTCGTTGCGTGGGTGGGCCTTCCCCTACACCACGTTTTTTTTTATTATTTGCCCGCGTGTTGTGTGTCTTTTATTATGTTATGCGTGTTTTTTATTTTTTTATTATTATTTGGCGATAAAAACCGCCGTCGATGGTCACCACTTGTTGGATTAATATTCCAATTAATTAATTTAATTTAATCCGGACTTTCCAAATAAACGCAAACACAATTACACAAAATAAATATTCATTTATTTATGATCGTTTATAATTTATTTAATTATTTAATTATTATTTATACAAACTATATTATTTATTTATTTTCCACAACTTTATTTATTTTTATTTGATTACAATTATTATTATTTATTTATTTATTAATTAATCACCACCAGATAATTATAGAATTGCATCAACTGATAAAAAATAGAATTACAAAGGTAATGGCCGAAATATATTTATTTTTGTTGTCTCGCGTGAGGTGTTCATTCGCTTGTTGTTTTTTGTGTTGTGACTTGTGACGTCGCCTTCGTCTTCGTTTTGTGATGAAGGAACACATGCGCCGGCGACGGTGAATATTGCACTTACGCATAAGTGTTGCATCACCGAACATTGTTGTTCGTGGTGATGTTGTTAGATGGCGATGGTTTTACTATAAATGTTTTATAGTAATGGTTCGGTTATTAGATAGTGGTGGTTGGATAGATGGATATGTGATGGGGTTAGTGAACGCTTAATTCAAATAAGTTGGTTTATATTTGAATTTCACTAATTGTTTTGTTTGTGGCAGAATCGAATATCGGTGAGTCGAATATTCGAGCTGCTACAATTCTATTATAATTACATATTAATTTATTATTCTAATTTATTATTCTTTAATCTATTATTAATTTTCACTATTATTTTTAGCATTTTATATAAATGCTTCTAGAAATGCTTCTAGCTTTATATAAAATGCTTCTAGAAGTTTTATTTTTATATAACTATAACTATTCACTATTATTTTATATAAAATGCTTCTAGAATTCTATTATAATTATTAATTTATTATTCTAATTTATTATTCTTTAATCTATTATTAATTTTCACTATAATTTTATATAAAATGCTTCTAGAAATGCTTCTAGCTTTATATAAAATGCTTCTAGAAGTTTTATTTTTATATAACTATAACTATTCACTATTATTTTATATTACTATTCAGATAAGATGATGCTCACAGGTCACAGCTTCAGAAAATGAATGCTTCTAGAACATTTCCCATCTATTTATACAATTGATGTACTGATTATCAGTGCTGCCATCTAACAAAATAATATTTAATAATTACATAATTTATTCATAATAAATTTACAAACACTTAATTTTGCAATATATATTTATACCGGGTTTCCATCGTCAATAGTATAATAGTATAATAGTATTATAATATTATACTATCATCATAATAGTATAATAGTATTATAATATTATCTATCAAAAATAAAGTAGGTATCAAATTATATTTTTAACAATATATTTCATGACAGTGTACTTTTTTATTACAATTTCGATTCGTTCGAAGTTTTTTTTGTGGTATTTTGATATAACTATATGTTTTTGATTTACATACATAGTTATATTGTGATTTGATTATTGTAATGAAATTTGTATAAAACATTAAAAGACAAATTTCAATATTCAAAAATAATTATACAGCTTACTTCACACTATATGATGGAAACCCGACCATGAATGATAGTATAATATTATAATACTATTATACTATTGACGATGGAAACCCGGTATAAGATAACCAACCGAAATTGCGTTTCTGACAGAAATAAAAAAAAATACATCAACGCTGTGTAGTGTTAAAATTTTGAAACCAAATTTCATCGTTTCCCGATTTTTGCTACCGAAAATCGGAAAAAAATTTGTAATAGATGCATTGTATACCCGGGGTCTACACTATGCAAATTTGCTGATATTTTCTCTCATGATAATTTATGTTTGTATGTGTTTTTTTCGCGTACAAGTTACAAGTTACTGTCATACATTGTATTGAATAGAATCACTCCTCTAGCGGAGGGTTTGGTTGGTGACTATCAAGGAGGATTTCGTCCGAATCGATCAGTCACCGATCAGGTCTTTTCGCTGCGGATGATTCTATCTAAATATTATGAGACATCCATCCCCGTACATCAGGTGTTCCTGGATTTCCGGCAGGCCTATGACTCGATCAATCGAGAGAGTTTATGGTCTGCCCTGGAATACCTAGGAATGCCAACAAAACTGGTACGACTATGTAGGATGACAGTGACGCAGTCCCAATGCTGTGTTAAAGTTGAGAACAGGCTATCGACAAGTTTTGTAGTTAAGTCGGGTGTTCGGCAAGGAGATGCTCTGTCCCCGATACTCTTTAATCTCATGTTGGAGTACATCTTTCGTAAAACTGAAACACCGCAGCGTAACATCTTATATCGCCAGTCCAATCAGGTGCTTGCATATGCAGATGACATATGCGTGATGGGACTGAATAGCAACGGAGTGAAAGAAATACTTGATCCGCTTGTAGAGTTTTCAGCTTCAGTTGGACTTCAGATCAATGAGTCCAAAACGAAATACCTGATCTCAGGTTTTAGGGACAATGGCACACCAGATTTTAGTAGTGGCCACCACACGTTTGAGGGAGTGAGGAGGTTCAAATATTTGGGTTCTCTTATCACTCACGATAACAGTGTGGGTGAGGATATTAAAGTGCGGCTGGCAGCTGGCAGTCGTTCTTTGTATCCTCTAAGGCCACTGCTAAAATCTAAACACTTATCAAGTGCCGTGAAGCTGAAGCTTTACAAAGCGTTGATCAGGCCCGTTGTTATGTTTGGATGTGAAAGTTGGGCGCTGACGGATGAGTACGAGAGATGGCTCTTAACATTTGAGAGAAGAGTCATGCGTGTGATTTACGGCCCAAAACGCGAAATAGATGGTACCTACCGAGCTCTGTATAATATCGAGATCAGAGATCTGATGAAGATCCCCGATATTGTACATGAAATAAAATCTCAGCGAGTACGCTGGCTCGGGCACGTTCTGCGTGCTGATCCGGAACGAATTGTGCAGCGATCTCTGAAAGGAGAGCCACCATATGGTAGGCGCAGAGGTCGTTGCAGGCGACGATGGCTCCACGGTGTAGAGAACGACTTGGCCTCTTCAGATTGTCTTAGACAGTATGAAGACCATGCTCGGGATCGAAACCGCTGGAGCCGAATTGTTGACTCAGTAAGGGGCCAGTAATGGCCTTTAAAACTGTTTTAATTTAATTTTTAATAATGTGTTTTTTTCAATGTATTGTTAAATATTTATTACAAAATTATCATAACTGGGCATTTTACTCTCATGATAATTTCTTCGAATGTCAAATAAAATTCGGTGAATACTGTCAATAGTAATATAAAAATAAAATTTGTTATATAATTGTTATATAAAAATAAAACTTCTAGAAGCATTTATTTTCTGAAGCATTTATTTTATTACGTAATATAAAGTAATAGTGAATTGTTATATAAAAATAAAACTTCTAGAAGCATTGAATAGTAATATAAAAATAAAACTTGTTATATAATTTTTATATAAAAATAAAACTTCTAGAAGTAATAGTGAATTGTTATATAAAAATAAAACTTCTAGAAGCATTGAATAGTAATATAAAAATAAAACTTGTTATATAATTGTTATATAAAAATAAAACTTCTAGAAGCATTTATTTTCTGAAGCATTTATTTTATTACGTAATATAAAGTAATAGTGAATTGTTATATAAAAATAAAACTTCTAGAAGTAATAGTGAATTGTTATATAAAAATAAAACTTCTAGAAGCATTTATTTTCTGAAGCATTTATTTTATTACGTAATATAAAGTAATAGTGAATTGTTATATAAAAATAAAACTTCTAGAAGCATTGAATAGTAATATAAAAATAAAACTTGTTATATAAATATAATTGTTATATAAAAATAAAACTTCTAGAAGTAATAGTGAATTGTTATATAAAAATAAAACTTCTAGAAGCATTTATTTTCTGAAGCATTTATTTTATTACGTAATATAAAGTAATAGTGAATTGTTATATAAAAATAAAACTTCTAGAAGCATTGAATAGTAATATAAAAATAAAACTTGTTATATAATTGTTATATAAAAATAAAACTTCTAGAAGTAATAGTGAATTGTTATATAAAAATAAAACTTCTAGAAGCATTGAATAGTAATATAAAAATAAAACTTGTTATATAATTTTTATATAAAAATAAAACTTCTAGAAGTAATAGTGAATTGTTATATAAAAATAAAACTTCTAGAAGCATTTATTTTCTGAAGCATTTATTTTATTACGTAATATAAAGTAATAGTGAATTGTTATATAAAAATAAAACTTCTAGAAGTAATAGTGAATTGTTATATAAAAATAAAACTTCTAGAAGCATTTATTTTCTGAAGCATTTATTTTAATACGTATGATAAAGTAATAGTGAATTGTTATATAAAAATAAAACTTCTAGAAGCATTGAATAGTAATATAAAAATAAAACTTGTTATATAATTGTTATATAAAAATAAAACTTCTAGAAGTAATAGTGAATTGTTATATAAAAATAAAACTTCTAGAAGCATTTATTTTCTGAAGCATTTATTTTATTACGTAATATAAATTAATAGTGAATTATTATATAAAAATAAAACTTCTAGAAGCATTGAATAGTAATATAAAAATAAAACTTGTTATATAATTGTTATATAAAAATAAAACTTCTAGAAGTAATAGTGAATTGTTATATAAAAATAAAACTTCTAGAAGCATTGAATAGTAATATAAAAATAAAACTTGTTATATAATTGTTATATAAAAATAAAACTTCTAGAAGTAATAGTGAATTGTTATATAAAAATAAATCTTCTAGAAGCATTTATTTTATTACGTAATATAAAGTAATAGTGAATTTTTATATAAAAATAAAACTTCTAGAAGCATTGAATAGTAATATAAAAATAAAACTTGTTATATAATTGTTATATAAAAATAAAACTTCTAGAAGCATTGAATAGTAATATAAAAATAAAACTTGTTATATAATTGTTATATAAAAATAAAACTTCTAGAAGTAATAGTGAATTGTTATATAAAAATAAAACTTCTAGAAGCATTTATTTTCTGAAGCATTTATTTTATTACGTAATATAAAGTAATAGTGAATTGTTATATAAAATAAAACTTATAGAAGCATTGAATAGTAATATAAAAATAAAACTTGTTATATAATTGTTATATAAAAATAAAACTTCTAGAAGCATTTATTTTCTGAAGCATTTATTTTATTACGTAATATAAAGTAATAGTGAATTGTTATATAAAAATAAAACTTCTAGAAGCATTGAATAGTAATATAAAAATAAAACTTGTTATATAATTGTTATATAAAAATAAAACTTCTAGAAGTAATAGTGAATTGTTATATAAAAATAAAACTTCTAGAAGCATTTATTTTCTGAAGCATTTATTTTATTACGTAATATAAAGTAATAGTGAATTGTTATATAAAAATAAAACTTCTAGAAGCATTGAATAGTAATATAAAAATAAAACTTGTTATATAATTGTTATATAAAAATAAAACTTCTAGAAGCATTTATTTTATTACGTAATATAAAGTAATAGTGAATTGTTATATAAAATAAAACTTCTAGAAGCATTGAATAGTAATATAAAAATAAAACTTGTTATATAATTGTTATATAAAAATAAAACTTCTAGAAGTAATAGTGAATTGTTATATAAAAATAAAACTTCTAGAAGCATTTATTTTCTGAAGCATTTATTTTATTACGTAATATAAAGTAATAGTGAATTGTTATATAAAAATAAAACTTCTAGAAGCATTGAATAGTAATATAAAAATAAAACTTGTTATATAATTGTTATATAAAAATAAAACTTCTAGAAGCATTGAATAGTAATATAAAAATAAAACTTGTTATATAATTATTATATAAAAATAAAACTTCTAGAAGTAATAGTGAATTGTTATATAAAAATAAAACTTCTAGAAGCATTTATTTTCTGAAGCATTTATTTTATTACGTAATATAAAGTAATAGTGAATTGTTATATAAAAATAAAACTTCTAGAAGTAATAGTGAATTGTTATATAAAAATAAAACTTCTAGAAGCATTTATTTTATTACGTAATATAAAGTAATAGTGAATTGTTATATAAAAATAAAACTTCTAGAAGCATTGAATAGTAATATAAAAATAAAACTTGTTATATAATTGTTATATAAAAATAAAACTTCTAGAAGCATTGAATAGTAATATAAAAATAAAACTTGTTATATAATTGTTATATAAAAATAAAACTTCTAGAAGTAATAGTGAATTGTTATATAAAAATAAAACTTCTAGAAGCATTTATTTTCTGAAGCATTTATTTTATTACGTAATATAAAGTAATAGTGAATTGTTATATAAAAATAAAACTTCTAGAAGTAATAGTGAATTGTTATATAAAAATAAAACTTCTAGAAGCATTGAATAGTAATATAAAAATAAAACTTGTTATATAATTGTTATATAAAAATAAAACTTCTAGAAGTAATAGTGAATTGTTATATAAAAATAAAACTTCTAGAAGCATTGAATAGTAATATAAAAATAAAACTTGTTATATAATTGTTATATAAAAATAAAACTTCTAGAAGTAATAGTGAATTGTTATATAAAAATAAAACTTCTAGAAGCATTGAATAGTAATATAAAAATAAAACTTGTTATATAATTGTTATATAAAAATAAAACTTCTAGAAGTAATAGTGAATTGTTATATAAAAATAAAACTTCTAGAAGCATTTATTTTCTGAAGCATTTATTTTATTACGTAATATAAAGTAATAGTGAATTGTTATATAAAAATAAAACTTCTAGAAGCATTGAATAGTAATATAAAAATAAAACTTGTTATATAATTGTTATATAGAAATAAAACTTCTAGAAGTAATAGTGAATTGTTATATAAAAATAAAACTTCTAGAAGCATTGAATAGTAATATAAAAATAAAACTTGTTATATAATTGTTATATAAAAATAAAACTTCTAGAAGTAATAGTGAATTGTTATATAAAAATAAAACTTCTAGAAGCATTTATTTTCTGAAGCATTTATTTTATTACGTAATATAAAGTAATAGTGAATTGTTATATAAAAATAAAACTTCTAGAAGCATTGAATAGTAATATAAAAATTAAACTTGTTATATAATTGTTATATAAAAATAAAACTTCTAGAAGTAATAGTGAATTGTTATATAAAAATAAAACTTCTAGAAGCATTTATTTTCTGAAGCATTTATTTTATTACGTAATATAAAGTAATAGTGAATTGTTATATAAAAATAAAACTTCTAGAAGCATTGAATAGTAATATAAAAATAAAACTTGTTATATAATTGTTATGTAAAAATAAAACTTCTAGAAGTAATAGTGAATTGTTATATAAAAATAAAACTTCTAGAAGCATTGAATAGTAATATAAAAATTAAACTTGTTATATAATTGTTATATAAAAATAAAACTTCTAGAAGTAATAGTGAATTGTTATATAAAAATAAAACTTCTAGAAGCATTTATTTTCTGAAGCATTTATTTTATTACGTAATATAAAGTAATAGTGAATTGTTCTTTAAATTCGTGTATCTCAAGTATTCCTTGTCCGATCACGTGTAATAGCTCGTTGGAAAGACAATTGTACATACTTTCAAGTAAGCGTTTTAAACTTTGGTGTTAATGTACAATATATCGTTTAAATTTCAGTTCTAAATAGTATTTTGCTGAAAAATCGAAATGCTCACCCTTTTATTTTTATTTTTTTCTCGTAAAGCACTTGACAATACCTTTTAAATAAGCCATCTTTCACGATGGAGACTCGACGCGTTCGAGTTTTATAGAACAAAACGTCATAACAAGTTAGGGTGGAGTTTAACATTTCAGTACAATTATTAATTCTAAACTACGAAATTTCTGTTTTGGTTATTACTTTTACAGTTTTATCCAATAAAGTTAATTTATTTACGAATTATTTTAATTTAAAATTATAAAAATTATCAGAATTGGAAAATCGACGCGCTGTGATGTGGTTGTTACCATTGGGAACAAAGCACTGATAATCGTGAGTTTCTCTGATGGCTTTTACTGGATCAAATTTTTTTGCTAGTGATCGTATCACCCTTCTGTACCCTTTGTACAACATGTAAAAGTAATGTTTGATTCATTTTTTGTAGCCCAATCGAAAAGTTGTTGTGCTGTCGTTATTTGATCAGCGTATGGTCACTGAAGGCTGGCTTTCGTGGCATTTCGTTTCGATTTTTACCTTCCTCTGATATAGAAATGATTAAAAATGTATAAAAATATGTAATTGTACCATAAAGGGACGGTAAATTAATGTATCCCAAAAGTTATTTAATAAATATCTTATTAATAAAATAGCGGAACGACGGCATTTTATGTATAATCAAACTTGATCGAAAAACTCTTTAATGTATATACGGTTGTTAAAAGCTTTAAATTACATAAAATATCGTTCTATAAAAAAAATATTTTTGTTGGATACAACTTGTACAAAAGCTCGATAGAAGGTCAAAATTTCAAACAAATTTCTCTGACAGGAAATCTTATGCAAGTTCACAATTATTCAAAAAACAAAGTATGCAGTTGCTTAACGTAAAATGTGAATGTAAGCTTTTTCACACTTTTTCACGATTGTTACCAATCGACTCTATATTAGTCCCATAATTATTTTTATTTGCTTATTTTAATTTCTTACCTATAATTTATTTAAATCAAAAACAATAACTTACCTAACACAAACGGAAAATTATTTAATAAAAAGTGCTAAAGAGTGTTGGTAAATGTGGTTAAGAAAGCCATCAAAATAATTATGGATAGTGTACCTGGACTACGTTTATTTTGGCCAGAATAAAGGACTGGTATGATGGATGACTATTCTAAAATGGGTTGAGCGCTGCAGAATTAACTCTAATGAATCCAATTCATGGTATATCTAATTCAGCTATACCGGAGTTGGAAGAATTAACCAGACCGAAGTTAGTCTGTTGAGTGCAATGCGAGCCACCAGCTCCTCTCCTTGACAGAACAGAATTAATCATCGGCGTGGCCAATTCATGAAATGCAAATTATACATACACGACGGAATTGGGGGTGCCTTCAAACGAAATGCCACGAAAGCCAGCCTTCAGCGACCATACGCTGATCAAATAACGACAGCACAACAACTTTTCGATTGGGCTACAAAAAATTAATCATATATTACTTTTAGATTTTGTACAAATCAAGAGTACAGAAGGATGGCACTAGCAAAAAAATTTGATTCAGTAAAAGCCATCAGAAGAACTCACGATTAACATGGATTTGTTCCCAATGATAACAACCACATCACAGCGCGTCGATATTCCAATTCTGATAATTTTTATAATTTTAAATTAAAATAATTCGTAAATAAATTAACTTTATTGGATAAAACTGTAAAAGTAAGAACCAAAACATGAATTTCGTAGTTTAGAATTAATAATTGTACTGAAATATTAAACTCCACCCTAACTTGTTATGACGTTTTGTTCTATAAAACTAGAACGCGTTGAGTCTCCATCGTGAAAGATGGATTATTGGAAAGGTATTGTCAAGTATGCTTTACGATAAAAATAAAAAAAATGAAAATGAAAATGAAAGGGGGAGCAGTTCGATTTTTCAGCAAAAGACTATTTAAAACTGAAATTTAAACGATATATTGTACATTAACACAAAAGTTGAAAACGGTTACTTGAAAGTATGTACAATTGTCTTTCCAACGAGTATGTAGAATACTTAAGATACACGAATTTAAAGATGTGAACATTTGAGTTTCCGACAAAAACAAATTATAACGGAACTCCGCGTATTTTGACCCCACCGAGTTTTTACTCAAATTATATTTTTTTTTATCGAGACCATCCCTCTCACCGAATTTCAAAATAATTGGAAACCTTGCCTCCGGATGGGTGTCTGATTTCGCGTGGATATATATATATATATATATATATATATATATATATATATATATATATATATATATATATATATACATATATATTGAATCTAGATTTCGCTATACTTAAGGTATGTCACATAATGTTAAAAAATCACTCCAACCATTGTGCTTGTATTAATTAATTATACTCACCGGCGCAATTAGACTGATGTCGACGGCGAAGAATTGTCCGGCTGATATTTGGGCCGGCGCATATTCCAACTTCAACGCAAACAATCTCATTTCGGCATACTCTTCGGGTGTCAAATGTTTGCTTGAATACTGAATTATTTGTCTACTTGGCCCGTACTGACTCATTTTAATTCCTTGGGCAGACAATAAGAAAAACGCCATGGCAAACGTATGCAGAGACAGATAAAACCAATCTAAAAAGTGCATTGTATACAAATCAGGTGTCTTCTGCGAAATATAATGGTATGTAATTATCGAATATAGATGCATTATAATAACCGCAAGCTCAATGAATAGATGGGATGCAATCTGTGGATTAAATGCCCTATTTGCAATAATTAACGATTGTTTGATGTCCTCGTGTAGCCGCCGCAAACCATCCAAATCTTCAATTAACGTTCCACTTTTATTATCTTTTCGCATCATATTTGGATGTGAACCGGTGCACTGAGCAAATTTTATAATGTTCCATGACTGATCCTCCTCAGACGGCCGAACAAAACCATTGGTAAGCGTTTGTTGCATGGCGGTTTCAAAGCACATGAATATGCCGATATAGCACGAACAAATCGTACAAAATAGATAATAAAACATGAACGGAATATTATGTACGATCGCACTTATAACATCTTTTATATCATTATGCGCTGTAAAACTATCATTCCATGTGAGCACTATTAGCGCCGCAAATTGTAGAATTGATTGGACTAGAATTAGTAATATTCCAACTCGGGACGTCATCAGCAGCGATAGTTTGGAGCTCTGGCACATCAGTCCACGCCGTAAAAGCGGTGCAGTTTTATTTAAACCAAGCACTAAATATTTTGCACGCCAACAACCGACAATCGTCAGAAATGTGGCATACAACATGTATCCACATTCGTTTACAGCATATATAATTTCAGGACTCGAATTAAATGTGTAATCATTTTCATGTGACTTGAAGAATATCAAATTATAGCCAGCTGCTAAAATTAGTGAGTAGCACATCCAAACTTTAGAAATGGCAAATTTACATTGCCCATCCTCTCCGATAAAATCAGGTTTATTATTTGTGTGATGCCATGTTATGGGAGCCAACCCGAATAGGCGACACCAAAATAGCATAACGCGTAGAATACTACAAAGGCATTTCTTTTTTACTGGGTTCTTTCGAATTTGAGGCGATTTTAGTGAATCACTCAAAACGTTAATTTTTAACATCACGATTCAAGTATAGTTACCAATAAAATAACTGAAAATCGAATGGATTGGTCGGTATTTATAAAGGATGGATAGAAAATAATTTCGATAATGGAATTAAATAGGCGTCCTTATCGGTGTACTTAATCGAATCGAGAAGTATTAATTTCAATATATACTTTAGATTCGAGGATAGCGGATGGAATTGATTTGTGACATGTTCGCATGATGATATTTGAAATTTAATTGAAGATGCATGTCTAACTATGTATATTAATTATAGGTATAGGTATAGGTATATGTTTTAAGTAAACTAGATTAATTTGAACAATATTTGATTAGAATACAAATGTTATTTTGAAATAAAAAGCAGTTTGGGTTAAGGAATTACATTATTAATCAACACCTTTACTTGTGATGGATTTTGAAATAATATGATACAACATACAATATTGAAGTCAATATAATTAATATCAAATAAACATTTAAAGTTGATTTTAATTTGTTCATATCACAGATTTGCAAACTTGTTTCAAATTAAAATTAAATTGCTTTAGTGGTAGGTTTTAAAAGAAAATTAAGTAAAATTTGATAGCGGTTTTACTGGCGATTCTAGTTTGGTAACATTAAACTCGGGTTGGGATATTAACTTTAATCAACAGTTTGTAGACAACTCGGTTAGATTAGTTGGTTATGAATAAGTATTTAATAAATGTAAACGTTTTGGTTTTAATCGAAATATAATCAATAAACAAAATTTGTGCCATTTCAACAACCGTCATTTCGGAGCACGAAATTGTTGTTTCCTACATTTTTTAACTTACCATTTCATTCCCAAATTTTACATAAAACGACAACATATACATTTCATTATCTATATTACACAATAATTACTACTCAAACAACAGTTAATATGTATATAATTTAGATTATTTCCAAATAAATTTAATTGTTTCAAATTAATTTTATTATTTAAATTTGTGTCATTCGAAACTGCAACGCCACTAATATATAAGTAATAACCGTTCCAAACATCTAAAATTGAAAACCAAAACTGTTATACATTAGTGGAACGTGTTCGTGTAAAATTGTTGTACCGTAGCCAGAATTCCGGCGTTAATTTTAAAAATGTCGAGCGCCGTAAATTGTGGTGGATTACCATGAATTTGTTTTATCAACATTTCCAACTGTGTCATCTCGTGTAAACTATACTGTGAGGTTTTCGTAGACACGACGTACTGAAAAATCATATCACCCTATCAAAGTAGAAAAATAAATAAAAATTTTACTTGTAGAATGTATTTTTTATAAAAATATAACAGTACAACCCTGCTACGCGTTATGTTCATGTTGGCAGCTGTCACAATGTCAAAATAAACATTACATTACAGTGAAATGTGAAAAATTGTGAAAATTTTGTTTATAAATTAAAAAATATAATTAAAATCTTTATTAAATATAAATACAATGTTCCATAGAGGATTCGCAAGAAATCGGAGATTTTATGGAGGAAATAATTTTATGCGTAATCAACAAATGGCTCTGCCGATGCCGCTACCACTTGAAGAACCGGAGGGGCCGCCGATTGACCCCGAATTTTTAAGGTATGTTTCAAATTAATAAATATTTGTGTTTATAATACTAATTAGTGCCGTTTATTGGTTAGACACACTCAATTCCTTCCGTCAATTACTTGGTGTGAAAATGAAGTGTGTCGTGTTCATGGGGCGGGTCAAGCGGAAGTTCCAGTGATGGCTATATCTAAAAAACTCAGTAAGAATCGAAGAAAATCTAAGGAGGAACGTATGGCAAAAGAGGCACGCAAACTCAGGAAACAGGAACGAATGATTAAGCTAGAAAGCATTTTCATTAAATCACCATCACCTGAGAGGGTAACTAAACCATCGGCATCTAAGGAGAAATCGGAACAACCGGAAAAACAATCATCGGTGAAAGACCCTACGAAAAAATCTGACACTTCTAAGAAATCAAACAAAAAGTCGGAAGAGCGCTCGGATCCAAAAACTGAGAAAAAACCTGACGACCGGTCTGAGAAAGGAGCAAAAAAAAATCGAATAATCTCATCAGATTTAAAACTTATTGAGAAAATTGAAGAAATCAAGCTTGAGAAATCTCCACCTCTCGAAATAAAACGGGGCAAACCATCAGAGGAAAAGTCTGAGACATTGACAACGAAAAAACATGACAAAACTCCTGAGAAGCATCACAATCACGAAGATAAAAAATCTATGATGGATATCTTGAAAAAAACTGAGAAACAACACGAGATAAAACTTGATAAAGAAAAGAAATTGGACAAAAAAGTCGAGAAAAATTCGGACAAGAAAGAGGAGAAGCACGTTGAAAAAATTCACAAGTTCGATAAAAGAATTGAAAAGCCGGTAGAGAAAAAGGCCGAACAGAAAGTGGAAACGAAAGCGGAAAAATCTGAGAAAAGAGTGGAGAAATTCTCTGAAACTAAAATGGAAAAATTCTCTGAGAAGAAAATGGAGAAATCTTCCGAGAAGAAAGTGGAAAATATCTCTGAAAAGAAGAAAATGGAGAAATCTTCTGAGAAAAAAATTGAAAAATTTCCAGAAAAAAAAATAGATAAATCCTCAGAGAAGAAAGACAAAACTTCCGAGAAAAGACAAGATTTAACGTCAGAGAAGAGCCGTGATCAAGTATCAGAGAAAAAGTGTGACAAATTCGTAGAGAAGATCCGAGATCAACCGTCGGAGAAGAAGACTGATAAATTCTTAGAGAAGAAACGAGATCAATCATCAGAGAAGAGACGCGACCAATCGTCAGAGAAGAAACGAGATAAATCGTCAGAGAAGAAACGAGATAAATCGTCAGAGAAGAAACGAGATAAATCGTCAGAGAAGAGGCGAGATCAATCGTCAGAGAAGAAGTCTGAGAAGTTCTTAGAAAAAAAACAAGAAATATCGTCTGAAAAGCGGCGAGATCAATCATCAGAGAAGAAGCCTGATAAGGTTTTAGGGAAGAGAACAGAAAAACCCTCCGAGAAAAAGTCACAATATGATTCAGAAAAAAAATCAAATGACAAAAAATCAGACAAGAGATCAAAATCAAAATCGCGGCCAAAGTTTGAATCACCCCAAAACCGAGACTCGCGAAGTATAACCCCCATAATGCTTGACATTAGTGAAATTCCCGCTTCTCCAAAAATCGAAATTGACGAAAGCTGTGAAATTTACAAACAAGACGAGTTCGAAGAACCACAAACGCCGCCTATTATAGAGGCACTTTCAAAAGCTGACGGCAACGATAGAAAGTTGTCCATATTTGATCGATCACCTGTTGAAGACTCCCCAAAACTAGATGACTCTCTATTGGGAGCGGAAATGCTGAAGTTGAACCTCGAAAATAAATTACGAGAATTAGACGCCGAGGAAGAGGAGGATATCGAGGAGGAACAGAAACTCGAATTGGATATATTTTCGGAAGATTCACCAAAAGCTACCGAATCAATGAAAACCATTTGGAGAATCCATCCAGATAATTTTAATGTGCCGATAAGGCTGACAAATGCCAGCTTGTACGACGATGATATGTTGTCACCAAAATCTGAGCCAGAAACACTCGAACTCAAAACAGATGTCCACAAAGCCGTGAAATCTGTTAAGACCGAAGAACCAGCTACAGGACATATTATCAATTCTCTCGAAAATTTGCAAGTTTCGTATGCGGAAGCAGACGACGAAGATGTCGAAATGCCATTAACTACAGCGGCTTTGCTAAAGCTGCCGCCGGGCGAATGGGACGATGAGTTTAGCAATAGTAGCTACACAAAGCTTTGCGATGAAATCGAGAAGCATAAGAGTATGATTCAAGAAAAAGGCCAAAAGGAATCTCAAAAAGAAATTCAGAAACCTCATGTGAATGAATCACAAGACGAGCTTGGAAATGAAGTGAAACAAGAAACAGAAACTGATCAGCTTGAGCAGCCGGTTGTCTTAGAAATAGAACCCAAAAAGGAGCCCGAACCAGAAACACCAAAAGAATCCATTTTAAACAACGAGTATGAAGCGTTTATAAAACTTCTAGACGAATCGGACACGTCGGAAAAAAAACCGTTGGACAATAGACGAAGCCGGTCGCAAAGTAATTCATCAAATTCATCTTCTAGATCTTCATCAAGTTCTTCATCTAGTTCTTCGTCATCATCTTCTTCTTCATCTTCCTCGTCATCCTCAAATTCATCAGATTCCTCTTCATCGTCAAGCAGCTCTGGCTCTGCGTCATCGTCAGCATCGGAATCATCGCCACAGTTCGAAGAAAATGACGTGCTGAAGCGGGCACTTGAGAAGATTATGGAGATTATACCGGAAAATTATGACGGCGGTGATCGGAGCGGATTCAATCCGGAAGATTTGAAAAATGAGATACTTAAAATTCTTCAATCGGATGCAAATCTTAATAAGAAGATGCAAACTGTCGAGGTTGCGAATGAAGCACCTAAAATTGAACAGCAAAAGATATGTCATCCGATTCTCGAACCGGGACAATCAAAAATCTGGAATATAAGCACCGATAGTGATGAGATCCTGATGTCAAGCCCTATCAAGAAATTACCAAATAGGAAAAGTCCGGAGCGTGTGTCGAAAAATTCGTCGAGTAGTGATCGTAAATCGCGAAAACACTCATCGGATTATCGTAGTGACAAGAGAAGTTCATCGCGGGAAAAATACCGGAAACAGAGGAGTCGAGATCGTAGCCGAGATTACTATGATGATCGAAGAAATTCATCACGAAATCGTTCAAAATCGCCGAGACGTCGTAAATCGCGTTCTCCTGCGATTAAAGAAAGACCTCGTAAGAGTTCACCACCAGAATCCCGAATTTCGCCAAAACCTAATAAATGGGTGGAAAACGTCACGTATCGTGAAGATTCGAGTTACATAACAAATTACGGATTTCGACCACCATCACCGAAGGAATCCTCGCATCCCGAACCAGAATTTCAATACCCCGAAATTTCTTCATCTTCGTGGAATTCTGATCCATCCATCCAGTATTGTGCATATCCTCCGGCGAACCCAGATTCTTCTCCACAACGGATTTCGTTAGACGAGCGAATTGATATGGCACTCGGAATTTCGAATAACGACACACACCACTCCACTTATTATAATTACCAAAGTGAAGGGTATCTGCCACATAATGAAGCATATAATACCCCAGCGTACAATCAGTACTATCATCAGTACAAAGCAGTGCCACCGGCTATGGCAACGTATCCAGTTCCACCGCCTCCGATGCACCATAATTACTATCCACCCAGCTATGCTACTCATCCACCACCAATTTCAGTTGTGCAACATCAAAATTCACCATTTTTACATCGCAATATTTCAACTCCTCCGATACATCATCAACCGTCACCGCAATCGTCCCAAAAAGCTTCGTTTGCTGTTCAAGTTGGTAATGTGCTTGAAATAATTCCATCGGAGCTCCCAACGCAATCAATTGATGTTCCAAAACCCTTAACAGATAAACCAACCAACAGCGCACAGTCTGTAGCACCACAACAACCAACTTCGTCCGTTAACAAAACAGCCGAGCAAATAATTTCGGAGGCAGTTGATAAGCGCAAACATGAACGAGATCAAAAACGATTCGGCAAGAAATTGCGGAAGGAAAAATTAAAACTCGAAATATCCAAGCTCATCAATCTATCGAATAATATGAAAATTGCGGAGAGTATAGCTGCTAGTGTTGAGGCTGAGTCTGATTCGAATGAGGTTTCAACAACAGTTGAATCGACATCGGACGCAATCGAATTGGGTAAATCGGAGCGTGGCATTTTGCGCCAAGGTGAGAAAACAGGTGTGGTAGTTAGAAAAAAAGTTATGTTCCATGATGGTATTGAACCGGGTAATGGAACATCGACTACAGATGATGAAATTATTCCGCCGGAGAAAATGAAAAAGAAGAAGAAACGACGATATACGAGCAACAAGGAAAATATCGCACTTATAAACCAGCTATTAGGGACGACTCGTGAATCATCAATGAATCAGGAAAAGCCGCCAGAACCTCCGCAACCTGCCGAGCCTGAAGAATTCGAAGATAATTTACCTCCACCACCGCCACCAACCGGATCACCACCACCAAATTGTTTACAGCCAAAACTGAAAAAACCACCGCCACCCGAATATCTATATTTCCATTTGAATCCAAATGAAAATCGGTTGATCCTAACACCATACAGGCCACAAATATTCCATATGAACCGATTTGCTCAGCTGCAACAATTGATCTCATCTCCAAATCAGCGGCCACCAGCTCCAACAGTACCATCTCAACCACAATTACCATTTAATATCCCATCGCGTCTTGACGGTTTATTGAATGATCCGCGATTTGCTAAAGCAATAAATGCACTAAGCAATTCGCTTCCCTTATTGCGATTGCCGATTGTGGCGGAGCCGAAAATCGAATCTAAACCAGCGACAACATCAACCACAGTTGTGCTCGCGCGTGACGAAGCATCTAAGAAAACTGGGACTAGGACAAATTTATAATGTCCATTTAGATTTTAAGTGATTTGTTGAGTATTTTATTGAGTTTTGTTAAACTAAATTTAAATCAATAAAATTTTGTCTGAACGCCGAACAATTTAATGAGTTGTTTCAAATTGGGTGTTTATATTGTCAGGTTTAAATTTCCAAAGTAAATGAATATCAATTTAGAATTCCGACATATTTTTAATTCGAAAATTTAATTCCATGAAACTCAAATTTTGATTAAAACCCAATTCTAATTCACAAATTATTTCCACTAATATTTTATTAGTAAAATGAAAAATTTGAATATATTTTCAGTTAATCTTACTTCGTTTTCACTTTATTTTCATTACAATTTCTTTGCAAATAAAGTAATTCTAATATTAAATATTTTTTAATAATTACTTAAAATAGAATTAGAGTTTGATTAATATACAATATTTTATCGATGTCAAACTGCTTCCAAATTCAATTCAAGAAATTTAATTTTAATTATAACTTCATTTGAATAAAATATGTTTAGAATTTGAAACTTGCTTATTTGGAAGTTTAAAAAAAGAGTTTGACTGAATATAGATTGAAACATATTTGATTAGAATTCAAGTTGAGTTTGACACTCGAATACCATTGAAAATTTGAAGTGACACGAATGAATAGTGGTAGGAATAGGAATTGAATAAATTCTGATTATAAATTAATTTACTCTAATCAAATTGCAGTCAAATTTTGTTTCTAGTTAATTTACTAAATTTTAGTTTTGATGCTACGAGTAATTAAACGTTTTTTAATTACAATATTTTGTATTCAACATTTTTTTTGATGAATTAACTTTGATTAGAATTAGAAACTTTATTGAGAAGTCTTTTAATAATAAATTATGGTTTCTGTGTAACCTTTGGGTAGAATACAATAACACAATTTAACTGAAATTAGTTTGAATGAAAAGAGTTGGAGAAATTTTGAAAGTCACAATTATAAGTCCATTACATTTATACTCACCGAACGATTTAAATCCTCCGCTTTCAATATCATATAGATATAAATTCCAACCACTACAAACAATCGTATAATCGTCACGATAAATAAAATCCGGAACCTTCGTATGATAACAAACTGTATGATGAGATATGAATTGAGCACGACTGAAAACATCACCAACACTGTCAGCACAATCAGTTGCGGATTTAAAAAATGATTCAACATTTGCAAACTCTTATAGATTGCGCAGTACGATAAACGTAAGCTACCCATTTGATCACAAAATGCTGGCGATACAGAATTGCCGCCGTTTGTCGTTATTATATTTCCCGACAAAGATACTTCAGCCAGTGTATTAGCTTGTACTCGAGGAATGAATTTAATTTTATTGCTATCGCTTAAATTTCCTTTAGCTGCGTGCTCCTTTAATTTAATCGAATAACTTCGCGATTTTATCAACACTGATTTTAATTCATTAAAGGTCTCATAGATCATGTATTTAATGACCGAGGTTAGCATGTTAAATTCCATTCCGGTTACTATGTAAATTGTATTGCTCATGCTGAAGTAAACCGTTTTCACAACAGACATCCAAAAAAATTCGATATGTTCGTTCAGTACAAAGTAGATGGTAAATATGATTTGAAAGAGCACAAGGACTACGATCAGTGTAACATATCGTACTCCACTATAAAAAATCGATCTTGAATGTTCACTACGTATCACCCTATTTATACCAAAGCGTTTCGTATAAATGATTAATGCGATTTTATTTAGAGCCTTGGATCTCAATCGAGCCTGCATTAAATTGATCAAAATCAATAGAATCGATGCAAATTGATTTGTTATATCGATTGTGATCACGACATGTTCAATTAAATCCGATGGATCACGATCATGAACATGGTCATCAATAAACTCTCGTATCGAAAGTACAATCATGGAAATCATGACGGCACAGTTAATAACCGAGAAACCTGCCCACGCCCAATTGATATTAAATTCGCACGGTCTCTCTTGGGTATTGCATTTAAAACGGAGCGGTATAAATCCGCAAAATCGACCGAAAAACAACAACGGCGATAGCATACAATTTAAACACGGACTATGATTGTCTTTCTTAGCCAGCAACATTTTGACGCGAACAATTGTCAACTGAATTTAAGAATAGGGAATTCAATTCAACTAAGTGCCAGAAAAATAGTGATCGTTATCAGGATTTTGATGAAATAGAAAATTGGTGATGTGTAATTGATACCTATATATACTTGTAATAAATATGCGTAATAATCAATGTATTTTTGATTGATTAAATTGGATATAAGTTTATTTGTAATGTGACATGAAAATACACGATGCGTACGGTAATTGTAAGGACAAAATATTTTTTTTTTGTTTAATTCAAGCAGCAACTATATTTCCGCTCAATAATATCGGAATAATCGGGCCGAGATGTACATCAAGATTAATAATTTCATCAAAAATCATCCCTTTCCAGAAATGCCGCTCGGTAGGCTTGAACACAATTTTTAAATAGACAATCATGCCTTCACTATTGAATGGCGTTTCCTGAAAAATTTCACAGCACGTATTCGGCTCACGAGTATCTTTACTTTCGAGATTAAACTCAGAGTAGTAATCCTTTATAATTTGCCACGCATTTTGGGACATATTTGTTTTTCGTGTATGAATCCTTTGCGAATTGAAATCATACGAATGACAATGTTTTAGTAGCAATCTTGAATTAGTGGACGACGAAACAGTGTCTTCACGCTGAAAACGATTTTTATAGAATCGAGTTTTCACATCCAATTGGTATTTGTTTACAGAAAAATTCGCAGCCGGATTTGGTTGGATAAATTCAAATGAAATTTCTGGAATTGGAACTTCCGTGCGCATTGCAAACATCAGTAGCCCCGGTCCATGGAAATAAATTGGTAACGTTAAAGTAAATTCCGTATTGATTTTAATATCGCCCATTATAATTTCGTATTCAGGAACTGTATAGGGGAGTGGCTGAACTTTTCTAAATGATGAATACGATTGCTTCTTGGGTACATACTTCAAATAAATTCGTTTGAATTCCTCTTGAATCGGTTGCGAATGATTGTAGCAACGAATGAAAATATCCTGATCTAAATACGAGGTGATTGCAATTGGATTTGGTAAATTCGATGATCCGTTTACAAAATAGTAATCTGGAAATTCCTCATCAAATTCAAATTCGTTTGAATAATTAGGTTCATCCAACTTCATGGCAGTGTAGATATCGTCATATTTTAAAGTCATCCATCCGCTTCTATACTCGTTCATGACTAGATCATCATTACAGAAATTATAATACAATTTGATAACATGATAATCATATTGGCGATCAATGTTGGGCAATCCAGTTCGTGGAACGGTCAGTATTGTAGCAGTGGGAATTTTTGGTACACTATAAACGTTCACCGAAATCGGTGGATCATTATTAAAGTATACACCGATTTGTTGCAAAGATTTTCCTAATGCCAATCCTGTTATAGTTTTAATTCCGATTTTATGCTTTTCCAATTTACTCTCCAATGTTGTGAATTGAGGAGGGAAAATTTCTATGATTCCATTGGCAATCGCCCCATCATAACGAACTCCTTTTGTTGTGGTCACAATCAGCGGAATTTCCATTAAATTGGTTACTGTTATCTCACTTTTGCTCACTTGATACCATGGAATAATTCCTTTATTGATATACTCTGCACTTAATTTAGCCTTCATCTGGCAGAAAAGTCCATCCAACTGAATTTTAATAAAGTTCCCTCCGGTCACGTTTATATTAATGGACGCAGAAATTATCATCGAATCCAGGCGTTCATGATCTTCAATTTGAGATTTTAATTTAATCACTCTTGCGTCATTTGGATGAAGTGTTCCCGTGTAATGATCTAATGCTAGTATTGGAGGTTCTGTATGAGATGGAATCTCCTGGACATTTCCGACAAATAGCTTAAACATTTTATTAAACCATCTATCTACGTCCTCAGGTGAAACGATAACCGGTAGAATTTTCGATTCAATTGGGCTAACAATTGGTTCCGCAGGTTTTACCACCGAAGATTTCTTCGATTTCTTTTTTTCTTCACCTTTTGAAGCAACCTTACTTCGCTTTCGACCCTTTCCTTTTACCTTACTAACATTTGGATCTTCCACCGGAGCATCAGACTCATCACTTTCCTCTATAAGGTACTCATCTATGGCAAATTCGTCAACGACTGGTTTAGCATCTTCTTCCGCTTCATCTTTGATGTCCAAAAGTTTCTCGATTAATTCAAATAAATGTTCTTGGAACTCATCCTCAAGTTGCTTGGCCACAAAATTCGTATCCGCCATGCTAATCATATAATCAGCATCTAATCGACCTGTGTTCGTTATTTGAAATGCGCGATAATTTACCCAATCACTGGACAAAAAAAACAAATCGGTTGTATTAGCTCGAATTTCCGGATAGAAAATTTTCGTTATTAAATTAACCGAAGCTAGGTTAAAACTGCCGAATTTAGCACGAATTTTACTCGGATATTCAACATATTCATTAAAATTGGCTATCAATGCTGAATCAAAATCTATATAAATTTCTCGCATTTCATTAATGTCTAGATGGAATCGAATTTGTTCCAAAATGAGCGCTTCTTCTAAATCGACGAGTAAATACGGATTAGTTACAGATAGAACGACATCAAGTGGAAGACCGCAATTATTTCGCAGGGTTAATCGTTCACTTGAGTCTGGTTTCGGATCTCCATAGAATAGTTCGAATAGAACATTAGACAAATTCCATTCGATTGACGGCGTTACGATTCGTAATTTAATGGTGAATATGAATATCAGAACTTTATATTTGCCAACGATTTTCTCAATATAAAATTCTTCTTGGATTAATATGGGCTTCACCATTGGTTGGAGCACAAGTTCGACAAATTGTTCTTCCATAGAGGCAATATCTATTCGGTTTTGTGTTATGCTGAACTTATTTGGAATTTTATCTTGGCCCGGTTGTGGTTTTTTAGATTTGATACTTATGACTAGGCTGGTCGCTTGAACACCTAAATTTGTGATCTGCAATCTTTTTTTTGTAATTTGATTCGTGATGAAGATCCCCCCGAAATCACATTCATCCGTACTTATAGGCGGCACAAATACGAGTGGCTCGCCAATTATTGTAAGTTTTATTGGAATTATCTGAAAAGAATGAAGGTAAGTAGATGAACCTTATATGAATAGAGCACTATAGTACTTACTACAGGTCCAATATATTTAAAGTCTATGGTAATCGTATTCTTGTAGAGTTTTGAACAACACGCATATATTTTGACGAGAAGCACGAGTTTCTGAAACGGCCCAAGAATACCTCCTAACGGCTCGATCTCTAGCTGGGCGTCTTCAGTTTTCTGTAAAAATTGTGTCAGGTATATTATGATATGTGGTTGTTTAATGGAATTTAATTTACCGTCGCCAGCGCAAAGGGTACAACACATGGTGAATCATTTTCCAGGAAAACTTTATAAGTCTCTCGCGCCAACGCATCCTGTTGGGCATTTATCACCTTTGGTTCAATTAAAATATTTGGTGGTAAAGAGTTTACGACAACTTTAAAATTATAAAACGTATTCGGTTTCCCAAGGCTGCAAAAGTTGCCAGTCACTTCTAAGTTTCCAACAATGAGCGGCGTTACTACTATAGGAATCTCATAAAATTCTCCACTTCGGATATAAAATTTGAGGTATTTCGTTGTTATAATCATCTCTTCACTATGAACCTCAATCAGATTACAAAACCCATCGACCACATTAACATTTTGAACTGTGATGTTAAACAAATTTTCGATTCCGACAAACGAAACAATTGAGATTTCATCATTTTCGATAATTTTCAACTTTGCCACATCACAATCGTAACTCATCGGGATGCTAACCGACGATGCATCGAACGTTGCCTCATGTTTCTGTTCGTTTGGTGAAAAAAATGTGGCTAAAATTTGAAGTTTATTGGAATACTTTCCGCGACAATTTGGAGTCAGAGTTATATCAATCGCGGCTTTACAATGTGGCGGTATTATAAACGAGCTTGGATCGACAACATATTCGATTGGATTTTGGGAAATTGTCCAATCTTTATGATAATAAAATTGTTTGGTAAGTACTGTTAGTAAATCTTCTTTTATAGTTTTGGCAGCAATTGCAATGGCCTCATTTCTCACGTCTACGCGATCCAATAGCCAATCATAATACTCGAGAATCTGAAGTTTAAGTATAATTAATTCCTGAAGCGCTCCCAAGATTGCCTCGATCGAACTAAGTGCAATATTTTCTGATTCGGTTCTAGTTTCGGAAATAAGGCCGCTCAGCAATTCTTTCAAAAATGCGGAAAGTTCAATACTGTCTTGTACGCGATCAAAGATCGTATCTAAACACTCCGTTACACCATCGGTTATTTCTAAAACATAATCAATCTGGGATTGGACTGCTGATGGTACTCTTTTGACACATTGATATTGGACCAATGCTAATTCACGTTCTGGCTCATACTCCTCAAAATCTTCTTCCATTTCGCAGATGGCCTCTTCAAAATAGGTTGAACACTTGGATGATATATATGACACAGTTGCATCGAGGGTTAAGCCATCGCTTGCCAAAGTTTCAATGAATGTGTTAATCCTTAGGAATTCATCAAACTGAATTGGCTCTTCGCAACCAGCCCGCTCCACCGTCAGAACAATTTCTACAGCCTTATTAAACGGATTGTATAACTGTAAAATTTTTTTTTGTGGTATGCATATTGGAATTAGACCGTAGGCCAATTTCTTTGGATTGCTGATCAATTCGAGCGGCTTGCAATTACCCTTGATCAATATGGATACACTTTCACCGTTTTCTACACGAAAATAAACCGTTTCGAGAAATTTTCCAACTTTAAATGTCTTAAACAGAATTGTGAAATAATCCGTTTCATTCGGTCGTAAACGGAGATGATTTGGACATACATGGATTACGCTTTCAAATTCTGTGTCCCTTGATTCATAAAACACTTCTCCATCGATTATGCCCTTATTACAGCACGGAACTTTTGCAATATAATTATCCGATTGGAATACTCGACCGAAATGAAGTTCTTTTGTAGGAATTAGTATATCGGGGCCAAGTGCGACACCTTCCAGTGTTATACAACTGCGACAGTCCAGACTTGAAGAGACACCTAAAAAGGCTGTCGATTCAAATTTATACGGTGTAATTTGATGTGCCGGCAATAATTTCAATGGCCGAAAAAATGCTGTAATCATGATTTGGGATTTTGGAAACACTTCGCCCTTTTTTGGAACCAACTCAAAATTTATGTCATCATATATAAATTCTGAACTCTCCATCTGTTTACAACGGGTAAATTCTCTAGCCAACACAATTGAATTGGCGTTTTGGTCACCAATCATCTCATAATACTCTAGTTTATTAGTTCGCATTTCCTCCGCCTGAAGATAGCTTGCGTACGCGATTTGTAATTTGTCTCGAGCTTCAAGTTCCTCGTCAAATTGATATTTGAGCCATTCAAATTTTACGACTCTATCGCCGGTGTTGATTAAATTAAATTCGACCTTGTGCGACAGGCCGAGATATGTGCTCGGAAAACTCAAGTGACATTGATCGATTTGTAGGTCGTATTGAATGCAATTACATTGAACCGGAATTGATAAAGATTTGCCATTTGTAAATTTCACGATTAGATGGCATACTAGGCAACCAGCAGCTTTCGGTGAGAGTTCAACTATAAATGTTTTGTTGTCACCCGGTTTGAGTTGAATACATTTCGGATCCGGTGTAATTTTCACACTCGACAATTCATCACGCATTTCGGCCGTGATCGAAAATGAATGAGCCGTGTCTGTCATATTGCATACCCAAAACGTGCTAAACGCTGGAATACCAACAACCGCTTGATGTATAAAAATTTCCGTGGGAAAATTTAATTTTGGCACGCACGATGGTATTAAAATCGGTATGGAAGCATTAAAATTTGCGCTCGGACTAGATACCAAAATTTCTAGCCGCCGATCAACTCTATTACGAGTATAGCCCATAACTGGGCTAAAGCTGATTTCGATCACTACATTCAACCCAGGTATGATACGATGGTCACCAAAACTAGAAATGGTTACGTCACATGGATATGGTGGCGTAAATTTTATGTTCACCTGATGTAAACTATTGTCCTGATTGATAATCTGAACTTTCTTTTTGTAATGAAAACCTTCACGATATTTGTCGAATATTATGTGGGACGGTACAATGAAAAATTTATCCCAGGAGAAATTCAATTCTGGAAATTCATAAAAATTTCAATTAATATTCGATCAATGAACTATACTTGCCATGTACCACGCTTTATACTTTTATTTAAACAATCGTGTTTGATGTGTCTCAGATAATCCCCGGCCGAATTATTTCGTTCCATTTTTACGTTCTGAACGCTAAAATATTGTGTGTCATCAGTAGAAAATCGAGGACAAAAGAATAAGTCGAGCTAAGCAGTCATAATTTGAATTAATACACACAGTGTGGAATTACCCGAACTGATAAAACTATATAGTTTGATTCATCAGTATGTAGGGGCTTGAATTATTCATGTAACTTGTTGTCGCCTAATTAATTTCATGGAAGTAATAAAATAAAATCTTTGTATTTAAAAGAAATTAAATGTAAAAATATTAAAAATTTTATTAAAATTTTGATAAGACCGTTGTGATATCGATTATACCGATCTACCGACTAAGAGATAGTGGCGGGTTTTATGCTTTTTGATTTTTTTTTTCGCACATATAAATACTCATACCACGGTGGGCTGTTCATTCAGTCGGGGTTCTCGAGTATTATTGGAAAGTAACCAACACAATAAACAAAATTAAAAACTATAGAAATTCAACATGAAGGGATTTTTAATTCTCGCCGCTTTGGCCACATTCGCCGCTGTATCGTCAGCTGCGACAGGTAAATTTAAAATCAAACTATAAACTAATTTTAAATTTTTAATATATTTGACCAAATGTTCTATAGACAAAGTCGTATGTTATTATGGAAGCTGGGCCGTTTACCGTTGGGGCAATGGTAAATTCGATGTCGAAGACATCAACACCGATTTGTGCACCCATGTCATTTACACCTTCCTCGGTTTGAACACAGATGGAACTATTAAAATATTGGATTCGTGGAATGAAATTGATTTACGTGCAATCGAACGTTTCGTCAATTTGAAATCACGTAATCCAAATATCAAACTATTGATAGCGATTGGTGGATGGAACGAAGGTTCATCCAAATATTCGGCTGTGGTGAATAACGCCAGTTTACGTAAGACTTTCGTCAATTCCATTGTTACGTTTGTTAAGAAATATAATTTGGATGGTTTCGATTTGGATTGGGAGTATCCAGCAGAACGTGGTGGAAGTGCATCAGATCGTGTTGCATTTGTCACTCTACTACAAGAATTAAGAGAGCAATTCGATCAAAACGGATGGTTATTAACGGCAGCCGTAGCCGCAAGTTCAGCGTATCATGCAACTTCATATGATGTTCCACAATTGAGCAAAAATCTCGATATGATCAATATTATGGCTTATGATCTTCATGGTTCATGGGACGGAGTAACTGGACAAAATGCCCCATTATACGCCAGCTCAATTGATATATCTTCTACAGCAAAATTATTGAATGTCGACACTGTTATCACAAATTGGATTTCGGCTGGCGCTGATCCCGCCAAATTAGTTTTGGGTATGGGTACATATGGACGGTCATTCACACTCTCGAGCTCAGGAGCCAATGGATTAGGTGCTGCAGCTTCAAATGCCGGAAATGGTGGACCATATACTTCTGAAAATGGTTTCTTGGGGTATAACGAAGTGAGCATGTAAAATGTATAATTGAAATATCAACTTAACTGAAGCTAAATTTTTATTTCAGATCTGCGAGAAATTGAAACTCGGTTGGACTGTCGTCTGGGATGATCAACAAAAGGTACCATATGCGTATAGCGGAAATCAATGGGTAGGATACGATAATGTTAAATCAATTCAACTTAAAACTCAATACGCTGTTGACAAAAAACTTGGCGGTGCTATGATCTGGTCAATCGAAACTGATGATCATAAGAACGTGTGCGGAGAAGGTAAATTCCCAATACTCGCGGCCATCAATGGTGTATTAAAAGGGTCAAGCGATTCAATCAGCAGTGAAGAAGTGATCTCAAACGAAATCAATGTCGGCGGAGAAGTTGTCACACAATCCACTACAACTACCACTACTGTGGCTTCATCGAGCGACACCAGTAACGGAAATGTTTGCCAAGCAGCTGGCTATGCCCGTGACCCAGCCCAGTGTAATGTTTTCTATCTATGCCAACAAACTAGCACCGGATTCGCGGCAACCAAATTCACATGCGGTAGTTCATTGATGTTTGACACAACTTTAAACGTTTGCAATTATGCCAACCAAGTAACTTGTTAAATCATTATTGTATTGTTACGACAAAAATCGTATATGTCCTATAAATAAACAATAAACTATATATTTTAATCGAAAATTAATCAAATATGTGCATGGTTTATTGTTTGCCATATCATCATATACTTTCTATACCGATTGCGCTTAAAACAATATATATATTAAACCATGGCAATGAAAGTCGGCCATAAAATCTTATCTTATCGCGTAAAAACTATATTTTTGCCTTAATTACTTATAGTTAGTGTGACAGTATAAACCAAATTAAATTATTTCAAGTTCAATGTTACCTAGTTTTCAACACAAAAATTCATAACGAATGAGCAATGGAGCGTGCTAACTATATAATAAATATCATTATGTTCAGGCATATCCGAATTGTGGCATAATTGAATGTTATTCAATGTATACGTATGGAAATCAAATAGAAGCATTGACAGTGAAACTACCATTAACTGTATTATGGTGAATTAAACAAAACACACCAATATATGTTAATCTGTGGTGGGTTTGTAATGCGAGGTAGTTGAGCGAAAAACATATACCAATTAAAAATTATATTTTATGATTACATCTGACTTTCACTCTCGTATATAAGAACAGCATAACGTGCATGTATTTATGTTTTATTTATGTTTTTTTGTGTGGTGGTCGATGGTGATTTTAAAGTTAATTTGGGAACAGGAAATACAACATACACATACGAGCAAAACAGTTTGCTTCATATCATATTTGTAACTAACTCTTGGAAAAGAATAATAACTATGAAATTGGGGCGCTTCTAACTGCCACTAGAAATAAATAAATAAGTAAAACCACTTTTTAAATAATTGGGTATAGACAAAATAAATCTCAAAAACCAATCTTTGTCGGCCGTAATTAATTTGTTCCACTTATTGAGATTAACTTACAAACCAGAATGCGGAAAAGTTTATCATTTAAACCACGCACTTTTAAAAATAAATCGTTACAAAAATTGGGATTTTGGTTTAAAAAAAACCTACATATCCGATGAAGCAAGAATAAACCAAATTATGGCCCAGCATGGCCTGGTCGCTTGAAAGTAGTGGTCGGAAAGAAACATAGCAGCCTCAATGGTTTAATTAAAGAAATGAGGAAAGAGATGATTTTGGTTAAAAAAATAATTAAGCTCTGGAGAAATATCACACCTAAGAAATCACTTATTTTAAGTTTTATTTTAAATTAAAAGGTTGATGAAGAAACGAGACAAAATAGGGTTGATGACATGAAATTAAATTGTTTCATTTTGTTCATTATATGTTTGAAAATTACTGTAATTATTTAAATTTTATATATAACATTACAATTGTAAAATACATTAATTTAAATTCATTATCAACTGACCTTAAAATAATGATCCATGACAAAACCTTTAACACTTTCTGCCACAACGTTTAAAGCACTTATATAATTACCAATCAAAAGATTATAAATTATTCATAAATACTTGTTCTTGACTAACCTAACCGCAGCGTGGCCGAGTGGTCTGAGGCCCTGGTTTTAGGCAGCAGTCAGAAAAGGCGTGGGTTCGAATCCACCACAGTCAAAATTAATCTTTTACACAATATAAAATCTTAGCCTAAAAAAACTAATTCTCATTTATTATAGAAATCCACGCCTGGCCCGCATCCAGGGTGATCTGATGATGTGATATGTCAATCTAATTTATTGAAAATTAATAATTAAAGTGATTAAAAATTATTTGCGCAATATACAGGGTGTCTATTTATTTATTTATTGGAGTAAGGTCTACAAATATGACCTGAATATAAAACAAAACAGGAAAAAAAAAAAAAAATAAAAACAGGACGAATCAAAATGTTCCTTCAACCTACGTTTAAAGGTATCTCTATTTAGGGTGGAATCGAATAGATGGTCGATTTTATTAAAACTTTTGGCCCTGCTGTTGATAGGCTCATTGTCACCATAGTTTGTCCTATGTGCATCTAAATGTACCAATTGATGATCCCGTAGATTTCTGCTAGGCACCTTTAATATGATTGAGTCCAATATATATGATGCGTCGATGTGATGAAATAAAATATTCCCATGACAAATGTACTATTTAGCAATTCACACCTGTTTTGAAGTGTAGTCATCTTGTAGGTTTTGCAGCCAGGTAGTTGTTTCACATTAGTAGTTGTTTTCCAAGTTACATAACGGAAAAACTTCTTTTGAATATTCTCATACCTATCTGATATAGGCAAAATATAAAATATTGACTGTATCTATATCGTTAATATCACCTGTCCATCTTTTAATGACACCAAACCTTGAGTTAGCTCTATCTATACATTGCTCACATTGCATAGGTCTTTAAATTCGGAAGCTTGTTTTAAAAATGTTACCATTTATTTGGTATAGTGTTGAATAGCAGAATTCTTTTCCCGGTCATGGGAAAGTCATGGTCTTGCACTTATTGATGTTGAGGTTGAGCATATTGAAGTCAGACCACGTCGCTAGGTTGCCGACATCTTCTTGGAGTGTGTAAGTATCGTTGTTGTTCTCCACAGTTTTGTATATTTTGAGGTCATCGGCAAATATTAGGACCTTGGAATTACGAATTACTGCAGTGATTCCGTTAATGAAAATGATGAAAATACATGGGGCAATATGGGAATCTTGAGGTACACATGATGTGGCAAAAATTGGTATAGATCTTTGGTTTCTTATTTCAATATAATGAACGCGTTTGGGCAGCTATGATTTAAACCAGGTGATAAAACGGCTGCAGAATCCAAATCTATACAATCTTTCTAGTGTTTTGCAATGACTGATGGGGTCAAAGGCTTTGGTAAAATCCGTGTATATAACATCTACTTGCTTGTGATTTTCAATTTCTTTAATCGCGCTGCTGGTGAACTTGGTAAGGTTATAGTTGTAGTAGACCTCTTTGGCAAAAAACCGTGTTGATATAATGATATGTATCGAGGTACCACGGTCCGGAATCAGTTGTAAACTACCAGATCAAACAACTTTGGGATTGATGAAATTAACGTTATACCTCTATTACATGAAATATCAGTTTCAGTTTTGAATATCGGCGAAATTCTCGTTGTTTTCCACTTCTTGGAAAATTCTCCTAATTTCAATGATTGATCGAAAAGTAGGCACAGAGGAATTGCCAAATTTTTGTAGACTTCTAATAATGAAGCTGTGATACCATCCGGGTTACATCCATCTCCAAATGTATCTTGGCCGTGATATATATCATATTCGGTGATATTTGGGGTACTTGTATGGACACATAGTTGTGGTTCTCGCTTGTTTGAATATAATTATCGATGTCTTCCGGATTATATACTGATTGAAAGAATTTAACAAACATATTAGATATGGCCTGCGGATCACAAGACTTTTGTTGTCATATTTTCTGAGTAACCATTAATTTCACGTTTCGATTTAAAGTAGCTCCAAAAGTATTTTGAATCATTATTTTTTCTCTTGAATACAAGAGATGTAATCCTTGTACTTTGTCAGGGAGTAGCTTTCGAAACGTTGGTTACAGATTGTGTATTTATGTTTACTAAGACTCAGTATAACATTTCAGTTTTTCTTTATAAGCCTTGTCCTCTTGATTTTTCAAGTTAATAAGTTTCTCATCGTACCAAGGGGGATACCGGTTAGGTTTACTTACGCCAGTGAGGACAAATTGTTGTATACATTTTAAAATAATTGTATAGAATTCGTCTACATTTAACATCCAGATTACAGAATTTCAATTCATTTTTCCAGTTGAAGCGTTCAAAATATAGAATCAAGTTTGCTGTGTCTACTTTTCCGTACAGTTGTAGTAGGTCGATTGGTTCTGGTGACTTTTTAGGCTAATCTCCCTCTTCATAATTATTTCGATAGATTTATGGTGGATATCGTTTATACAGAATGGTGATAATGATTTAATCTCGAAGGGGAAGAATTTCACCTACTTCTGCATCAAATATCCAACTAGTTCGCACATTTGGCTCTAATTTGTATCGAACTAACTTATGGTAAATTACAATCTCCCGTTATTAAAGTGAAGACAGGTGTGTTGGCCTACTGGTTAATTTATTCGATGGTATCGTAGCATGCAGTATACGATGATAATTGCGAGTTCGGTGGAATATATGCAACGTACATTGTCCTTTTGTTGATTGTTGCTTTAAACATCCATGCTCGATGAATAAGTTGGATAAATTAATGCATTTACTTGATATTAATTTATTAACGGGGATGAGTACTTCACTGCCAGTTTGTTTTTTGCTCGAAAGAGACGTGCTGTCATCTGTATACAACATCGTCAATATATCGACACCCACCACGTATTGCTATGGAAAGAATTCAGAACTGTAAGGGACGTCTCATATATTATACAAACAGGGAACAACGTTTTTAACACAAATGATGACATTCTATTTACACTTTGGAAGTAATTGTTATCAAGTTGCTCGTTGCTAGCGTTAGTGGAACTTGATTTTTCAAATGTATGTTGAAGATTCTGTATGTTAGCGTGAATAACTCTACGTAAAAATGTGTACAGTTGGTCGCCTTCCACTAGTGCAAAGTAACAAAATTTGCGAGTATGTCTCTTTAATGCAACTAATGCATTAGGTATATGCTCTCAAAAAGTTCCAATTTTATATCACGTAGCGGCACACAATCTACATTTCTTGAAGTTAAACCTTGTGCCTCATGGATAGTCAATAATTTACTTGAATCTGGTATCTTCAGTTTCCCTTGTCAACTGTTTTTTTCGGATCTTGTGAATGTTAGGTACCACGTGCCCGGTAAAATTGGGATATCCGTAATTGATATGAAAATGTTTATGAGAGCTAACTAACGAGTTTGTGGTGGTATTGGT
The DNA here is from genome assembly GCA_951394425.1 of Tipula unca. Classification (NCBI taxonomy): domain Eukaryota; kingdom Metazoa; phylum Arthropoda; class Insecta; order Diptera; family Tipulidae; genus Tipula; species Tipula unca. The sequence continues at coordinate 145,699,775 of OX596381.1, forward strand.
AGTACAGAAATCGTGGTATATAGGCTGTAACGCATGCACAACATCAGCCGGTCTACTATAGGTTGTATTAAGATTTTTAGATTTTGTTGTGTATTTGTTAGCATCAAAATAGCGCAAGTTGTTCAGTCTATCAAGATATGGTATTTAATTTTGGTCCCCCAGGATAAACAATTTACAAATTACAAGACAGTAATTAATTTGTAATCAATTCTGGTTCAAGCTCCATCCCGATATCACAATTTTATCAAAAGTTTGCAGTGGGCGATGTAGGTTCAATTAGAAGATATATCGACCACAAGCTTCTCTCGAACGACAAGTGTAATAAAATTGGGAGCTGGTGTAATAAAATGTAATATATGATTACGGATAAGGTTTCGTTGTGGCGGATGTATGGTTTGTTTTCCAATTTTCTAGATATACATAAATATGTTATATGTGCACTTCCTTACTTTTTATCGGAGCTACTAATTAGTAGTTAGCTCCTACACGTATAATCAATGTAGTAATCGTTATATTATTGAAATTCGAAATGATTTATCTTCTCTTTTATGTTTTGTTGATATATGCAGCAAATGAAACATACATGTTTCAACGAACTCATGATATAAAAAATACCTTACAATAGCTAATTCGGTTAGATAATTTATAATAAATCGATATGTCTTTAATTTGCATAATCGTCTCGGAATTGCATTATAATCCATATTATTAAATTTTTGTGCTATAATCACCTATTTTATCGGACAATTTTTTGCCGCTGATATTTTAGAAAGTATTGAATCTCAATCGATCGAATTTATTAATTTGAGAATATATATACTTCAAGAAATTTTCACTCAAAAATTCAGTTGAGTGATTTTTATGCGCGCCGTTTAAAAAATTAATGATTCATGATAAATCGTTTAAACTTGATTGTATTTGATGTGTGTGTGTATGATTCATGTTAATGGCCATTAAAATTATTAATTAATATATATACATATAGCTATATATATATAGTCACGTATCAAATGTGCATCTACCTAATGGTTAATCTCGAAACTTGTTCATTTCCTCCATTACACTTTCATTTCAAGATCAACTAACAGTATAGTGAATCAAGTTTTCGGAATATTCTGATTCAATATATTTATTTTTCGAGCAAGATAAAATTTATCGTCATCGTTTACTTACTTTAATATATCCACAACACACTCCCGTGCATATCGATCATCTATAAAAATAGTATGCATTTTTTGCCGCCACCCAAAACAAACATAACATTTTTAATTCATATTTTGAGTATTTCACAAAAATTTAATTAGAAATCCCTTATCTACTTCCTTAATTAAATTATAATCGTATATATGTATAATAGTAATCGTTACAATAATAAATTTTTATATTTTAAATTGGAATTACAGAAAGTGAAATGCGCATGCAATTTATGTTTTTATATAGATTTCTTCGATTCCATCATCTCAAGATCATGTTCATGATCATCATAATCATATAATATTCGTTTATATATAATAATATACATATAAAGACATAAATATTTCATTTTTATTATTATTACCACTGTATTTACTTCAGTTTGAAAGTTGGTGCAGCACATAATGAAATGTAATTGATTTGATTAGCTAATTGAAATTAACTCATCGGTAATTATAGTTACAATTAATTGCACCATAGTTATGGTTGTCAATTTAACAATTTATAATTATTATTGTTCACAGACAATCATGTCAGAAAACGGTATACCTAGTTCGAAATTTCGAATTATTACAAGCGATAAAACATACTTAGCGCGATTTTTTAAGTTTATCAAATTTTACAAGAAGCCGTGGTTAAGTATTTGTATAGGTGAAAATGGGTACAACACGTACTAACTATTCTTGACACGTAAATGTCACTGATCATAACCTCTTGACAAGGTGTTGTTCCGGTGTGATACATTTAATTGCAAACTATATCTAACCAAAAGTTGCTAAAACATAATCCAAACTCAAATAATATTTTTTCAATAGACAAGAACACTACATTAGAATTGATATGTATGTATTGTACGGGTGTAGCCGGTTGTGTCGGAGCGAGCTGAAGAAAAAATTATAAATCGGATAAAAGTATAAAATATGTTTCAAAAACATGATCAAACATATATGTATAAGTCGCTTTTGCACGCACAACTCCACAACCGAAATGGACTTGATAATCCACTTCATGTGTCTTTTCACACGCATCACCAGGTAGGTAAACGGGATAAACAAACCACAAAGTGTCAATTTTACTTTGAATTTCAACTGTTTCAAATTGATTCTATATAACATTTTTATTTAAACTGATCTTAATAAACTAATTTTAATCTATTTAATTCGGAATTAAATTCCACAGTGTTATGTTTAGTAACCACTTTCTAGAGAGTGATTATCAAACTAATGAATTCAGAATAGGCACAGGTTCGAAAATAACAATTATAATTCAGTTATTATCTCTCTATAATATGTATTATGTTTATATTACAATTTAGCAATAACCTCGGCAATAACTTATAAACTAAAAATGGGCGCTGTCATCAAAGAATATAGCAAAACGAAGTTATCAGAGTTAAACCCACAATCGTAGGATAATTATTAGAAATAATTGCTGATTATAGATGAGAATAGCCATTGCAAATGACTCTTCTCAGTGTGAGTGCGCCTATTTCAAAATACCCGTCGTTGAGGAAAAAACTGTGGTCTATTTCTAAAACAATATTGGGAGTGTATAATTTCTTATTATGGCTACTATTTAACATCTATAAATATGAACACTCTTTAACAATATACCTGTTTATTAGGATTGACCTAATTCGACTCGTTTTAGCACCAACATCATTTAATTTCTATTTTAGTTGGTCAACCGTTCAACCGTTCATTGAATGTAATCCAACATGAAAATCGATTAAATGACAATATAAATTAATTTTGAAATATAAGCACTAGATACACATTCGATATCCATATCACGTTATGATTATACCTTTGAAAATGGTTTTTAATCATTACTTTAAAAATGGTTTTCCAAACTAAAATAGAAAAATATTCCATTAATTAAGTTAAAATGTATTTCTTAGTTCTTTATAAATAAAATACAATTCTCTATTGTAATAAAATTTGGAAAATCAGTATTCATTTTTTTTTTATCACTGGTCTACCTACATATAGGATTTTTTTATCACTGGTCTACCTACATATAGGATATGTAAACGTTTGACATTTGTACTTTTATCCCCCATCGGATGCTCTATTGCGACAAACACTCGAAGTGAAAAATCCTCCTATACCGCTTAACATACAATTCGCTTAAACGTATGGATCGCCATCTACAAAAGTTTAATTTAGTTGCCTGTAAAACTGGCTCATTTTAAATTTATGTTAACGCATTTCGTTTGTTTAGTGGTTGACATTCGGGTAGGAATAGGTACATGTACATTGCGTTAAATTGTCATCATGTAAGTAGATTAATTTATTTTAATTAATTATAATATTTCACATAAAACATAATCGATAAATTATTTATTAATATATTACATATTTATAACAATTTTTTAATCAAATTCTAAAGTTTGTTTCACACTACATATTATATGAAATTCAATTGTACTCTGGAATTGAAATATAAATTTTTTATCACAATTCTGAAGGTCAAACTAATTTTATACAAACGAGAAACTTTTTAAATATTAATTTCATTTGGATAGAGTCTGTTCTTTATAATCTTATCGAAAGGTTTAGAAATTTTGATGTTTCATACAGAAATTTATTTTATATCACTTTTAGTTGCATTCAATATACAAAAATAAATTGTCTAATGAACTGAATAAAAACAAAGATTAATTTTTAATGATATAAAAATCAACAGATACAAATAGTTTATGCACATACACAGTAAACTCTATAATATGCAAAAATATCTTCTAGATTAATTGAGGTACCGTATACCATACCGATTACCTATAAAATAAAACAAATACGTTTTATATTAAAAGCCTACTATGTATAAGTAAAATAATATAAAAGATTTTCTAGCTTCCATCACGCTTATCATTTAGTTATAGTTACACAATATATCACTTTATGATTCTGGGAATATGTATTTGGAAACTAGATGGATTCAATTTGTTTTGTTTTGTTTTAGTCCTTCTTGAACTATGAGTGTGCTATGATTATTGTTCTAGAATTCGTTTAAAATGTGTGAGAAGAATATTCGGGAAATATAATAAGCGCTCGTATTTCTGCCATTCGAATTGTCAAAAATAATTCTGACTGTACCAAATTTGATGAGGATATATCTAACCAAAAATTATTTAATTAAATTAAATTAAATATTCATTGATTTAACCTTACACCATTTGTAAAGCATATTGTGATATTTTTATTCTTACCAGATTTAATATTAGAATTTTGATTTAAGATTAATTTCTGCACTAAATTTATCCGTAACCATCTATAACTAACTATATATGTTTTCTGTGCTGTTCCCATCAATATACAAACCGTTGATCCCACTTAGCTAATTTTAATGATTGAAAGCTCAAACAGCTTTTATTTAAATTCAAGTTTTTAATTCATCAGAATATTTTAAATAAAAAAATTAATTTAAACATCTATTTTATTTTGTTTAGTTTTATTGAGTAACATCATACGATAAGAAAATTATTCAGTAATGCTAAGCTAATAATTTTATTACCTGTAACGTAGAAAGGAAACTAGAAATGTATGTAAGGCGAGGTTATTTTCTAACAAAATAAAAGTATGAAATTTTTCATAAATGTGTTTGTATATAATATAAATAAAATAGTTACGAATATTATTATTAATGTCTAAGAACTTCCGAGGCAGGAAATAATTTTAATAAAGTGAAAGCCATGGTAAGACCAGGCTCTGGTAAAATCCCCAACACTTGCCGTATGGCGCAATTTGAAAAATCAGCCAGCCTTCCTATGGCCCCATATATAATATAATATGATACAAATTCTAACTCCCGAGGAACTTCCGAGGCCGGAAATAATTCCTTATGTTTTGAGTTGGGCATAGTAAGAGTAATCTCTGGTAAAATCCCCAACACCAGCCATATGGTTTTTTCATATTATATTATGTGGGGCTATATGAAGGTTGGTCGATTGTGAAAATTGCACCATACAGCTGGTATTGGGATAACTTTATTAGTTATCTGTTTTGGTTTATTATCAGATCCTAAATTAACAATTTACTCCATCCATTAACAGGTCCCCCATCCCTTCATTCTATGTAGATGCATTCAGTCTATAGAAACTGTTATAAATTATATTGCTATACATTATATGTGTAAAGCATGTGAAGTTAACCTTGAAGGGCCAAGAACTTTGCGAAAGGATTTGAGATGATTAATAAGGTTAGGACTAATTTTTGGTGTACTGAACAGACTAAGTCTATGTACCAATTTCCGGCAATCGGCCAATTTCTAATGGCCCCATATAAAATAAATGTAGTATATGAAATATTGTACTCAAAACATTTCTCAAAGGTCTTGGCCCTTCATCTCCTAAAAATATTAGTGTAGTACAATTATTATTTGTTATATACATAAATAAGAAAAACAGGGATGGGATGAAATTGTATCGCCTGATGAATAGTTTTTTTTTATTCTGGGATGAAAAACTGGGATAACTTCACATGCTTATATGTATATGTATGTATATATGTGTAATATTAAAATTTTGCTCTATTTACCAGAATTTCGAATAATTTGAATTTATTAAAAAACAAGCGATTGACAGCGGTCAGACTCACGCCATTTCTGACTGGTGCCTAAAAACAAGCGCCTTAGACCACTCGGCCACGCTGCCTCAAAACCTCCATTATGATCATAAATTGAATTTTCTTTCTTGACTTTAGATGATCATAACAAAGCCTACTTTGTTCTTTAAATGTATAAATTGTATCATGAAGTAAATATTTAAAGATTTGTAACCATTTAGGCTTGAAATACAATGGAAACCAGGCTTACCGGTAAAGTTGAGCATGTAGTTCTAACCTCAAAAAATGAATAAAATACATTTTATTTTTAACAGTCGCAAATATGGCTATTTTATATTCGATAGTCCCTCATTTCTGATCTATAAAGTAAAGATAAGACACGACTGAGATATTTATTTATATATATGTATATATATATATATATATATATATATATATATATATATATATATATATATATATATATATATATATATATATATATATATATATATATATATATATATATATATATATATATATATATATATATATATATATATATATATATACATATATGTATATACATATATATATATATATATATATATATATATATATATATATATATATATATATATATATATATATATATATATATATATATATACATATATATATATATATATATATATATATATATATATATATATATATATATATATATATATATTATATACATATATATATATGGCGCTATCATTATACTATTGTACGTATATTACGCTTCAAAAGTAATGGTTTTTTTTTGTGCAGTTGAAAAAAACCTGGTCCATTATATTCTTTGAGCTCGACTGACGCTGTAATTATTTATTAATTTTTCGACTTGTCTTTTGATTTTGTAGTTAAGTTTGCAGTAATTTTGAAACAAGTCAGAATATCGCCCTTTCCATATAATATCAAAAATGACGTAGTTTGTAAAATTCCAAATATAGAAAAAATTATAATAATAATAATAATAACAGTGTTAAAGGCCATTACTGGCCCCTTACTGAATCAACAATCTGGCTCCAACGGTTTCGATCCTGAGCTTGGTCTTCATACTGTCTTAGACAATCTGAAGAGGCCAAGTCTCTACATCATGGAGCCATCGTCGCCTGCAACGACCTCTGCGCCTACCATATGGTGGCTCTCCTTTCAGAGATCGCTGCACAATTCGTTCCGGATCAGCACGCAGAACGTGACCGAGCCAGCGTACTCGCTGAGATCTAACTTCATGTACAATATCGGGGATCTTCATCAGATCTCTGATCTCGAAATTGTACAGAGCTCGGTATGTACCATCTATTTCGCGTTTAGGACCGTAAATCACACGCATGATTCTTCTCTCAAATGTAAGGAGCCATCTCTCGTACTCATCCGTCAGCGCCCAACTTTCACATCCAAACATAACAACGGGCCTGATCAACGCTTTGTAAAGCTTCAGCTTCACGGCACTTGATAAGTGTTTAGATTTTAGCAGTGGCCTTAGAGGATACAAAGAACGACTGCCAGCTGCCAGCCGCACTTTAATATCCTCACCCACACTGTTATCGTGAGTGATAAGAGAGCCCAAATATTTGAACCTCCTCACTCCCTCAAACGTGTGGTGGCCACTACTAAAATCTGGTGTGCCATTGTCTCTAAAACCAGAGATCAGGTATTTCGTTTTGGACTCATTGATCTGGAGTCCAACAGAAGCTGAAAACTCTACAAGCGGATCAAGTATTTCTTTCACTCCGTTGCTATTCAGTCCAATCACGCATATGTCATCTGCATATGCAAGCACTTGATTGGACTGGCGATATAAGATGTTGCGCTGAGGTGTTTCAGTTTTACGAAAGATGTACTCCAACATGAGATTAAAGAGTATCGGGGACAGAGCATCTCCCTGCCGAACACCCGAGTTAACTGCAAAAATTGTCGATAGCCTGTTCTCAACTTTAACACAGCATTGAGACTGCGTCACTGTCATCCTACACAGTCGTACCAATTTTGTTGGCATTCCTAGGTATTCCTAGAAAAAATTATAATTATGATATATGCTGGGTGCCTAAATCACCTAAACAAACTAAATTAAAGTAAGACGAGTTAGTTAGAATATAATATTTAAGGAGATAGCACTACTATAAAAATCACTATCTGTGCCTGAACTTACACCAAACGAAAGTAAAATAAATGTCAAATTTGCTTGCTTTGATCTATTCATCACTTTACACAGTCATCAAAAAGTAAACTCGGAAATTGACTTTTCAGTTGGCGCCTATGAGACGTTAGCAGAAGCTTTAATTTTTTTTAGTTTCGTCGATTGGGCGGCAAGCATTAGATAATATCTACAGCCGGATTTCAAGTTATGCTGACTGTTAACATTACCATGGCCTGTCCATTAAACACCGACCGATGTCTTCCGATTAAATTTTAAATTGATCGCGATCTGTACAATCTATATGTCAAATATGCAATATAGTCAGAAGCAATTTGACCACACTGTGATAATATACAACATATGTGCAACACACAACGTAAATTTCTGCCAGAGTGTGAATCTGGCTCGTTGGACAGCCATATGTTATATATGTTCATATGTATATGTATAACAGAATCTGAGAATATATATAATTAGATTAGACTACCGGCAATAAATCAGCGAAATAATCGAATAGAGGATACAACAAATATTTAGTTTAATTCATTTATTTATTTTGAACAATTAAATGTATCTTTATATAACAAAACAACTTGCTTCATTGCACCAGGCGCCTTTTCATTGGGACAATCTGTAATGTTATTCAAACAATCCAAATGTGATTGGGTATTCACACAGCTTTCGATCATCACATTATTTGGATTCGAATTAATTTCGTACTCTTTATTTATAAAACAGTTGATATAACTTTCACTGCCGTACATACATTTAAGCCCGTTGTTTGGTAGCAGATCATCGAAATGTTGTCCATTATTATTTCCACACAGGTATAGAGTTTTCATCAGAATTATATCAAAACTATAAATTTGTCGACTGTATTTTGTAAATTTTCGGCAACGCTGGTCATCAACACTTGTTTTAGCCTCCATTAAACACTGGGTTGCTTCGTTAATTGAAGCACAATTTTGTTCGATATATGTTTTTAATTGTGGCTCGGTTATATTATAATGTATAATGTCGTTTAGTATATCGATCATGGCATTTTGATCGACGTGTTGCTGACATGTACGACCAACATTGTGAAGGTTCTCGATTTTCCCAGTGCACAGTTCTTCATCTGGCTCGACGAGTGGGTTACCTATATAATATAAATACACAAGATGTTATTTTAAAAATCGATACCTAATGTAATGTAGATTATTACCTAATGTAATGTAGATTATTGTTAATACGGTAAATATTTCCAAGATAGTTTTCATTTTGAGTATTGCTATATGTCGAAGAACAATTGTAACTGGAAATATTCAATTATTGGAGTTTATATATATTATGAAATTAGCGATAAAGTTGAATAAACGAAAGAATGTTTAATGAAATTGAAAAAAAATCCGCTTTTATCAAACAAAACGCTTATCTGTAATTGCTAGGTCGAGAGCAGCTCGTATAATCATTTTATTACAGTATGGGGTTTTTTCTAATTAATTTTTATTTATTCGCTCATAAATATATAAATACTCGTATGTTCCTATAAGAAATCAGCGTTCCCTCTTTGAGGAGATATATTTATTTGTGTATTTCTTAGCGAATCGTACAAGCAAATCTAATTGTTCCTTTTTAATAAACACAAAATGTTTTGTGTTACTAAAAGAATAGGGCTATCATTGATCAAAAACCAGTACAAAATTGAATTGTTTACTTGCTATTTTTATTAAAATTATTTTTGCTTTTCATCCGCATATAAATTGCAGTAGTATCTTTTACTGGCATAAAATGTAATGATTGTGGTTTCATTGATAATTTAAAAAAAAATTATCTTGATTAAAATGAGTGAGTAGATTTTTGATACCAACATTACAAGCAACTGTGATTTTTGTTTAAGAAAATGCGCCATGACAACATGTTATGCCGTTATCACTCGCCAACCGTTGTCACTATGCAAAATTGCTGATATTTTAAGACATGATAGTAATTTTAGTACAGCTCACCAATTATAACAGAGTTCTGCAAAACTTCAACAAACCTATAACGGAGAGAAAGAAATATTGAGTAAAACGGGAGTAAACAATTCACTTCGGCCAAATATTATAGTTTGACTGCTATTCGCGTTTTAACACAAAGTGTCTGAAATGTAGAGAAATATTTTGAAACTATAGCAAAGGTGGTCTTGTCCATATAAAATAAGCTTCTCTGAGGCAATTTTACATATACATACACAAATTTTGGTCAACCTTGGGCTTTTATTGATTACTAACACCTCTGGGAACCATTTAAAGGCCAATAGAGCTAGACATAAGTAGGTTAATTCGAAATTGGACTAATAAATTTTCAAATTAAGATCAATTCGCCGAGAAAGCAATGGATTATTAGATGTAGAAGATTGAAAGAAATACAAGAATTTACAAATCGTTTGATCTCTGAAAAACCACAAATGAGCCCAATTTTACTTTAGTTGGATCTTAGTATACTCGTATGTGTATATGCCATTTTCCCTTTCATGTAATATACCGTATAGTTTTGATCATTGCTTGAATTTATACTACAGTTTTAATTTAAAAAATATTGTAATAGAAATAAAGAGATTCACATATTTACAATTATGTATAAAAATATTTACAAAAGAGATCTACATATTTACAATTAAGTATATACCATTACAAGTAGTACAAAATACATTCCACAACATTGGGAAGGCATCTTCAAAACCGCCGTGATTCAAAATTATCATTAAGGAATCTTCCTAAAAAAAATCGCTGGGGCATGGTTTCCTTCAACGAAACACATTGCCGAAAGGACTAAATCGATCACCAATTCTATCTTGTAGAAAAAACAGTTGGGAAATGATGCGGGTTTAACTTTCCTCGAAGAGCCTTCAAAATTTGTCCATGTAAAAATTGAAATAATTTTCCCAAGCTCGTGCGCAGTGAAAGAACCGAGAAGAGATTAAAGTCTAATTTAATTTATAAGAAAAGGTACTGACTGATATAACGTGATGGGTAAACCTTGATCCACATCTTTAAGATGGAAGATGTTAGTTGTCAGTTAAATGATCACCCCAAGTTAGCTGTTGCAGAAATGGACTCAAAAAACAGCTGAAAAGGTATCAGCTAAAAAGAGTTAGAGAATCATTGTTGTAATGTGTGGAATTTTTACACTCCGCACTCTCTGTGTAAAGGTTGTTTATATTTTGGAAAATGTGTAGTTTTGCTACCTATTCTATTGCAAATTTGTCTTTTATGTTTTAAAGGGAAGAACAAGACATAGGGGTTTGAGGATCACACACACGAAAAATATAGGCCTCTGTAACTAGCGAACTATTTATTCACACCCATAAAGCTGAAGGGAAGATTCTGGTAATATTATAAATGGACACTTCCCATTACACTATACCTGATTACGTAATAGAAATTAATTGGCAATTGAACGTCAAGTTTGTTGCACAAGTAAAACAACTTTTAAGTCAGTATTTTTAATAATTTTTGAGTGAATTCGTTCATTGGAACCCCAGAAACTAATAACATAACACGTGAAAAGATGTTGAATATAAGTACCATCAACTATACCATCATTATTTTGCCTGTACATGTAACTTCTAAGCGTTTAAGGGTATACATCCGAGGGAGAAAACGGCTCGTGTTTTGACCTATACGATAAAACGGTCAACATACATATGTTTAAACGGGTAGCACCGTGACGCATTTGATAGTCCTGAGTATATTTTGAAGAAAGCTGTGATGACGACTACATTGTTACCTCCAAAACACCTTACTGGTTTAGGGCATTGTTTGCAAAAATGAAGAGGCATATCACTAGCCAATGGCTGCACGATATATCACCCGCTCTGAAGAGAGATATGGTTCTTTCGGATAGTTTTTAATTTGATCGTTTTATCGGGACTTAACTTAGAACGCGATTATTACCTTGTAAGGCGGGATAGTTACCACCGAAAATGATTAGCACACTGCAGTTTAAAATGGCGCAGACGTTAATCAAATTCAAGTGCAATTCAATATGCTGCGTTGAGCGGCGTACACGACACCTTCAGAAGCAAGCGATGCGGAATACTATTCAATGATTTTCTCAAAGCAGTCTAGCGCTCTTGTAAATAATTTTAAAAAAATTTCTGGATAGCCGCGTGTGAACCATGCGTAACTTTCTCCAATATATTTATATTTATATGTTGCGACTTAAGCAATTGCATCAATTTCAAATCTTGAAAACTTGGGAAGAGATCTGAATCTGACCTAACACTTGAACTATTCTATACTAACACTTAAAGTTTCTATTGCAATCACATTAAAACGGAAAATCCCACATGTATAAATGAGGCAACTTATAATCTCATCGCGTCTTCTTCAAATATATCAATTAATTATTATATTTACCAAAATTGTTGAGTGTGTTATGTTGTTGAAAGCATAACTATCTAACCACATTAAATAATTTCACTTTAATTAATTCTCGAGACTATTAAGAAACACCGTATGGTTTATAGTGTGAAGTATATACATTACACAATTTTAGAGTTTCGTGTATATCGACAAAAAAATTTGAACTAAAACACGGAAGATTGATTTTATATGTATATACATACATATATTATGTACATAAGAACCGCGGCACTATTTTATGTAAACACAGCAAAAACAATGCGTTTTGCAACATACTACGGTTGGACCACCACCATCACACCCCACTCCATAGACAAATCGTTGGTTACTTCTGTATGGAATATATAATTTCTTGAATTAAAAACAAAACAAAACAAAAATCGATTAGAGAAAAGAAAAGAAATTTCTAAAGATATTTAAACGGTACTGATTATTAACAACAGATCACAGCATCTCGAAACACCAAAGTGTTTGGATAAAATTAAAAAAAATATTTTTTAAATTAATTTTGATTAAAAAGAAAAAAGAAAGTTCGTTGAGTGATATTTTAGTGTGGTGTAAATAGTGAATTTGTATTAAGGCTAAATATAATAAAAATGGTTTCTATTAATCAAATTGTAAGTGATCTGATCTAAAAGTGACACAAATAGTGACAGTAAAGTGAATAAAATTATTGCTTATGTTCGATATTTCTAGATTTTCTCAATCGCTGTCGCCGTTATGGTGCTATTCGCTGTGGTTTTATCAAATCCAGTACCAGAACAACATCAAAAGTATAATGTTTTGCTTAAGAAATAATATTTTAGTGATGCAATTCTAACGTGATTTCTATGAAATTTTTAATAAACTTTTCAGAATTCGGATTCATGTCCCAGTCAAACATCATACACATTTAATTACGAAAACTATAGTGAAAACTGTTCATGTTCCAGTTCCAGTGAAAGAAAAGCATCATCATATTGTTGAAGAGGAGGAGGAAGATGAAGATGATCATGGTTGGGCCAAAGAATATTTAAGCAAGAAAAAACAATATCATCCATTCGTTTAAGTCGATCGTCACATATAATAGAAGAAGACGCACGCGCACAAAAGTACCTTTAAACGATTTTTTATGTTTTGCATATACGCGATACATTCAACCAAAGTGTAGCACTTGAACTTGTTAAAATTGCACAAAACTATTTTTTAATTTTTGTTTATTAATAATTGTGATGTTATTAAATTGTATAACTACTTTTTTTATTATTATATACATAGTATGTAGATAAATACATAAAAAATTAAATGCATTTTACTTTTATCGATTTAACTTTCAATTTTCATCGAAAACTGGTTTAACATACATCCATACACACAAAATCGAAAAACAAGCAAATCGATCGATTGAATCCAAATGGTAAACGATTTTCTTTTCATGTGCATTCGTATAGATAGTTAGGTAGGTAAGGTGGATGGTTTGGACATAACAACATTTCAATTGAACGATCAATTATTTATTAATTGCAGCATGATCTTGTATAGCTGTTTTGTTGTTAGCGAAGTTTATTCAACTTTTCACAAACGCTGCTTCACAACTATATTATGCCAAGATATGAAATTTATAATGAGATGAGCGTACACAATGATGACACAAAAATAATTTGTTTATTTTTATTGTAATTTGTGGGACAGTTTACCGATACCATCAAATATATCATATTACAAGTCACCTACTTCTTTATATTTTGTTTGTCTTTTCATTTTTGGTTATAATAGATATTAGATAACTAAATGACGGTCAATGGTATTTTATTCGACGTTTTGCATCGCGCGATGATCGTGCACTATGATACCAAAAGAAAGTTGAATGAATAAATTTATAGACCATGCGGTGATCGCGGAAGAAGGCATTGTTTTGTATTTTGAATTCGATCAAAATTGACCTTTGGCTAACGCAAAGGCTATGAAAATCAATTTTTAATCATCATCTTCCATTCTCCGTCTTGTTCTCCAATAATCCATAAGTTGGTGTTAAAAATTCATTTGTTTAAAATTGCTTGCAACGATAATTGCAATATGACAAGATTATTGAAAGTTAGTAGTACAGTTTAATCCTTCCGATACGTTCTCCGATCTGTAGATTTCATCAGAATACAAGCCCATACAGAACAATTGGCACAGAATTAGAGATTTAAATTTTTTTGAGCATTGCTCATTAAAAGCAAAGTCAACTTACAGCACAAAAAAAGGCTTCCTATTTTCAATTTGTATTAAATTCGGATTCAAATACATACAATGAAGAGAAAACCTTGCTTTGGTTGATTAATTTTCGATTAAAATATAGTTTTTTATTTATTTATGGGACATATACGATTTTTGTCGCAACAATACAATAATGATTTAACAAGTTACTTGGTTGGCATAATTGCAAACATTTAAAGTAGTGTCAAACATCAATGAGCTACCGCATGTAAATTTGGTTGCCGTGAATCCGGTGCTAGTTTGTTGGCATAGATAGAAAACATTACACTGGACTGGATCACGGGCATAGCCAGCTGCTTGGCAAACATTTCCTGTACTGGTATTGCTCGATGCAGCGGCAGTAGTGGTTGTTGTAGTGGATTGTGTAACAACTTCTCCGCCGACATTGATTTCATTTGAGATAACTTCTTCACTGCTGATTGAACCGCTTGACCCTTTTAATACACCATTGATAGCGGCGAGTATTGGGAATTTACCTTCTCCGCACACGTTCTTATGATCATCAGTTTCGATTGACCAGATCATAGCACCACCAAGTTTTTTGTCAACAGCGTATTGAGTTTTAAGTTGAATTGATTTAACATTATCGTATCCTACCCATTGATTTCCGCTGTATGCATATGGTACCTTTTGTTGATCATCCCAAACGACAGTCCAACCGAGTTTCAATTTCTCGCAGATCTGAAATAAAAATTTAGCGTCAGTTAAGTTGATATTTCAATTATACATTTTACATGCTCACTTCGTTATAGCCCAAGAAACCATTTTCGGATGTATATGGTCCACCATTTCCGGCATTTGGAGCTGCAGCACCTAATCCATTAGCCACTGAGGTCGAGAGTGTGAATGAACGTCCATATGTACCCATACCCAAAACTAATTTGGCGGGATCAGCGCCAGCCGAAATCCAATTTGTGATAACAGTGTCGACATTCAATAATTTTGCTGTGGCAGTTGTATCAATTGAGCTGGCGTATAATGGGGCATTTTGTCCAGTTACTCCGTCCCATGAACCATGAAGATCATAAGCCATGATATTGATCATATCGAGATTTTTGCTCAATTGTGGAACATCATATGAAGTTGCATGATACGCTGAACTAGCGGCTACGGCTGCCGTTAATAACCATCCATTTTGATCGAATTGCACTCTTAATTCTTGTAAAAGAGTAACGAATGCAACACGATCAGATGCACTTCCACCACGTTCTGCTGGATACTCCCAATCCAAATCGAAACCATCCAAATTATATTTCTTAACAAACGTGACAATGGAATTGACGAAAGTCTTACGTAAACTTGCGTTATTCACCACAGCCGAATATTTGGATGAACCTTCGTTCCATCCACCAATCGCTATCAATAGTTTTATATTAGGATTACGTGATTTCAAATTGACGAAACGTTCGATTGCACGTAAATCAATTTCATTCCACGAATCCAATATTTTAATAGTTCCATCTGTGTTCAAACCGAGGAAGGTGTAAATGACATGGGTGCACAAATCGGTGTTGATGTCTTCGACATCGAATTTACCATTGCCCCAACGGTAAACGGCCCAGCTTCCATAATAGCATACGACTTTGTCTATAGAACATTTGGTAAAATATATTAAAAATATAGAATTATAGTTTAGAGATTGATTTTAAATTTACCTGTTGCCGCTGACGATAAGGCAGCAAAAGTGGCCAGAGCAACGAGGAATAAAAATCCTTTCATTTTGAATTTCTAAAGTTTTTATCTTTTTGGGTTTGTGGTATTTACTTTCCAATAATACTCGAGAACTTCGACTGAATGAACAGCCCACCGTGGTTAGAGTATTTATACGCGCGAAAAAAATCAAAAGTCATAAAAACCGCCACTATCTCTTAGTCAGTCGGTAGGTCGGTATATAATCGATATCACAACGGTCTTATCAAAATAATATTTTTGCTTTTAATTTCTTTAAAATAAAAAGATTTGGTTTTTTATTGCCAAATTGTAACAATTTATTACTTCCATGAAATTAATTAGGCGACAACAATTTGCATGAATAATTTGAGCCCTTTATGTACTGATGAATCAAACTATAGTTTATCAGTTCCGATAATTCCACACTGTGTTAATCCAAATTACTAGACGATTACTTAGATAAGAATGTTTTAGCGTTCAAAATCGTCTATAGACTATTCGCGCCACATATAATGATCAAAATTAGCTAAATGATCCAAAAAATATTCAACAAAAAATTTGATTGGCTAAAATATCATGTTGACGAGGAAGTTGCTTGTAACAAATAAATCGTGTAGCCCAGCTATATCCGGGCGGAAGTGATGCTAACTAACTATAAACTACACATGCAATTTTCACTTTGCACCACAGTACCGACAGCGGTGTAATTATTTTTCTTGACAATTCTCCGTATTTCCTGGAGGAAAAGGACTATTTGTTTTCCAATATATTTTGATTGTGCAACATTGTGAATAACTCAAATTTGTTGGTGCACGCTCTCGATTGACTATAGAATCGGCCAGAAATGTTCAACCGTAATTTCACTATATCAAACTGATTATTTTCGGAATGGATTAAATGGATGCGAAGTACCCCATATGTTACGAACGAGGTAATTAAAACCAACTATAGTGCATATTTTGGCTAGATATCATAGTTGTGAATACTTTCTATAGGCCAGAATCGGCCATATAAAATGATAATTTTCTGAAATACTTGTATCGATAATTTGCGCAGAAATCGCCTCGTTTCTTAAGGAAAGACTTAAAACAAAATATATAGTACACCTTTTGGAGAGGTTCGTAGTTGTGCATTCCCTACATTGATCAGAATACTAACCTCTGAAATTCGTATTAATACTTAATGTGCTTGATGTGTAAGTACGCTGTCAGAGGAACTCAACCATATTAACCGCAATGGCCAAGCCCCAATACCAATTTAAAAAGGATGATGTACTCATTATACTTGGAAGTTCTTGCGATTATGTAGATAACCTAAGATTTGTGTTAATTGATTTGAAGTGTAAGCATGGTTTCCGTAAAAGTGCCGGTATAATATCGAATTTTATTAAAGGATCACAACATGTTTAAAGAAATTCCCATACTCGATACTAATTTAATGGAAAGATCCAAGTGCCCACTATTTAATACTACCAGCGGCCTTGTATAGAAATTGAACGAAATCTTTGTTAACAAATTTAGTGATTGGTTATTATTTTTAATAATATAAGCAAAAAATAAATAACTTATTTTTTGTTATAAACTTCACACTGGTGCAAATACATATTTGCGTAAGGTTTCATCGATATAAACGTATAAAACATGCTTGAGTAGATATGAGGAAGCTCTTGTGTTATTTACGATTTAAAATATTGCTTCTATTTTACGGAATGATGATATTCCGTAGAAGGCATACGCCATTAATTGTATAACGATTTGTTGCTTCTCGATCGGCTTTGTTGAATGATCTCTGCTACTTTATAGTACTGCCCAGTCATCCATAGAGTATTTACTAGTGCTAGCTTTCGAAAACTTGAATGGAAATGCAGTGATTTTGTAGCCAAATCATAGTCCTCACCTAAACACGTTTAATAAAGAGCCGATATAAAATCATATAAGAGGTAACGTTTTAACTGTTTCCCTAACCAACTCTCGATATGCGCGTTTTATACCTCCTTTTAAAACACTGAATTGTTTATTGTGACTATACGGTTTTGTTCAACCAAAATTATTTCTCGACGTTTTTAGGATTCCTGAAAAATGAAAAAGCAAAAAATTTCTAGTCACCTGTTTATATGTTTGTGAGTGCATTATCTCGAAAGCGATCTTGTGAGATTTTAAAAAACCTTTCATAATCTGCTTCTATGGTCTAGGCAGAGAACTGAAAACTGACTTTTAGACTCCAAGCGTTTTCTTAGACCCTGCGCCATATGACTTGATTTCAAAAATAGTCATATGTTTTGTAATTCATATGGTTGAGTAATATTGAGTTTAATTATTTTGAGAATCATGTAGCTAGATAAAAATGTTGTTGCAGTATGTACAATTTAGATCAGCGGAATAAAATTTCTATGGTAACCAGCCCAAAAAAATTGATTATTCCGCACTGTAAGCCAACACACAGTAGATCAGTATGTCTATATGTTATACATATACCAAAACAACATTATAATGAATTTTTAAATTGGTTTCCGTCGTATCGCATACAAATTATTCATCAACTATACTCCTCCTTATGAACATACTCGCGGCCCCGTCGATACAAATTTCTTAATTTTAATTTTACTTTTTATTTGTTTGTGATAAATTAATTAAAATTTTCATATAAAAAATCAGGAATTTCGAATTTTATTGTCTCTCGCATATGTATACATATATATACGAGTATGTATGCACAAAAATTGGATATCTGCAATGAATTATTTATAAAGCCGCGACAAGTCATCACCCATCAATATATTGAATATATATATATTTGTAGTTGTATCTGTATCTGTGTATAAGACGAGCGAGCGCATATCGTCATATAATATCGATAAATTGTAAATTGGAAAATATTTAATGCATTTCACTTTGTCGATTATGAAAATTTGAAATTACATCCAATTTATTGGCGCAATATTAAATAATCTGCTACAATTAAAAACGTATTAATCAACACATTTAATGCGAGACTATTATATTTTATTTATAACGTACATAGATACGAGTATATACCTGCACGGCCTCGTTTGTAGTGAAAAAGAAAACATTGTAAGATTTGGTTTGTAATCATATCATGATTTTGTGTGTACACTAATTACTTATTCAGATCAGAAAATTATTATGACATTTTGAATTTTTTCGAAATTTCATCTTTGATTAAAAACTTTGATTTTCTTTAAATACAAAAAAAAAAAATAACAAACATTTATGCACAACTAAATCGAAAGTGCTTCCTCCTGATGTGGTGTGTATATACATACACGATATTAGCAAGTATAATGTTATGAAATTTATCGGATATAATTTCAAAATTAATGAGATTAAGAATATCGTATAATTTAATTCAATAATCACACATTGTGCCAATTACATACATATAAGTATGTATATACTGACAGTATAAATATCAACCGCGATAACGATCACATTAAATATTAACATGTTTAATGCGATCGTTTTAAACATTTAAACCTCAGTAATTATTGATCTCGCATCTTAAAGTTGTAAATGCACGTATATATTTCATCCAACATTCATGCTATATTATAATACGTAAGATGTGATCATTTCGCCTGAATTCCATTCGCGCGCACGATCTTCAATAATTTCACTTTCGTTTGATTTTTTTTTACTATCTGCTGAACATACACAAATCATTTTATTTTTTTTATGAATGAACTCGATTCAATATGCTTTATTAATTTATGTTAATGGCAAATTAAATAAAATTGTGTGTATAGATATGCAAATTAGTCAGGTGATACATTCTATTGTGTGTGCGTGTGTGTGGATTTATATACGATGATCAAATTGAATAAAAATGCGGTGATTTAGAGATCTAAAACTGTAATATATAAGCGGGAAGCAATTAATATTGATTAATATTTTATTAAAGCGGCATATTAATAAGATAATAAATATTAGTTTCGTAAAATGGTGACGTACGGAAACTCCTTTAACATAATGTATTATGTGGAGCACTTTCAAATGTTCATGTGGTTTATTTTTAGAAGTCATGTGTACTTCACACGAAAATTACCTATCATCTTTTTAAAAATTAAAACATAAGTGGAGCATTCAGATACTGAAAAAAGTCTTATGTATAACTGCCTAGCTTACGAAAAAACTAAAATTAACTCATTAGATAATTATAGTATAATGACCACCTGCAAATTAATTAAGAAACCATCTATATGAGGTAATAGAAAATAGTTTGACAATCTCAATAATTTTTGTTTTTCATTTAGTATTATTGGCATCGTGAACATCTTATGCATCAAAAGAAATATTTACTTTCACTTGAAATGAAAATATATATCGTGGTTTTGAACACTTTTAGATGACTATTCACTAAATTGAACTTTTTAAATTGCACAATACTTAAGTCGGTTAAACAAATATGTAATAAAGTATTAGGTTAATTATTTAAATTAGGCGTAAATTTGGACTACATGGTGAGAACTTAATCTTTACGATTAATGTTAAGACGGAATAAAATTTTTTTTAATAATGTCAATTATCCAAAATCGGGTCTTTTGCGTTAAATTATTATTATTGCATTGGAAATATTTTACGAGAAGATGGTCCAATTAATGAGCAGTTATAGTATTTTTACGAATGTACAAATTACTTTCTTGACTAATACTGATCACCAAATTAATGACCTTCAGCCATATTTTCATTATAACTTCAAAATTGTCATCTTAAAATTTTTACATTGAGAAAAATTAATTTTTAGATTTTGAAATCAAACTTGATTTTGATTTTTATATAAAAAACATCAGTGAAATTTGAACTTTAAATTAATTATAAAAATGTATCAAAGTTGAATGACATTAAACTTAAATTTACATGTGAATATTAATTAAAGAATCGATGATTTGGAAAATCGATGAGATGTTCACTCACAAAGAATAGAAAATCTAGTTATTTTAGTTTTCTTTCTTAGCATTTACGATTACACTCAAATTCGATTTGATCTAGGATTTAGACCAAAACTTATTGAAACACTCTCACCAACACATTCACATAGCTGCTTAAAAGCAGTGACGGAATTTCATATATGTTCGTTCCTCTCGCAAAATATATGGCTATTGGTGCTCGGGATCAAAGCAGCTTCAAACAATTTTTATATTTTATTAATTTTGTCAATATTTTTTGTTTAACTCGTAAACTGCGTATCGAACGAATTTTAAAATAATAAAATAATCGTTTATTTAGTGACCATCCAAAAATAAATATTTAAAACATTTTCTTATCTTCATTTAAACTGTGTCGTACAAGTTTTAATTTCCCATTCTCCTGATTAAGACCAATTTCAGATTTAAGAATATTGGATAGAATTGTCAAGGAAAATTTGAGACTATTAAATTCACAGTTTAAAGGAGACCTTAGGCCTAAATTAGTGTACTAAATTAAAAAACTTTAAATGGATTTTTTTTTTTTTTTTTTTAATTGATTTGAATATTACAACTGATTACATATATCATCTAGAAATTTGTCTATCTTTCTTATATTCAATTTGCAGAGATATAACCCATTAGTTAGTCTCTAAAAATTTAGCCACCCTATTGTGGTGTTCCCAATTTCAGCGGTTTCTTTCTTTGGAGCCTTCGTACTCCATTTGTGTTACTCCGCATACCACGTAACTCAACATTTTGATGTTGACCAAGCCGTTGTATGTGTTTCTTTGCATGAATGGTTATCTCTTCGCTGACATTTTCCATCCGGAGGAGCTTGTATTATTTTAATATTGGTTTTCTTAGTACAGCCCCAAAGCTGAATACCATAAGTCCCATATAGGTTTTAAAACTTGTTGGTATAGTAGCAACTTATTAGGTATTAACAGCTCTGAAAATCTTCCATAATTAACCAATACATATTTCTATATTTAATGTTAAGATCCTCCTTTTTCAGCATATTAAAATGCTCTTTCCATTTTAACTTAGCATCGAGAGTCATACTTGGCTGTGTTAGCATAAGGAACTTGTTTGAAATTTAGTTCTATTGGTATCCAGTTAACCATTTGATTGTTAAAGTTACCGTCCGTGGATTTTTCTTCATTTAGCTTAATACGCCATTTTTTGGTCCAGCTACTTAGTTGGTTCGTAGCCCGTTGCAGTTTTCTGGTTGCTTTGTCTACTTTATAACCAGTAGATAAAATTGCAGTATCGTCCGCGAATGTTGCTATTTTTGTCCCGCTTGTGTTTGGTAAATCTATATGAGGTAATAGTAAATAGAAATAAAGTAAATAAAATGTTTTAAATTACATACTATAAATATGTACTCCCAAAGCTGGCATCCAATTCCTGGCTTATTATTTTAGACTGGCTTATTTGAAAGTCTATAAGTAATATACCCCCTTGTGGGGGACACTAACGTCTCGTAAACCTAATAGCACGATACCGCCAAATAAAACCGGACCCCCGCTCAAGTTCCTGGACCCGAGATTTAGGGTCGTCAATAACCGATTGTCTAAGCTTCACTGGCGAATGAAGTTAGCCAATCTGTGATAATTTGTATACATGCGTCCACATAAGTCAGCCATAGATAAATACTCAGTACTCGACGCATGGAATAGACACTTTACCGACCTGCTTGGCGTTCATCGGGCGTCACAGGCTGTTCTTGAGTTATCTCAAGCTCAAATACAGACTGCGAAAATGTTCATTGAGGATCCATCCCATGATGAATTCACCAAGGCCATGCAGAGATTAAAACGAAACCGCTCGCCTCGTTGAGATGCAGTCTCAATGCTGTGTTAAAATGGAGAATAGGCTATCGAAAATTTTTGCAGTTAGCAACGGAGTGGAGAAAATACTTGATCCGCTTGTAGAGTTTTCAGTTCCTGTTGGATTCCAGATGAATGAGCCCAAAATAATATAAATGATCTCTGGTTTTATAGAGACAAGGGCACATCAGATTAAGGTAGTGGCCACTACACGTTTGAGGGAGTGTGGAGGTTCATATATTTGGGCTCTCTTATCACTCACTCACGGCAGCTGGCAGTCGTGCTATCTATCATCTAAGACCTAATAGTACGAAAGATGTCACCTTACACTTGAGAGAAGAATGATGCGTTTGATTTACGGCGCAAAATGCGAAGTAGATGGTACATACCGAGCTCTGTCCAATATCGAGACCAGAGAACTGGTGAAGATCCCCGATGTTGTACATGAAGTAAGATCTCAGTGAGTACGCTGGCTGGGTCACGTTCTGTGTGCTGATCCGGAACGAATTGTGCAGCAATCTCTGAGAGAAGAGCATCATATGGTAGGCGCAGATGGTGTATTGAACCACTTGGCTTCTTCAGATTGTCTAAGACAGCATAGAGACCATGCTCAGGATCGATACCGCTGGAGCCAAATTTTTGACACAGTAAGAGATCAGTAATGGCCTCTAAAATCTGTTTAATAATATGAATGTTTTGTACTTTATGTGTCCCCAAACTTTGATAGTCATTTAAGTTTAAATCACATTTCGGCTACTTAAGGCTTTTCTAGAATTACTGGTGGGCCTATAATAGTCAATACTAGTATATACCTCTCGTGATGTCATTTATTTGGGCATCCGGTTTTATTTATACTATAATAGCCAGTTACTGATAAAAATGGCTAGGCAGTTTTGTGTTTTATTTTGATACGACATAACTATTTGACACTAACATTGAATAAACAGATAATGTGACTTATCAATTGAACTAGTTTTTTGGTGGAGTTTTTTAGTATTACGTGTATTTTATTGAGAACAATTTATCTCTAATCCGTTCGGAGTTAATTTTTCTCAACAAAATAATTTTCGTTTTAAAAACAAATTCAAATAAATATTTAGCGATTATTAATTGAAAAAATTGGTTGTCATAATATAATGGAAAATACAAAAAAAATTTGATGAAGCAAAAATAATTAAAACTTTATATAAATTGACGATTACGAAATGTCATTTAATTACCAAAATGGCAACCTTCGAAAGTAAAATTGAAGAAAAAAATTAAAAATGTACATCTGGTGTCAGGTATCCTATATAAAATCGGAATATAGTTAAATAACACTAGAAATATTTTGGAGTTATTTAACTCATGTCAGAAGTTAATCAGTGCAATTGTTGTTGTAACAACCTCAACAAAATACACCTATTATTAGTCACGGGTTGCAGTTTACACCAATGCTGAGTAGATATTAAAATAAATCGAGTAGACGACGTTGGCTTTATTTCATGTTTTGATTTGAAACAGAATTTGACAACATGATTTAAATTAAACAATTACAATGCTGGCATACAAAAGAAATAATTCATCATTCCTGGTATGCGTAAATACAAGCATTTTCTGCGTTCCATTTAACATTACGCAGAGTACGAATAAGAACTTATGCAGAACTGAAAACTAAGCAAAAGT
This sequence comes from Tipula unca, assembly GCA_951394425.1. Lineage (NCBI taxonomy): Eukaryota > Metazoa > Arthropoda > Insecta > Diptera > Tipulidae > Tipula > Tipula unca. The sequence goes on from OX596381.1 coordinate 145,724,416, forward strand.
GCAGAATTATTTATTGACATTTATTCCACGCCAAATATGATTGAATTATGTCATATTATTTGTCAAATGTATTATTTGACTGATTTATTTATCAAAAAAACCAAATTTAATCGAAAATCAACAAAAAGTAAATTTAGGACTAGATTTTTTTCTTTTATGTAATGTAGCCTATCACTAGCGCAATTAGAAACAAGTTGCAGAATTCTGCATAGCGTACATAACATATGTATTTTATTCCATATAAACTAGTGTATGAGTAGATGATAAATAGAACGGGAACAAAGAACGCCTATACTAATGTCGTTTTCGTTTGAACATAAAAACTTGCACTGAGTGCAAAAAATTACTCGAAAACCGAAAATCGTTCGAACCAAAAAAAATTGCCTGACAGCTAAATTTTTTGCACTCAGTGCAATTTTGTCTACGCTGGAGTTTTCGACAGAGTTACCCCTCTTTTACACCAATACTATTAACTATCTGTCACTGTGCTGCCATTTTGACTTTTGTGAACAAAACCGTCTATCTATAGACGGTTTTGTTTGTGAATATTCATTTTTTTTTTCGGAAAACACAAACACAAATATAAATGAGGATAAATCGGTTTCATGTTCGATTGACGCACAAAATCAGTGTACTCTGCCAATGAGGGGAAATAAATCAAACGAAAACGACAGAATAACAAACTACTTTAAAATCATGAGTACCTGCGGGTTTAGTGAGAAGTACTTATGAGTAGTTTCCAACGTTAAATGGAACGCAGCAATTATCTATCTATTGTCTTTTAACTCAATGGACAGTAATTAAAACTAGAATGATAAGATGTGTAACTTTATCAAATTTGAGTGAGAAAACTTAGAGAAAACCAAACCAAACAACTACTTTATTGGTGATATAGGTTTTGAAACATAATAATTCTTTTTAAAGCACAGGAGTGTGTTCATAAACTCGACATTGTAACAATATTGTTACAATATTGTTACGACTGGCATTTTGACGTATAGAAAGGAAGTACCGAGTAGAGTTGGTAATAACGTTTGTAACAATAAGGGGAAATTTTATTGTTACAATGTCGAGTTTATGAACACACTCCTGTTGGAAATGAACATTTTTGTTTTTAATTAAGGTCATGTGTTAATTTGTTACAAAATAAAATGTTGATAGAAAATTCTGTTTTAATTTTTAACTATTTTTAGCAACGGTATATTTCGTTTTATTCTTAACGAATATTTTGAAAATCATATTATTAAACAAGAAAATATATTAATGAGAAAGGTTCGTAAAGGCGTGGTATGTCAATTTCGAAAGGCCAGTTGGTTGTTTGCTGGAAACCCGGATTACCTAAAGAATTTTTGTTGATTGAGCAACCAAAATTAGTTCAGACTGTTACATAAAATAGGGTTTACCACCACTAATTATAAACACAAAATCCTTGTATCCGGATGAAAATTGAACGTTATTCAATAGGATCCTGTACTGCTCGGGTACACACCAGAAATGTTTGAATGTGATGCTTACTATAGTTTAATTAAACAAATCAAATTATTAATGACAGCAATTCAAACTTGACCACACTAGATATACTTATAAGCATTTGTTAAATAATAATAAAGCTAAATTCCATTAATTTATAGAAATTTGGAAATTCCCACATCACATAATACCATAATAAAAAATGTACAATAACAAAAAGTGTTTTGTTTATCTAATAAACATAATTTACATATTTTAAATATTGCACTTTGAACGCATTTTAAATTTTATTCAATATTGAAAGTAAAATTTTCGATAATCGAATTGCATAAAATCTGCAACAATTGAAAACTATTTAGGTACATCGAAAGGAAACGTATAATCAAGTATTTCAAGCAACTTTTTAAAATTTGTTTTGTATTTCGTGTTTTAACTTCTTTAACCCAAGGTAGTATAAAGAACGATTGCCACTCTAGTATGCGTTCTGTCATAAATTTGTTACGAATGGGTTAACAATTTTGGTTACCTAATCAATTTTATCTCATGTGAATTAAACATCCATCCAATATTGATGATAATGCGCGGTTGCTTAATTTTTTTCTGATTGAAAGAAAGAAAAGTGTTGTGATACTTTTTATTTTATTTACCATGCATTTTTGATATGTGGAAAGGTTGCTGATTATTTAAGAGATTTTCAAGGCCATTGTTATACTTTTTAAAAATATTCGCTCAATTCATGTCAATTACGTAATAATAAATCTATAGCTACCAAATTATCTGGTATATATTGGTACCAAAGATATTTTATTCTTCTCGTACATCAGAGGTGCAATCGATTTTCCTATATAATATTGTTATATCATTATCAACCGTGTTGTATTATACATATTGTATGTATTAGCAAATTTATTTATGCATGTCGAGGCAAGATCTTAAAAAGTATCAGCTTTTTTTTAGAAAACAACTTTCTTTTAGATGTAACAAGTAATAGCACATAAAATATAATAAATCTAGTTTAAGTGAATAACAAATGCATTTGGAAACTGAAAATTTATTTCCGGAAGGAAACCGTTTCTTTCTGTGTGTGTACTCCTAGATGCAAGTGTGAGAGAGAAAGAGAGATTGCGGGAAATAGTTGGAAAAATCTGATACGAAGCTGTTAATTGTATAATAATTGCAGGTTATACAATCTGTGTGTGTGTGCGTGTACACAAGAAAATAGAAAATTTTGATTTTATGGAGCACGACATAATATAAGAAAACTGTTGTATTAGAGGATTGTTGATTTGGTCAAGTTTTTGGAATTATACAAAAATTGCGATTGTGTAATTGTACAATATTCTTCCAGTTTCGTATAAGGTGCGTATTATGTAATAGAAAGTTATATAAATCGATTCAGATTATTATTAAGTGTAGCTCTTAAAAACTAAATAAAATCGTGTAAATAAATAATATATCTTTCGGACTATTACGTTTACTAAAATATAATCACTATGTTTTACTATATAGAAATAATAATTTACTTATTATTATTTATAAGCATAAATTATCAAAGCTGTATTTTCTCACGCAAAAGAAACTTGAATCGAACAAACAAGATTAATTGCAGGCGAATAATAATTTGCGTATTAATTGCATTTATAATTATTCGACAAGTTTGGTTTCTTAACACGGTCGATTCTGTATTTAAATTCGGAATGGATTAAGTTGAATTCAAACAATTGTATTCCGAATTGTATTGTATACAGACAGTTGAGAATGTAGAAAAATCGGCTTCTGCATCTCTCTGAATCAGTTTCTTCTTGGCACAATTTACCATTCTGATCGGAATTGGATCCGAATTTCCTGAACTCCAACCTCACCATATTTTCTGTAATGCCCAATGGACAGCATGTCATTCTTCTGCTATTTTACCCTGTGGGAAGTCTATACAGTTGGTAATAATCACTGATTTCGTTGCTTCCCTAAAAGGTGTTCCATATCCAAACTTAGGGCCCGAACCATCCCATGATACCTCACTCGTCCACCTTGAACCTCTTTATATGATTAGAGTAAATGTAATAGAGTCGTCAGATTTTCATCAAAAGGCTCTATGTGAGAGTAGAAGTCTCCTTCAGTGTTAAAAATTGTGTTTCCTTTCTTGAATAAGCATAATTATTTAAGTCAATTAAACGAGCTTCTTTAGCTTCAGGCTCAGTTCGATTTCAAAGTAAAGATATCACTATCATCCCCAGACATCGTTGGTTTAATAAAGTTTCTTTAAAAATGCCATCTAGATGATGGCGAATTCCTGTTATTTATTCTGCTAAAGAAATGTATCAGAATAACCGAGTGGTTTACGCACAGATTGCAAAATAATCACGAATCGATAGAAAAACACTCGGATTAAAATACAAATTGATTGATTCAGAGCTACACGTCTACTAGAGTACATGAGATAGAAAACTTGGATAGGTTTTAGAATCAGCCTATACAGCCATCTTCAATTGAGAGTGAAAGTATATTCTCCACGAGATTAAGTTGTTCTAAACTCAATATGTTTGTTAAAGATCAATCAGCAATGTATTTAGGAATATAAGAAAGTCAAATAAATTACTCTTACTAAATATATACAGTATTTATAGAAAATTTCATTTCATACGAATAGATTTCTATATAATTCCGTACATACCAGCGGTTGAGCGGCTAGATTAAAGCAAAATTAAAGTGATATCGAAAAAACTATTCATCTGCAAACTGCCCTTTACTGGTGATTAAAAATCGGCAAATTTTTAAAGTTTACAAAATTATATATGTAAACTGCAAATATTTTTAAATTCGCCATGGAAAATTGGAAAACTCATCTATTACCAAACTAGTTCAACAAATTCATAAATATTTGTAACATTCTAAAATTGGTATTAGTAAATTTCGACAAATTCGAATTTAATATTTTAGGTCGCAAATATCTAAATATCTGGCTTCCAAAACTAGTAAACGTCGTTAAATTCGCGTATATATTTCGTATATAATTGGAGAAATTCGGTTAGGAAGCTGTTACGTCTGAAGGACGTATAAAGTATACTCAATAATATTATTAATAAGTAAATAGCTGAAGATACTCGTAGCTAATTTTGAAGATGTGCATACAAATATTAGGTATGGAACAGTATATTTATAGACTATATGTGCCAATACGTACCTCAATGAAATTTACTTTTATAAATAAAATTTTAGAATCTCATTATAATCACTTACAAAATTACTGAATTTCGTTCCGCAGAACTTTATCCAATGTTCGAACATAATTTACATTGAATTTTGTCGAATTTCATCATAAAAGATTAAGAAATAACCTCGACCAATTCCACATGTCCATATTTTCTAAGACTTTATCCATAAATTGTTTTAGAAAACCCATTTATATCCCACATGTGGAATTTCATAATAAGTTAAGAAATAGGTAGTGTCAAGAAAAACTATTTTTGAATTAATTATTAAAGTTAATATTTGAAATTATTTAATCCACCCCTTTACAATTTGTCGTGTAAAATAATTTTGGGTTAGTTTTCTATAGAGATATTCCATGCTTCAAATGAGTTCATATTTTATATGGGATCTGGTGTGGTGGTGGAGAAGCTCGTCAAAGATATACAGCAAGCAGCGTGGAAAAGTACTAAAACAACAAACAAAAAATGGGTGTCAAATGCTACCCAATGGAAATTAAATCACTAGTTATAGAGAAGAGAAGTACCCGCAGGGAATCGAAACGTACACGAGACCCAGCCATAAAAAATAGATTAAATAATTTAACACAACTTAAAAATTTAAAAATAAATCAATAAATTCATACCTACAATCTCTCACCTACGATAAAGATAGTGATTATTCATTGTGGAAAGCAACCAAATATTTGAAAAGGCTAGTTATGCACATAACACCAATAGGAACAAATAATGGTTGTTCCTTTATGTTGGAAATTTGCGGAAACTATAATGATACATAAACCATGTAAGCCACCAAGTGAATTAACCTTGCACAGGCCAATATCACTTCTTCCAATTATGTCAATACTGTTTTAGGGACTATTATTAAAACGAATTAAACCGCAGAAATTGTAAAATCAAAAAAAGTTTGAATTTAGAGAGAGACACTCCACAATCGATCAAGTCCATAGAATAACAGATTTAATATTAAAATCCTTAGAGGAAAAACAGATTTTTTCAGCCATATTTTTGGACATATAGCGCAAGATGGTTTAATATTTAAATAGGGGAAAACTCTGCCATTTGAGTATTTCGAACTGCTAAAGTCATTCCTGAAAAGAAGATACTTTAGAGTTAAACAAGAAAGAGTTTACCAGCATAAAAGAAGTTAAAGCAGGATTCCCGCAAGGGCGTGCCTTAAGGCCATTCCTTTTCGTACTGTTTACAAGCGGCTTACCGCAGACGAACAATACAACTACCGCCACGTTTGAAGATGACACTGCACTTCTAGCGGTTGGCGACACAATCGGTGAAGTTACCTTCATTGTACAACTAGCCATAAATAATAAGCAAGATTAGCTAGCTAAGCGGAGAATTAAAGTGAATGAATCGAAGTCTACTCACATTAACTTTACTAATAGATCAATAGAACCACTACTTGTCACTTTCAATAATATTCCTGTATCACATGCAAATCATGCAAAATACCTTGGTATAAACCTTGACACTCGTAATAGTGACCTTCATGGAGATCTCGGAATAGACACAGTCGTAAGAGAAATAAAGAAGTGTGCTCAAAAACACCAAGAGAAGCTCCATCATCACCCTAACATCGAAGCTGTAAGACTACTTCATCAAGAGGCTATCATAAGAAGACTCAAAAGACTAAAACCTTTTGAGTTACCTGAATAGTCCACATAATGCAAAATCAACCAAAGCAACACTATATGGAAATAGTACATAAGGAGTGCTTTGTTATTATATTGTCAGAGTCAAACGCTGTTAGTCATAAATGACTAGTAAAGGTACTATTCCATGGACTGATTGACTGAGTTGACTGAAAGGATGATAGCAACAAAATTACATTAGAGTAACAAAGACAACAAATAAACGTTTTCTTTTTTTGCAAAATAATTTAACAGCGTAGTTTAGTATTAGACATACCAAATTTGAAGTTTCAAAATTGTTTTTATAAAGAAAAAATTGACATCAAAAAATCACAACATTGATGGCGAGTTTATGCGTTTCTATCTTGCTGCAAAATGTTCACCGACCATATATAAGCCAATCAAAACAAGCCATTTCGTAAACAAATTTCCCCTTTCAAATTAAAATAATTTCAAATCGATGCAAAATGTGCAGCAGGTTGGCAACTGCTACAAATTAAAAATATGCTCAAATTTTCACCGATTATGTCAATTTTAGCTCTTTTTCAATTAATTTTTTTTTTGTTGCTATATCTTGGCGAAACCGAAATGTCATTGTCGTCTTGACGTTGTCAAGACTAAAAGCGAGGAAGTTAAATAAAATTTGGACAATCAACGTGTTTTATAAATCTCCGTATATATTAAATTAAATAAATTAATAGGCCAGTACACATAAATGTAATGCATTAAAATGACAGCGATAAAAAATGATAATCGAATCGATGAATTAATCCAATACGTCACATTGCATATACCAAATCCAATCATATTGATGAACGGGAACATATTTTTGTATTGTATGGCCTTTGGTTTAGCCTGTTGATTTTTGTTTTCGGTGTCGAAGAATATTATGAAGCCGGGGAATTATTACAATTGTGGTGGTAGCATTTTTACAAATATATCGCTATGCTGTTACAGTAATGTTCACGTTCATACGTTTTTATATTGTCGCTCAGTAAGTAAATATCTCTTAACGTAATTAATTGAATAATTATTCATGCTCGTATCGATTATATAGGCGAAAACACCACAAACAGCGGTGGTGGCAAAGGTAGTATCAACGTCTAATAATCCCAAATGGTCAAACTGAATTCTACGCGGTTGAAAAACGATAAGAACGATGTAATCTACTGGTTTGTGTTCCAGAAAACCAAATACATCTGGGATGAAGATAAAAAGCAATTCAGAGGGCTCGAATTTCCAGTTCATAAAACGTATCGCGAATATATTGAATCGAAAGGACATGAAGATGAGAATGAAATTAGCCTAGCCGAGAAAACATATGGCAAGAATCAGATGACAATGGTTGTGCCAGAATTTTATCAACTATTTATTGAACGTACCACAGCTCCATTTTTTGTTTTCCAAATATTTTCTGTCGGTCTATGGTGCTTAGATGAATATTGGTACTATTCTTTATTCACATTGTGCATGTTAATTGTATTCGAGTGCACGTTGGTCCAACAACAGCTAAGAAATATGGCCGAAATCCGTAAGATGGGCAATAAACCATACATGATCAAAAAAATAAAATTTATTAAATTAATTAAAATTTTATTTATATGTACTTTTATACTTTTATTTCGATATGTTCTAAGGTCGTTTGGTTTTCTAATATAGTCTTAATTCTTGATTATTATAACCTTTTTCTGGTATATCCTTACAAAGTACGCACATACATACAATGATTCAGTATTTACAGTGGGCGTGGTTGTGAAATTAGAGTGTGTACAATTGTTCTGAAAAATATAAACAAAAATATGGTGGAACAGTGTTTCCAGTATTAAAATCGGATGAGTTAGTAACATTTGATGGTGGCCTTACGAGTTTGATTTCCCTCTCGAAAGTTTTATGCAATGAAACTACCAACAGTAGTATTTTATGTGATATATTATCATCATACCTGCTTTGTAAATAACATCAATTTATTTACATTATGTCAAAATTATGTCAAAATAATGTCAAAATTATGTAAAAATTATTTCAAACTGACATAATTTTTGACAACCGCAAATTGAGCAAAAAGCCATGTACCAACATGCTAGAATAAAAAGTGGCTAACTTCACCCCGCTTTGCAGACAATTTTGCAGCAAGGTACAAATGCATAAACTCGCCATGATTGAAATTGATATTTACAATTTTCTTCCATTGAAAAATTATTTTTATAGTGAAACTCTTTTCCAAACACAAACTTTATAGTAAATATCTCTTCCATGCACAAATTTTAGGTATGTTGTTTGTTTGACTGCCATAAAAAGTATTCGATTTGATACTTTTTATGGCAGTTCACACTGCTAACACCCAAATATTTTTTGACTGAGAAAATTTTTTTGTTTCATTTGTACAACTACAAAATATAATTTCTTTTCTTACTTTAAATTGACTGAGTCAGTCAATCAGTCCATGGAATAGGACCTTTACTTTGTAAAAAAAATTTATTGTTATCATAAATAAAATATTTAAAAAAAAAAAATCTATAGCCCACTTATAGACTAAAGCTAAAAAGAAGTATGACGTATTAAAAATAATAATGAAAAACTATTACAGTACCATAATTTCTAATTTTCCATAGACAGTGCAAGTCTAATATCGGAATATTCCGGCTAATTTATTTTTATATTTTTTTTTATTTTTTTTTTTTTCTGTTTATGTTTAAGATTTAAGTACATATGTACGAGTATAGTCAAATTGTATACAGTAAATCGTGTAAAAAATGTATGCAGATGTATATGCATTTTCAGCATCGCCCACTGGCATAGTGGTTTTGGTTACGATAATAGAGTATATAAACACAAATTTTTTGTGAATATCATACCAACGGGCGCATAAAAATTCCTTTCCCTGTCTGCAATAACTTATTGCCAATAATAAATGATTGCACAATTTAAGCAAAACTGTAGGTCAGTAAAAATAATTTATGATTGTGGTATTATATATATAAAATAACGTTTCATACGATTTTCTTCTATAATTAATATTTTATTGTCAATTTATGGGCTTATGCGTTTATTTTAAATATCTAAATTTCGCTATATGTATTTTAATTATGTAAAAATTAGCAAAAATTGATCTTTACGATTTTGTTTGAAAAGCGGATTACTTAAATAATTGTGACAATTTTTTTTTTAGAAAGTCTTAAAAAAAATATTTTATTTTAAAAATTAAATTAAATAATCATTAATTTGAAAATTATCGTTTTATATAATTTTTTATGATCGCTAAAAAATATTTTACCATCAAAAGCATAATTTATTTCTTATTGTCACAACACTTATGGTAGTTTAATTGTGTGAATCTATATCGTCGATTGGTCATATTATACGATGCTCTTGATGAGAGATTATGAAATAACTTAGTTTAGTCGTCTTATGTTCATTAAGTTAAGTAGATCAGTATTCTACTGTTTTATTATGCGGTTACGGCTAATATACCCCACATATTAATTTCATTAGACGAATACATAATTGTATGAATATATACTTGTAGAGTGAAAGTATTATGAAATTCAAAGTCTTTGTTTAAAAAACATAAGAAATTCATGGGTTAGAATTAAGTCACAAGCACAACAACGAGACAATCTATATTATATATAATCAAGATCGAATGATAAATGATATACACTGGAGGCAAGGAGCCTGTTGTACATCATATGTGTGAATTATTTTAATTATATTCGCTGTACATGAATATAGTATAAAATATTATGTATCTGCATACATTATTTTTAAGATTGTGTCTACTACCCATAAATCACATGTTAATTATTACGAAACTCCACCTAAGTAGACATAATATTATAGTGAAATAATAATATTCATCGCTCCTATATAACATTAAAATTAAATTTATAACAATTTATAGTCAAACCAATAACAATCAAATTAAATATTAACGTACTTTGTGTTTTTTATGACACCAAATTCCAACTATCGTATATATGAAATGCGAAATGCGATAGACACACATCTATAATACCACCTCAAATATTCATCTGCTCCATATAATTCGTTTCGAAGCATTATGCAAATGATGGCAAATGTAATAACAATCAGTGTGTCTGTGACATAACTTGGTATATGTTCAAATAGTTTTTTGAATTTGAAGATGAATAAATTCGTCTATATAAATATAGTTTATGCATCGTTTATAGGCGTTGCAGGTATATTTCAATAGATTATCTTTTATGTTATTATGATGGTGTTGTAGCATAATACCATAAATTTTTGAATTTTGCTTTAGTTACAAGTGTTAAATGGTTAATTTGTGCAATCATTGCTTGATCATATTTAATTTTGACCGAATAAATTTTGAATTAAAATTCAAATTTTTTTAGGTTTGTTAATTTTGTGGCGGCCTTTGCATCAATGCGGTTTTAATCAAATACCAAATCTTAAGTGAAAGACGTTGGATTAATCAAATTGAAAACTGATTTTAGGTAAATAGGTAATTTTAATAAATTAGTTCGAGTTTGAAAAAATTAATTTGTTAATATTGGTAAAATTAGTCAAATTGATATATCTTAAACATGATAACTTGTGCCATCGATTAACGCCACTTCTTCTTTTAATTGTTTGTTTTACAAAATTCGTTTATCAGTTATCATGCTTCTTTATTCTAGTCCTATTCCTGTTTAGTCTTTATGAAACTCGACCTTTTACGTAAGCTCGAGCCCGCGAGCTTTGTGGTGAGGCAAGCTCGGGTAGCTCGAATTGCTGTAATTAAAAATGTACCTTAAAAGTATGCAAATAAAAATGAAACAACCATATAGTCATATAGTAAAATAATTTATTAATTCATTGGCTTAAAAAATAACTTTTCAAAAAACAGATAACGTCAATCATCTTATTAGGAGAAAATGCGTTCACTCTCGGTTGAGGTCGGTTGTATTGTCTTTAAACAATCCAATACATTCTTCAAATCCTCAGAAATAACTCGTGACATTGTATATGCGTTTATTTTATTTACAGGCGATGATCCATCTAATGATTCCCGAATTTCCATTGGTTTCAAACACTTTTCTATATGATTAAGAATTACTGATAGATCATCCCACTTTTCAGGTGTCGTTGTCTCATCTGTGTCAGTCACTGTGATCTGAAACAATTAGCGAAGAAATCGTTGTTGAAAGCAACGTTGAATTCAATTTTATCAATTTTGAGATTTTTTGGTTTGATTCCATTTTTAAAAAATCACAATTTTTTTTTTCTTTTACTGATTGTGGGTTTTGCAGAAACTTCATTACAGAAATTATGTCATTATTTCGACGATGTCTGATACGGTGTTAAAGAGAATAGATATAGATAGAATATAGAATAACATATCTATAGCAATAAGTATACGAGAATTTTCTCGAGAGTTTTAAATAAAAACATTAAAACAGCCTCGCTTGTTAGTAAGTTTGCTTCTCGACGGCTAATGCTTCAACAGCCAGTTTAATTGGTTTAAGGACATTTACCAGCTGTTCGATAACTCTCAAATAGTATATCCAATGAATACATGCTGGAGTCTTAAATAAACAAGTGCATTTTGTACGCTTCTGTTAACTACAAGAAAACGTTCAATCATGTACATAGCGAACTCCATCTCGTTCCACTGACGAGACGATTCAAAAGACGATTTAATTCTTTACCATGACTATAGTTTTAAAGTAGGTCTGTAGTATATTATTCTTCACACAATTTGATAAGTTTTCTCGCAGTTATACTATAACTAGCATTGGCATTGTTCCCATTTTCCTCATCATCGCTTGTAATTATATTTTCACTTGAATATTCGCTCTCTGATTCCGAACTTATATTACATTTAATCCTAACAATTATAAAGTGTATTAATAATCACCAAATTAATAGCGTGGTTAAAACACAGTTGATGAGTTGTTGATGTTGACAGCATTTGACCAATTTTACTATTACTGATTCAATTACAAGATTTTTGTTAATCCTAAATTATAAACCCCGCCATTAGAACTATTAATGTTAATATTCAAGTAGCGTCGGTTGCGCTTTTCTGGTCAACTCGTCAAGAGTAAGGCTAAATTTTTTTTGTCTTGGTTCTGCATTTTAATTTTAGATATCAACTGTTTTTTCGTAATACTTGTGAACTAATTTCATTACTTCCGCTGGATATTTGGGTAAATATAGATTTTGTCTGTTTAAAGAATCACGAATTAAACTGCTGTTTGTGATGGAGTGGATAGGAAAAACCATCCAACGCTGCGAATTTTGCTACTATATATTCCAAAGATTGATTTGTCAAATATTTGTCAAGTTTAATGATTTTATGTTTTATCTGCTGCGAAGAAGTTCCGGGCAATTGCACTTGCACATAGGTTAGGTCGTTAAAATCTTGTTTACGTTTTCTTATGTTCAATTGGGGCGTACTCTCTAAATGCGGTATTAAACTAGAAGTTGTTGATCCTTTGCATGACAACTTTTTCTTACATATTTTGCATGTAGCCATTGCCTACCTCAAAAACAAAGTTTACACACAAAAACCAACAACACGTGAGAACATGATTGAGCGAATCAGAAATGCGTGTGCTGAAATTCAACCAGACACACTTCTCAGTTGTGTACAATCATTTGAAATGCGGATTAATAAGTGCATTGAAGTCGCAGGCCATCATTTTGAACACTTATTTTAGATTTACAAAACTGAATAAATTGTTTTGATGACGAATTTCGAGTAGTTCCAATGAAAACGTGATGTTTCAAACGTATTGCAGAATCGAATGCGCGTGTTCTAAGAAGGAAAAATTGAAAAAATTGAATTTCGTCGATTACAACGCCATCTATCATGAGCCGAACAAAATATTTCATTCAAATCATACGTACTTTTAGTCGTAGAATCCGTATCTGCAATAAAAAATATGGCTTCCTATCTTAGTTTAAAAGTTACCCCCGCCCACCTACAAAGCGGGGGTGGGGGACTATTTTTTTTGCACTATTGTATTTCCCCCGCGGTATGATTAAATTTTGATTATGGACATTTTTCCGTAGAGTGGCTATTTTTCGAGATATTTGATCGTCTCAGTTTAAAAGAAACACCCGGTATATTAAATGCATTAATAATGAATAAATAAATAAAATTATAATATTGATTATTGTTGATATATTTATAATATGACTGTCTTCGCATTTTTTTCAAAATCTATATCACGAATAGAAAATAAATTTTAGTTTTGTTAACTTAAAAAAAAATAGTATGGTTGTCAAATTGCAAGTTATGATGATTGCAAACGAAAACTATAAAATTCAATACGGTATATACATATATACAAGCCAGCATGTAATTAATACATTTTATAATTTTGTATAACATTGTATAACTATTTTGAATACACCAATTTGTAAAGGTGCGCGATTAACGGCCGTTACTAATTAACTTTTTGCACTACTTACAGTATAAATTATTGGTGAAAACCTGGCATTGAATTAGCATAAATATTTTTCTTTCCAAATTATATAACAATTGGTTAACCGCATATGTAGTAATACAACTATGTAAATATAATCAAACATTTATATAGTTATTTTTATATAAGTGGAATATTATTTATCGATAAATATTAAACGCCGGCTACAAAACATAACATTTTTAAATTTACATGATCAAATCGTAATTAGGTAACTAGAAATGTTCGATTTATAAGAGGAAATATTAATTATCGTGTGTCACCCACTATATAGTTCTATTATATCAAATAAAACATGAAACACTATACATATATCTATACATAACTACAACAAATCGAGTTACCATAATTAATTCAGCTAAACCAAATGCAAACCAAAGTCTATTTCTCTATATGTGTACTACACAAATAACTTTATGATTATGTAATCGTCGTAATCATATTTCATTTCCTATTTGTTTGTGTTTGATACAATTACAAATTTTATTCCGACAATTGAGTGAAATTGAGTGAATTTTGTTGTATATTATACATATATGTACATTCCTTACTGTTACAATATATACCTTGGACATGAAAACACAATTTTAATTATAATATTATGATAATTTCGCGATACACACTATTTTGATTTAAAATTATTGTGGAATACCTATATGTAATTAGAGTGCAGTAATTATGGCGGTAATTAAAAAGATAGTAAACGAGAGAAAATGTGAGGTTGATTTTTTTTTCCGAAAGGTGTGATTTACATTTAAACAACTATTAGTGGCCTGCGGTCACCATTTGGCGATCTACACTTCTGCACTTATGCGTTAATTTTGTTTTTGCCGTCCTTGATACCATGTCAAATGGTTGAGCTATATACATCCACGAAGATATACTTCAAGTGTATCTTCAATTATGTTTGTAATTTTGTGGAGGTATATTCTCTAAAGCCAAATTGGTGAGGAGGAATTAGACTTAGGTTTTCTATAATTTATTTTAGTCTCTGGAGCAACAGATTTCGAATGTTATACGATTTTCTGTCGTTAAGTGGTTTATTTGGAATTGTTTCAGTCTGAACACTGCGTTGATTATATGAAGTGGTTTTCGTAAACCTTTTTCAGGTACATACAGCCTTAATTGTTTACCCTGAAATTAAGTCACTTCCTGAAGATTTTTTTGTAATTGGATTTTATATTTTAACTCTTGTAATGATACAGGTAAAGGGGTTGGAAAGAATCTTGAACGGTGTGCTCTTCGAGCTAGCCCAGGTTTCATCGACATTTTTGTTTGGAGGTATCAGGTATTTGCATTTTAGCTCGTTTTAATCCTTTTGTCGCTTTCCAAAGAGAATAATCCGTGTCTTTTTGGCCAGTAAGGCTATACTTTGGTAATTGTTAATTGACTTGTTTTTAATTTCTTTGATTAAAAATTTTAATTTATTATATAGATAGAGCTTTATAGAGCTCGATTCCTCTGCCAGGTTTGTCGTGATTTTAGTTTTTATTTAATTAATTCTCTGACTTCCAGTGGATATATAGTGAGGTTAAGTTCGTCTTCTAACTATACCGACGTTTTAATTGGAACTTGTAAATTATTGATGTTGTTTTCAATTAGCTTCCGGAATTGTTCCACTGAGAGTCGTGATGACAAGTGAGTCGTCCAACGATACCTCATCGCTATTTTCTAGAGGTATATGTAGTTTACGGATATTCCTTTAGTAAAGTAGGAGTCTAGGCCAATATTTTGGTTTAATCCCGGAATACAATTCACAACTTCATATTCGTCCTGCTTCAATTGCTCTCTCCCTGTGGGAGTTGTAAGTCTTGATCCCCAGTATAGGTATTTTTCACCTTAAAATCGGCACCAATGATAAAGTTGGGCTTTCAAGTTGTTTGATATTTTGTTTTACAATTATTGTTGATTCTCCTTGCGGCTTCCCCTCTGATGGATGTATGGAGTGGTATCAAAAGTATTCATGTAATTTAGCATACATGTATGTTGTTTTTGTAAAATGGCTTTCTGATATTAGGAATAACGTATATCTGTATTTAGAAAGATTCCTAGTTCCGGTATATGTTGTATTAGCCTATTTCCATTCTAAGCAATTCAGAGTGTGCATTATATTTATTATAGAAAGAATGTGATTTTCTGCACTGTTTCTTTGTTATATCTAGTCGCTTATTTAAGACTTCTTTCTTGCTTAGCCAGCCGTATATTTAGGGTTTTGAACCTTCCTGTTGTATACAATTTGTGAGTATGTTTTCCGTTCACCTATTTTATTTGCTACCGATTTTAGTTGTTCTTGGTTTTTCTGTGCATTCTGTTTCTTAATTTTTGTAGTCTTCTCTTGCCGGATATTGTCTTTTACAGGTGATAAATGTTGAAGAGATATTTTTCTTATAGGACATGCTTTCGCAGTATTTCTCAGCACATTTTACGCATCTAGGCTCTCGTCCGTATTGTTTCATAGTATATGATTAAAGCCTTTGCATATTTTACATTGAGGTAACAGGCCAGTAGTTTTTTTCAAATGCTCTAATTTAACTCTTATCTTTTCAACAAATAATTAAATGATTTGTATTTGGTCTTATAAGCCTACAGGAAATGATAAAGCTTGGAGACTTCTGATATATCGGGCTAATTTCAAACCAAGCTTATTTTAATACTTTTTATTTTTATTTTTCGAATGGTGAATTACCCTGAAACCTTACGAAGGTTGTACTTTTTTAAGCATAAGGTTTTTTATATTATCCGTTCCGTTCCGCACAGACAAAAAAAATATTGTTTCATACATTTTATATGGAAGTATTTATATTATCCGTACGTTTCCTTTCAGACACGTACCGTGCAGACAAATATTGTATAAAAGAATATTTATCTGAAATGATACGTAAGCGAAAAAATACGAACAAAACGATATGGAAGTATATTTATATTATCCGTACGTTTCCTTTCAGACACGTACCGTGCAGACAAATATTGTATAAAAGAATATTTATCTGAAATGATACGTAAGCGAAAAAATACGAACAAAACGAAATAACTCGAACTCATAGTATCGTTTCATTATCCATCCATGTCCATGTCCATGCTGATGTATTTTGTATTTTTGTACATGAATTATTTTAGTTTGTTGCGATCAATCGATCATGCAACTGAATAGGTCGAAATATGTATGTATGGATATGACGGTTACTTTCAGAACATTTTTATTTCAGATTTAAATTATTTTCAGATATGATTATTAAAGTTTTATGATTTCAACATTTTTATTAATTTTTACTATCAATATTACTCTTATAATACTGATATTATCAATTGATTAAATATCTTATTCTAAATATTTAATTCTATTTATTTTGTATTTTTATATTCTTGTTTTTCGTTTGTACTGTACGTAGTTGAGCGGTGACTGTACGTAATTACGAATATATACGATCGAAATAATACGAATGAATGTCTGTACCGACACGTACGGATAATATAAATACTTGATGTCTGTGTCGGTACGTGACTGTAAGGAACTGAACGGATAATATAAACCAACCTTAAAATGCATAAATCAAAAAACAAACAGATGGTTATTTTTCTTTAGCTCGAAACTGCATTGATGTAAATCATAATAATGCAATCAAATATACATATACGCATCATCTGCCAAATTAATCTTATTAAAGATTTGGGTAAGATCTAATATCTATAATCTATATATTTACCACATTGCTTTCAAGCGTTTTTAGTTTGGGATTCTAGGTAGGTATGGACTTCCATAACTTCATAATTTTGGTATGTAATGAAACGAGGTTGGATAGGAAATCCGGAGCAATGAAGATTGCTAAAGAGATTCAAAGCCACCCCAAAACATTAGTAAATCTCAACTCAGGCGTTTTACAACTATCCTATAAACATGACTACGTACATTCAACAAGTTTCCATCAATTGGATTCTGGTCTCATTTGAAAACATAACTATGGGTCATTGTCATTCACTGATCATCACTTATTTGTATGAGTACAAGTGAAGTGTAAAAGGCAGGTGGCGGGGCAGATGCCATGAATCTGTTAAGGATCGTTTTGGTGTTAGATCCACTTATTAAAATTATTCTTCATCTAATTGATCTGGCTCTAATGTTTATTTCGGGCATTAAGTAACGCGTTCAGACTGTTATATTCGATTATGCGTCTTTAAATCCTTATCCGGATTTTGTTTTATACTTCGTAGTCGAAAGAAAAATTAAATCATGGAGGATTTGCTCATTAGGGCGTGGCTTTGGCTAAATTGACAGTAAAAGCTAAACTGATATTTCTGAGTTTTGTTCGGAATTTATATTCCTCATTCGTTATACAAATTATAAAATATATTTTTTATTGCGAGAGAGATTTAAATCACCTAATATGTATTACAATTTTATAGCATATTATATCACTTAGGCAATTAATAGTGAAATAATTTTATAAAGTGATACAAGTATGTGATCAAGTTTTAATATATTAGAGGTGATTTAAATCTTTCCAATGTTAATTTAATTAGAGACTGTGATATCGTTTGATCCTATTATTGATTAATAGACTGTGATTTATTATAAATTTATAGCAATGTTTTTAGGCCTTGTTCCGACTGATATTAGTTTATTAATGTTCACATTTCAATTAAATCTTTTAAGAATGATCACAATAGCAAATACTATTAAATTTGGTTGAAAAGTGAAAGTCGTATATGCCCCTTGAATGTAAAATTGATGATTTACATAAGTATATAATTTTAGTAAAATATCGATAAGAATCAATTTGATCTGTTTTTATAGAAAATAAATGCTTGGAATTCGATTTTGCAGATTCCGGTTTAGACCATAACATCAACTAATTTTATGTTTAATTTGATGGTATATTCAGAAATATATGTGCTATACGTTTATACAAGACAAACTAATGAATGTGTCGTTTATAGTTTCAGTGGTATTTTAATAAATTTGCGAAATTGCAAAAATAAATGTAGTTTAAAATCGAAATCACAGTTTAGCAATAAAATTGGTTACAAGAATTATTTGATAAGAAATTTCAACAGAGCGCCTCAAAATCTTCAAAACTAAGGTCATCAAACAAATTTCCTTATTCCGTCTGACAACTTTGATAATTGGTATTTTCTATATTTATTTAAAAATCGTTCCATCGCATCTGCCTAAATTGAACCATGGAGAATCTTAACACGCAGTTCTGTCATTTATTTCGATTTTTGGTCCGGTTTGTCGAATTAAAGCAATTCGGTTTTGAGATTAGGCTTATTAGCCTAATTGAAATTACAGTTTGTCGATTTAAGGCTAACATAACACATGCTAGTTTTAGTGAAATTTAATTTAGATCGTTTTGTGGCTACTTGCTAAATTGGGCCATTGGCTAGAAACTTTATTTTTTTTTATGGCAGTTGGATTTCATAGTTGGGTTGGAATGTGAAAAATTACAATTTGTCGGATTAAGCCTATATTATTTTAAAATATTCCAATTGATATCTTGAATTTCTTGTCGGATATGTCGAAACGCAGTTGGACTTTGAGCAATAACGCTATTCGATTTTCAGCTATGTATAAAGTAGAATTTATAGTGGAAGGAGGACGGGGAACTTATGATTGAACAAAGAGTAGTTTGAATCAGTTTAGGAACTCAAAAATCGCGTTCGAAGGGCGTGAAATGAAATTCGACTGCTTGAGCTTTTAGTTCTAAATGGACAAGTGAAAATAATCAGTTTTATCCTAATTTAAACATAATTTAAAACGCTAAACCGAAGGGTGTATAAACGTTCCAAACTAACGGATAAATTATATAATTATAAGCTTGCGGATCAAATTATTTATATAATATACATATTTATAAGTTTAAGTAAACTTGTGTCTATAAAATCATCGTAATAAACTTGAAACGTTCGATTTCACAAAAAAAACTATTAAATGTCTATCTTAAACTGATAGCTGTCAACTAAAATTGGTCAAATCCATTAGTGCTAAATAGATTGGGATACTGATAACTTTCGAAGCATTAGCTGTCCGCAACACGTATAATCGAGCCTAATAGAAAAATCACTTAAATCACTCTCAAACTATGTATTTCGATACTGCGGATTGATAAGTAAACACTATAAACGGCCCACAACTAATCCTAAGTAAATAATATAAAAACAGTGCATTATAGTTCACTTGTATAGAGTATAGCGGTATGAATGGCACTAGAGACGCACAAAAACAATAACCGCAAATTTTAAATAAACAAAACACAAAAATCGAGTTATGTAAAACTAAAAAATTCTCTTTCATCTTAGCTCGATAAAAACATAAACAAAACTAAAAAATAAAAATAAAACTTAATACTAAAAAAATGTGAAAAAATGACATAATTCTTTTAATAAAACTTTTTTATAATCATAAGAAACATATATTATGTGTATAAAGCGCCCCACTAAACGATGTAAAATAACAACAATTTCCAGTATAGGTACGTATATTTGCAATACACCGCTTGAGCGTGCTTCGTTTGCTCTGCATGTGTGTGTCTCTCGTTGTTATTTATTAATTGTAATATAAAATGGGGTGCACCGATCGTCTCACTATTATCATCTATATATGTAGTTATATAGTTTTATACATACATACATTTATATACTCAAATTGGGAAGAAGGGGGGTAAAAAAAAATTATAATTGAAATACAACTTTATACCGATTTTTTGATAAACATTTTTACTTGCATAACAATATTATGGATTTTACTATATAAACCAGAGCAAACGATTTCTTGGACATCATATCATTACTTGCTTTTCTATTGTCTTAAAGTGCCTTTGTGTATCTTGTGATTTTAATAATATTTAATAGAAATTTAAAAATAAAAATTTATAAATTTTAAATAAAATGGCTGGTCTTAAAGTTTCAGTAAGTGAATTTAATTTAAAAAAAAATGTTAAGTGCTGTGATACATTATCAATTTGGACGTATATATGCAATCATATACATACGACTGGATTTACAACAAACACGAAAAAAAAATCTTTTTTTAGAAATTTGTGACAACCGTGATTGGAATAACTTAAATACAAGATTTAAATTTTGATTTTTTTTTTTTAAATATATTTTGTGAATTTTGTGATAAATTTGTGATAAACTCGAAATTCTTTCTATTTTTATAGATTGTTGTTCTCGCATGCATGATTGCCATGGCTGCAGCAGCTCCAGGCGGATGGGGAGGAAAACAGTAAGTGTGATTTAATATATTCTTATCACAATTATCATTTTTGTTTTATTACAATTTTCACTTTTCATATCCAACATAAATTTGAATGACTTTCACACAAATCTTTTAAAAATATATATATATATACATAATTGTTATTCTGTAAAGTCAACCTATATATATGTATGTACATATAAAAATATTTCCATATGTATACGCAAATTCTAAGCCTAAATGCTTGTAAATATTTTCACTTTTTTTAAAATTCATCAAAGAAAAAACTGTGCGACATGATCTAACCGATAATACTGCGCCTATACTCTAAATTAAATTATATAAGATCGATAGAGTAATGGCCCTTCATTCTAGTGATCCCTCGCACACTAATAAATTATTTGAATTTAAATCGAAAGTAAATCAAATCTAAACTATTTTACATGCATCATGTCTGTATGTCATAAATATACAATAACTGCAAAACATGTACATAGTTAATTAACTCAATGTCTCACGGCATGTAAAAAATTGTCTACTTCCTACATTTTTGTTAAAACTTCCTTCCTAAACTGGGCGCATTTCGTCACACACGCACCAATCATCTTATCAGCTGTATGTAATAACTTAACAAAATCAAAAACTCGCAATTTTATTATAAAAAGAGAAATTTATGTTTGCTATATGTATATATAGCTATTGATTTACTTGTGTCATCTAATTTCTAAATATATCTAAAACTATTAAAATATAATATATAATTTAAAGAAACTTAAATTTATAAAAAAAAACTACTTTTCTATATATAAACAATTTTTAGCGAACACGTTGTTGTACATGTCCCATACAAAGTACACACCATTCATCATCATCATGTTGAAAAAGTGCCAATAATTAAACATGTTCCAATCATTAAACATGTACCAGTCTACAAGGAAGTCCATGTACCAGTCATCAAGGAAGTTCATGTACCAGTTCATATTAAAGAATCCCATGGATGGAATTCAGGATGGTGGTAAATTAAATAGACCACACAATCTAAAAAAATATACCAAAAAAAAAAAAATACATTGAGACATTTATAAATAATTCGCGTTCCATTCCATCAGCAATTCACATATCACAGCTCAACAAATAAAATAAAAATAGATTTTTTTTTTGGAAAATTAAATTAAATTTAAAATTCAAATTAAGTACAAAACAAAATATATGATATACATATATATATGTATATGTATATTTGAACAAGGCAAAATAGATAATTTTAATTAAATTAGAAAATTAATTTAATTAAAAGTAATCAATCAATCAAATGCATAAGTCATGACTGAATTTATTATTACATTTTATTTTTTTTACATGTAAATATGTTTTTTTATTATTATTAAATAATTAATTAATTAATTAAATTGTTTTTTTTATAGTAAAATACAATAAAATATAAAATAACAATTTAAATTTGCGTTTTATGTTGTGTGCGTACTTAACATTGTACTTTCGCTTGTAAATCGATCAAGTGCAAGATTTTTTCGATCGTTAAATTAATCATAATTAAAATTGTATGCGCATACACGTGTTTAGTATGTTGCTCAGTATTAAAGCCGGCTTTATACTGGATGTGGATGCTACGAAACAGAGCGATGGCTTTAAAAGGCGCAAAAACCAATTTAATTTAATCATTGTCTACTTTTTATTTTTTGGTGTAATTGGGAAGATGTTTTATTGTAATTAATTCGCCTGCAACGACCTCTGCGCCTTCATATGGAAGGGATGGATCTCCTTTCAGATATCGCTACACAATTCGTTCTAGATCAGCACGCACTACGTGATCGAGCCAGCGTACTCTAAAATGTAATGGAGCCATTTTTTGTACTCATCCGCCAGCGCCCAACTTTCACATCCAAAAACATAACCACTGGCCTGATCAACGCTTTGTAAAGCTTCAAATTCACGGTACTTGATAGGTGTTTAGATTTTAGCAGTGGCCTTAGAAGATACAAAACACGACTGCCTGCTGTCAGCCGTGCTTTAATATCTTCATCCACACTGTTATCGTGAGTGATAAGAGAGCCCAAATATTTGAACCTCCTAACTCAAACGTGTAGTGGCCACTACTAAAATCTGGTATGCTATTGTCCTTATAACCAGAGATCATGTATTTCGTTTTGGACTCATTGATCTGGAGTCCAACTGAAACAGAAAACTCTACAAACGGATCAAGTATTTCCTTATTCACTCCGTTAGTATTCAGTCAAATCACGCATATGTCGTCTGCATATGCAAGCACCAGATTAGACTGGCGATGTAAGATTCGCGCTGAGGTGTTCCAGTTTTACGAAAGATGTACTCCAACATGAGATTAAAGAGTATCGGGAAGCATATCCTTGCTGAACACCCGAGTGTTCAGCAAGGATTGAGAACTGCAAAAATTCTTGATAACCTGTTCTCAACTTTAACACAGCATTGAGACTGCGTCACTTGCGTCATTCTACACAATCGTACCAATTTTGTTGGAATACCTATTCCAGCTCTCTCGATTGATCATAGGCCTGCGGGAAATCCAGGAACACCTGTAACTGATCAATTCGGACGAAATCCTCTTTGATAGTCACCAACCAGGCCCTCCGCTAGAGGGGTGATTCTATCCAATATAATGTAGGACAGTAACTTGTATGCTGTGAGCTATACCGCGATAATTCTCACACTTCAAGCGGTTTCCCTTCTTGAAGATAGGGCGAATCGCTGCCCTTTCCATTCGTCAGGCATTACTCTGGTTCGCCATACTAATCGGATAAGGTCGGAAAGACTGTTCCACAAAGTATCCCCTCCGAATATCAAGAGCTCCGAATTAATACAGTCCACTCCAAGTGAGCGGTTTCGTTTTAGTCTCAGCATGGTCCTCGTGAATTCCTCACGGGATGGACCCTCAATGCAAATCTCCGCAGCCTGTATTTGATTGGACTTAACTGTATCCATGCGTGACGCATGATGAACAACAAGCAGATCGGTAAAGTATCCATTCCATGCGTCGAGTACTGCGATGTTGAGAGAAATGTTTCCATCCCGGTCCCGAATAGCAGTTGACGCAGGCCTGAAAGTTAACATTAAAAATAATTTACTTATTACTTGTGTGAAAAGTTGAATCAGCAGTTATTAACTTTTTATAAAAAAAAAAAAAAATGTTGATGTGAAAAATATGTGAAATCGTGATGTTTCAATATTCTCCATCTCAAATAAGAAAGGCAAATGCATCAAAAATTACTTTACCAAGTAATTTAATATCAAGTGAACTAAAAATTAACGTAAATCAACTTAGTGCGTTTAACAATAAAAGTGCATCGTGGATAAATTCTGACGATGAAAAAACCAATGAAAGTACATCGACAACATATGATAATAAAATAAACAGTGATGTAGGTCAGTGTTTAGTGCAGACATGGCTGAACAGATATATTACTATCAGGTCAAAGCAAAAGAGAAGCCCTAGAGCAGCGGCTAGTGCAAACGTGAATAAATTCATCAAGCTAGCTAGCGATTAATTAACTCAAAGCAACCGGTTTTCTTGTTTGGTTGTTGAAGACCCGCCGACCGAAAAAGCTCCAAAACCAGAGAAACAGCCACCAATCTATTTCAGGGAAGAATCAAATAGAGAGTTCGCAAAATCAATCGAGTTAATGGAAACTAATGGAAAATTTTATATCTCCATTCTCCGTGATAAAAAGAGGAGATATTATTAACCGTGAGAACCTGCCTCAGCCAGTGTTCCGTCTGGAATTAGAACCAGATAATAAAAAAATCAAAGAGAAACATGCAATATTTGACTTAAAATATCTACTGCATAGAAGAATTATCGTTGAGGAACCCAGAAAAAGAACTGGATCGGTATACAGTGTGTTAAGTGCCAAGAGTATATGGACACACTAAAGCATATTGCACTTTAAGCGATGTTTGTGTTATCTGTGGTGAACTCCATAACTCAAATTCATGCAACAAAGAGAAAACGGAAGCATCAGTGGGAAAATGCAGCAACTGTGGCGGAAATCACACTCCAAACTATAGAGGGTGTACAATATACCTAGAATTGAAAAGAAGAATCAATGCAAGGCAGCGAGCAGAGCAATGAATGATTTATCTTCATTCTTCCACTAAACGCACAAAATAACCAACCAAAAGCAAGTGTTAACAGTAGTGTGCATCAAGAGGTTGCATATGCAACTATCCTTAAGGATACCACTCCTAAAGGGCAAGCAAGCGAAAAAGGAAACATCGCAGCAGCTTTAAGCAAGTTAACTAACATGATGCAAAGCTTCATGGCGATGATGGAGAGAACCATGAATCCAATGATGCAGAATATGAACACGTTGATGCAGATAGTCGTTAAAAAGCAATAATGACTATCCTCAAAATAGCCATATGGATTGCAAACGGCCCAGCACAACATAAAGCAGAGGTTCAAGCATTCCTCACTGAGCACAATACTGACATAATATTAATATCTGAAACACACTGCACCAAAAATAACTATTTCAAAATTAATGGATACTCAGATGATAAAACAATATTAAAATACTATATGAATTTATGAAATATGAGAAGGAACATATCCAATCAACGAGAATCTGTCTGCAGGAGTGGGCTGGAAACTGTGTCATAGCAGCAGTGTACTATCCTCCAAAACATGCTATAAAAAACTGCAGTTTATTGATTATTTCAGCCAGCTATAGGTAATAAATTTCTTACGGGGGGTGATTTCAACGCCAAACACACTCAATAGGGTTCCAGATTAACATCGCCCAAAAGGCAAACAACTTTATGAAGCTATAGAAGAACAGTCCCTGGATTACTTATGTGCCGGTCACCCAACGTACTGGCCCACAGATAAAAAGAAAGTTCCTGATTTAATTAACTTTTGTGTAACTAAAGGCATTCCACGCACATATGCTAAGGCCTTCGATTGCTATGATCTGTCTGATCACTCACCTGTAATTGTAAGAGTGAGCACCGGCGTGAAGAAAGTTAAGAGTGCAATTAAAAATTGTATAAGTCCAAAAAAGGCACCACGGCACGATCTTATTACCGAAAAAATGATAATGGAATTGCCAGACAAATGCATAAAACTAATAACATTGATAGTCAACGCAATCATGCGAACTGGTTATATTTCTCAAAAATGGAAAATATTTTTGATCAATGATACCTAAAGCTGGAAAAAATGAAACACAGATTTCATCATATCGTCCAATAAACTTGCTGCCTACAATCTCAAAGTTATTTGAAAAAATGCTACTAACGAAATTGAAACCAGTATTAAAAGAACGACATATTATTCAAGACCATCAATTTGGGTTCCGAAACCAACATGGTACCACAGACCAAGTACACAGAATTGTAAATGCAATCAAAAACACCTTCGAGGAAAAGAAATATTGTTCTGCTGCCTTCTTGGACATTGCACAAGTTTTTAATAAAGTTTGGCATGATGGGCTAATATACAAAATTAAAAGATTTCTACCGAAGAAATTTCACTCAGATCTGGGAAACTATCTCCTTCAAAAGGAGTACATGGTTAATCAAAATAATGCAACTACTTGTTTAAATGACATCAACGCAGGTGCTCCACAAGGTAGCGCCCTAGGACCAATATTATACCTGCTGTACACAGCTGACTTACCTGTAACCAACAAGTTAGTCATATCAACCTTTGCCGATGATACGGCCGTGCTGGTGTCACACAATAATCCCGAAACTGCCTCAAAGGAATTACAGAATCATCTAAAAAAAATCGAGAACTGGCTGAAGACATGGCGCATAAAAGTGAAAGAAAACAAATCAACTCACGTCACATTCACGTTAAACAAACGCACTTGCCCACTAGTGGAATTAAACGGTATAAATATTCCTCAACAAACCATGGTCAAATACTTAGACATACACCTGGATAGAAGGCTAACGTGGAAAAACCATATTGAAGCAAAGCGCAAACAAATAAAAATAAAATTTTCCAAAATGTATTTCCAAATTCAGTTCGAAATATTATAAACCTTGGACTGATGAACCTGTAAATATATTAAATGTTTAGGTTTTACATATAAGTGTAATCTAATTTAATTAACTAGTGTACACTAGTAACAAGTATTAACATTGGTTAAGACTTAAACTATGTAATAATTTTAGCTTAAGATTTGAATACTTCTTGTTAGTTTCTTTTGTAGAAAGATCAAGAATAAAGCCAGTGGCAGCATTTAAAAAAAAAGTATTTAAATATCAAATTTAAAACTACTTGCTCAATAAAAAGTTGAATTCGAATTGTTAATATAACTAAATTTGAAATTTTAATCCGAATTCCGAATTCCATATGTAGCTATATAAAAAAATTAATATAAATTATAAATGACCAAAAAATTAGAGTAAATTTTAATTCGAGTTTTAAAAATGTTGTGGATAACATCCTGGATGCATGCCTCTAAGATTGGTGGCCTATGCTTAAAATCTACCACTTGATAAGATAAGATGAATTATATAATTATTTTTATGTATATACGAGTATATACTCGTACAATACTTTCATTCAAACAATGCATTTTGTTTTAATGAATTTATAAACTTTGTTTGTAGTGTAAAAACAGGTGTTTCCAGTCAAATACATTGGAACGTTCCCAAAATTTTAGATTATCCGACACATAAAGAGTGTGCATTTCCGAAAAATCTGGTTAGCCTAATTCTGAGACTCCTAAAATCTGAGTCTTTAGGCAACTGACTAATGTGCCTATGGTAAAATATGTTAGATTGTTCATCGCTATATGAAATTCATTATCGTACCGCAATAATTGTTCTGTCTTTAAGAAATGTGTATTGTTCTATTCAGTTGAAGAATAGTTAGTATCATTTGAAAACGGGAACCGTTCATAATTAGATATTTCAAAACTTTATTGTTCAAAACACAATAAATTTATTAAAATATTTTTGGGGTATTACGATTTTTAAGCAAGCACGACGTCTTCTTGAAACGCGAGGCTCAGTTGCACCGTTCGTACCGGTACCAAGGCAGCCCTCGATAACTAAATGGTTTACATTGGTAAATGTTGTGAAATCTTCGTTTATATTGCGCGTATTGTGCGAATTTTACACAGCGTTACACTGTTAATATTTTTAATTAACAAAAAAAAATAATCAAACTCAGTTCGATGCAATACCTTCCAATCTACAAATTTTATACATGTACCATTAACTTGTGGTAATGAATAGTTTTAGCAGAAATTTACATTCTAATATAGTTACAAGAGTTTTACTATATAATAATACATATAGAAGGTGGTCTGTGCACATTTCAATTTGGCTATAAACCGGTATACTATCGTTCTCTCAAAGTGATGATTCGCAGAGATATCGACAGTGTCTCTTAAGTTGAGTAGTTTAATCAAACTGTCGATATCTTTAACTATCGACCGAATATTTTCGTTACTAATATTTTTATTTAAATTACAGAATCCCAATATGGGATATGGAGTTATCAATTATTGTCTTATCACATTTCCGCATATATATACGTGTATATACGCGATTTACACAATGAATAAATTATCTAATTCGGCGAATTTTAATGTATGTATAATTATGAAAAATGAAGTTATAATTTTTTTTTCTCTTTGATTAATACAATCTTGACTGTACAGTTATAATAAATTCGTTGTATAGAAAAGTTCTAATTTAGTATTACAATTACTAAATTAAGTGTTACAATAATAACTAAACCGTTTAATTTTATTGTGCGCGAACGTCATTATTCTAGAATTGAAAAATTATTGAAATTCTACATAGATATGATAAAAATCGTCTACTTATAATACAATGACCGTGCTAATGAGGGAAAATGGATTAAAAGTGATGCACGATTTTAAATTTAGTGTGGATCAAGTGAAGCATTTAAAAAGCAAACAGTTTTTTATTCATTTTAATGCGAATTGCACGGAAGAGGTTTAATATTTAAACACGAATTTTAAAATAGTATGGCATTCGATCATTTTGGTTTTTATTTTTATATAGATATTAAATCCTTGGAGTGATTGGAATGCCATCAAAATAATTTACAACAAAATACATCATGATTTTGAGTTAAATCATGTGATGTGCGTTGAATTGTATTATGATGAAAATATTCAAAATGACCATTTGAATGAAACCTCTGAACTGATATATATTACAACAGTGAAACTACGTTCTATGTCATAAATGAATATCAATTAGTAAGTGTTTGCTCTTCTATTCATTGAAATTATTCAACTAATTACTACATATAATATATAATCCATCTTATTTTAGGTAAAAGAAGTTATACATGATGAACGTAACATAAAGATTTTTATATTTTCGTCTCAATTAAATAGTGCTCAAATAGTAGATGACAAGACACTAATTGTCGACAAATGTAAACCGAATATATTGGAAGAATTTTTATTTTTAACATCATCAGAACCGCCTCAGCTCATAAAAATTGAACTATTAAACGATCTGAATGGTAGTTTCTTAGACTGGCTGACTATCGAAGACATACTTTCTTTGGAACTAGCGAACAAGGATCATCGTTTCTCATGGTGTGAAAATGCATTGGATCGGGACATTCAAAAACATTTGCGAACGCGACTGGCTCAGTTATGATTATGAAAATATTTACTTTGATACAAATTGAAAATTGTAGAATCTACTACCGAGATTAGCCCGATATTACATCAAATATTACTATAGCATCCAACCAAATAGTTTTCAAAAAAATGTGTATTATTGTACAACAATTACTTGAAATTTTCAGCAAACGCGAATATCTGAAATACCTATGTTGATTTTATATCTTGCGATATTCTGAACGACATGTCGATTTCACAAGTACCAATACGGTTAGGCAGAGTCAGCGTTAACGTAATAAATTTGTCTCCAGATTTCATTTATAGAGTGTAAAATATCGCAACAAGTAGCTTTCAATTTGTGTATAGGCGGAACCGTAACTCTGGAAAATATCTAGCTATTTTCGCGACGGATCTGTTGAATAAAATTGTTTATTTCGAATTGATTACCGAATTTTATAAAAATAATTAGAACAAAATTAATTTTGAGTTCGAACAATATTTAGCAATTCCATTTCATGTTTTTCCAAGCATTGATCATGTTGACCCAAAAATTGTACTAAATTCTGTTCAACTTGAAAGTATACCAATCAAAAATGATACAATTAAAATAGAAATTACGTTTCAAGGGACGTCAATCGATTTAGTTTGTGAATCAAATAATTTAATTCGGACGTGTGCGAAGTGAATTATTATTGAAATAATAAGTTTTATTATAATATATATAGCCATAATTTAATAAAATTAAATAAATTAGTCGAATGTGTTTTTTTTATTTAATTTTAAGAACAATTATAAATACATGGTGCTTAGTACTATTCTATACCACCAGAGCCCAAATATCTCTAATTATCGAAATCGAGATTGAACTAAATCAAAGCGTAACTGAAGAGGAACAAAATCACTTAAGTTCAGAGTGCTTCAATTAGCCAATAAGTCTTACCAATACCGAGTAAGTAACAAAGTGAAATCATCAGCACGACATAAGCAGAGACACTATCACCAGAAGTACGTTAAAGACAACTTCAAAATTGATATAAAATTTAGATTTTTGTGATCTGTGCACAATAGAAACGAACAATTTCTCGCCTTTTGTACAAAATACGGCCCCAGACTTATATAAAGGACGACCGACCAAAAGCCAACAGACAAAATTACGCCATACACATAATAATCGACATAAATAACACGTCGCATAGATTTAAAATTGGGAGGATTTCCCCAGCACTCAATGCCACTAATGGGCCCAAGGTGCAATACCGAGACAAACACATATATTTACACATTAAAAACAACCAACCGTGATTTTTCGTCATCGCCGGAAATCGAACCCAAGACCCTCGAATAACAAAGCAAGGACGCTACCTACTGTGCCAACGAGGGCGGCGAATACATAGGTTAAACCTTGTTATGGACAAATAGCCAAATGGACGACGACTAAAAGCTAACATATATATTATAATATATGGACAAATGGTCAACAGTATAATAGGCCAACATGGGTAAAAAATATAAATTTAAATTCCTGAATATCAACAACATCGGTTGGTTGGCTTTGTGCTCTGAAAATCGAAATCAACATTTTCACAATTTTAAATTTTTAACATTTGTGAGTCATTTAAAATTTTAATGGATTCCAAAATCGAAGAAACAAAATTATCGAAAGTGATAATGTCGAAAAAAAACTTGGGCGAAAAGGGAAATAAAAGTGATTCGGCTCATTTAGGCGAAAAGAAATATTGATTTAAATTAATGTTTCATCTATTTTTGTTTTCATTACAACAATTTAAGAGCATTTTAGAAAATGCCGCTGAACTTTTCAACTAAATGATCGAAATATTTATTTGTACGTTCATTTTATTTTCCTTTTTCAGAAAGAAACGTTTCATTTTCAATATAATATTAGGCGTAAAATAAAATGAACTTACTGATGAAATGTTAAACGAACTAACATATATTGCCACCTAGTCGAAATTCGATGGAAATAGTACATAGTTAGATGGTTTTATCTTTCGACTATTGGTTTCGAATATTTCTGACTTCGAAATATTTTGAACACGGCTACAGGTCCTGTTACAGATCCGTCTTTTAATTGGCCATTGCATAGCTGCATTCTAGCTTGTACTAACATGAACACAAATCCCAACAGACGCGTCATACAAGTTTTCAAAATTAATCACCGATCGTAATCGGGAATATGCCTCTTCGGGATTCGAACCCGGAGTATATCCCGTCGCACCTTTAATTAAAGATGTACTGATGTACACATTATTATAAATATGTACTGATGTAATTATTTCCCAGTGAAATACAAATTGTGTAAATAAGAATACATAATTAAAAATTATTCGTAAGTCGTGGACGTGCTTAATAATTAACGAATTTTTAATTTCGATTAATTAGTTCTTAAACACAATATTCATTCTAAATATAGCGCACCTATCGCAAAAGAGATAAATATCTTCATCAAAAACCCTACAAATGTTACAACAACAATTTTGTTTTTTTTATGTTGGCAGCGTACTTGTCAAATTACATAATTTTGATAACAAAACTTGTGTATTTAGCCAATTTTCCGCCGCCAAATGAATAATTTACGTTTCACTTTATTTAGCCGACAAAGTTGTAATATTTTAAATATATTTAGTGCACGTATATCAAACGGCCACAATGTGGTGAGTAATAAGAGTGCTGATTTCGCTAAAACCGTGGAAAGACTGAAAAATTTTGCGGCGGCCGCAACTAATGAAAAAGTCACTTTATTCGATAAAATTATAAATCGTGAGATTCCAGCAGACATTATCTTTGAAGATGAAAAGTGTTTAGCATTTAATGATAAATTTCCAACGGCACCGGTACATTTTTTGGTAATTCCAAAGCAACAAATTAAAAAGCTGGATATGGTTGATGATGGACATAACGAAGTGGGTCGTTTATATAGCATTCCAATGATGATTATATAATAAATGCTTTGTATTCTAGCTTTTAGGGCATTTACTTAAGATTGCTGCGCGATTAGGAGATAAAAATGCACCGGAAGGTTTCCGAGTAGTGATCAACAACGGTGTCCAAGGTTGTCAGTCGATTTATCATCTGCATTTGCATGTTCTTGGTGGACGGCAACTTAATTGGCCACCTGGATAATACTGTAATTTAAGATTAGGTTAAACTTGTTTTTAAAAATTCGATTAAACAAATATTTTATAAAATCGCCTAAATTGCGGCAAGGTATATACATAGATTTTTTATTCTATTTTTATGTTGCCACACCTTCATTCGATTCGAATATATTTTTTTTTTTCAAATATCATCGAAACAAACTTCACCTCAGTTTGCAAATAATTTCCCGTCAAATTAGTTGGTGTGTGTTTTTGTGTTTGTAAACAAAAAATAATTTTTTATAATTTTCTTTAAACGAAAGTGAACCGCTTGTGAGTGAACGAATATTTCGAGTTTTTCTACAAAAATTAACTGTAATTTAGTGTTTATTTATATAGTGTTGAGAAAATAATTAACGTGAAATTATGAGCCGTGCGAGTAAGTTAAATTTTATACTTTATGGGCGATGAGACAACAAGGAACGGAAAAATGCAAAAAGCCTCCCACATTTAGCTTATTCATGTGCATTTCGGTTACGAATTATTTTTTTTTTTTGGAAATTAACTGAAATTTAATTAACGCGTTTTTATGACACCGTACAAACTATTTTAGTAAATTTTATTTACGAAAACTTGTTATATCGTGTGTTCTTTGTGTTGAATATACGTCGGTATTGTTGTTGTTATAATATATTTTTGGGGTACTTCCACCAGCACCAATCATCAATTCATTTTGTTGTTTTCGTTGTTACGTTTGATCCATGTTTTCGGTGTATGGAGTAATTGAGTTATATTTCATTAAATAAACTATACAAATTCACTACACTCTATAAATAGTTGGGAGCAAAGTGCGTAATATAAACAATTAAATAGTTTTTCGGTTTAATTTAATTTTGTTTGGTTCTTTATTTATTTATCTGGGTTTATTGTTTTTAAAAGTGATTTAACGACTTTTTGTTTATGGCTTGGAAGATGGCATTTTTTTCGTGCTAGGTGAACTGGAGTGGAACTATTGTTGATATGGACAGGAAGGCCCATATTAAATAAGTTTATTTAAGAGGTGTGTTGTTTTTTTAAAAGAGATATTAACTCGTCAACTTTATTTGGTATTGCTACTCTGACTGGCAACAATCACATGCCATAAATTATATGTGATGCAAGAGTATGTACAGTAGAGTAAACGTAAACCTGTGAATATTTAGTAGTTATCGATCATAAACGAGAAAACCAAAGGTGCATATTTCTATGTCCTACACTATATCCTACACTTTTCAATATCCGGTAAGTAGTCACTAATGAAAATAAAAGTTCATTTTTCTGTTGTCCTAACAAACAAACTTATGAAACATTTTTCATTTATTGACTTATTGCCATAATACAGAAATTATTTACTAATTTAAATAAACTCTAAAGATTTAGTATTTAATTCCAAATTCTATAAACATCTTGAAGTAAAGTATGTAAAATGATCCGGAAAATATCGCATATCATAAAGTTTTGGAATTTTGACATTATTGCGTTGTGTCGATAGTGCTGAATTACCATTTCATTTGGTACCTACTACAAATATATAAGCTGGTAGTAATAATTATTAATGCAATGATTGGTTCAATATTTTTGCCTGACCCACTAATTGCTCATAGCTACAATTTTTGATCAAAATTATTCCGACTGTTTTGACCAAAACGTTTTACCAACAAGTTAAAGCACCGTGTATATAGCGGTATATAAAACTGCATCACAAAATCATAAAGTAATAAAATCTGGATTTTTAGATTCAGTAACTTTATTTATTTAAAACGAATGTTCCCTTACATTTAGTTTGAGGTATTTGTCATTTGAACGCCAAATTAAAGACATATATAAGATATCTTTTTAACGTTAATTATACGGCACTTAATTTTATTTCTATATACTTATTAGAGAAGTGGCCCATAATTTTGAAAATTTTGTCTAACGTTTCAAACAGTATTTTCTTTTTAACCCTAAGCTCCTTGGAATCATCAATCATTGCAAATCTGTGTGCACTTGAATCTGAAAACTTTAATTAG
The DNA here is from genome assembly GCA_951394425.1 of Tipula unca. NCBI lineage: Eukaryota > Metazoa > Arthropoda > Insecta > Diptera > Tipulidae > Tipula > Tipula unca. The sequence continues at coordinate 145,759,157 of OX596381.1, forward strand.
AAGTAAGTTCCCATCATTAAAAGTAAACATCGAAATAGCTATCCTCAAATGTTTCAATATATTAGTGGCGTCTAATGTCGAAAAGATTTTAACATTAGTGTAGTGAATCAGAAAAAACGATAAGCAAAATAGAAAATCTTTAATTTGTGTCGGTTAGGTTGACGAAGCGTGTACTTCTATTAAATTTTTCATATACTTTTGCAGGTAATTGTTTTGCTATATTTTGTAAAACAAAATTGTATGTATGTACTTATATGCTAAATTTTGTGCACCATATGCAACTTACGAATTTTTAAAGATTATCTGAACCTGTTGGTTCAGCTAATAATTTGAGCTAAATGAATAATGGCTACCAAAATTTCTTGGTTCGACCTGTTTCAGATTTAGATTTTATTTTTTTTTAATTTCTTCCATTGTTAATAATTAGAATCGATGATTTTCATAATCTATCTAATTATTACAATTTTAAGCAAGCTGGCGATCAATTTCTTTACGCTTAGCATAAAATTTGGCAGCGGTTGTATTCTTTATTCTATAATAACAGTATTACACCGGGTCATATGAGCGAGCTTCTTTAATAGTCGCAGCTGCAAAAATAAAAATAATTAATTTACTTAAAAATAATTTATCCATAAATGAATGAGTCAGAACTATTGTGAACCTAGCCTTACGTTGCTTATTCTAGCTTTAAAAATATGGCGTCAAAATGAGTTATTCATAACAGAAAATGGACATATTAGAGAGAGACGAAACAAATACATATGCATTCAAAAAATGTATATCATTTGTTCAGAATTTAATACTTTGAAGAAAATTAATCAATTTAAATTAAAAAGAAGTTTTTAACCAAATCTTATTAAGTTTCATTTCTAATTACTTAAATACATTTAGAATAACAATATTGTTGACTGAAATGTATATATTGAATAGAACCTATTTAAATGCCAGGGTAATTTAATCTGAATATAAATGTACAAAATTGGATTAAAATTTAAATAACGTAAACGATGTCTGATAATCATTTCAAATTTTTAATTCAACTTCTCCTTTTAATAAAGAATTAAAATTAAATTTGAAATTTTATAGAAACTTTTTGGAACATTCAGAGATTGAAGAGATGGACTAAAGTAAATTTAAAAATATAATAGTTAATAAAATATAGTTAAAATTGAACATTATTTAAAAAAAATATTAAGACAGTTTGAATACTTAGTATCAATGACTTCAATTTTGGACAAATCACTTCAAGTCGCGCCTCAAGTGGGACGATTTAAAAGTGATTACGTTATATTTTTATAAAATCTGAAGGAGCCAAAACTTGCCTAAATTGTAAACCGAACAAAATATTAATTAATTTAGGCGAATTCCTTAATTTATGTGAATCCGAAACACTGATTGAGCTTGACAAGCCAAACTTTACTATTTTAATTTTAGATCAGTAAATTCAATTTAAATTATTACACCAATAATTGATTTAAATTTATTGTCGAACAAATAATTTACGAACATCTCAATCACCCACAATATCCAAGTGATTATAACCGCCCTTGACTAACAATTTACTATAAATACAGCAACAACAAAATTGTAAATTGACAAAATCATAATAAAAAAAATAATGTTTTGATTTCAATTAAAATTGATTGCGAATGCGTTGTTTTTTTATGTATTTTACATATACGAGTATATATTTTTTATTTGTTGTTATTGTAGCAATATATAATAAAGTACGGTTTTATATATGATATATGAATATGTATAACTATAATATGTATGTGACAAATGTAAATTACAATGCAATTTAAAAATTGAAATATTTCTTCGGTTGGTTTTTTTATTGCATTTTGAGGTTGAAAGAACCACAAATGTTGTATATTTATAGAATAAGAATTTGTTATTGTTATTTTTTGGCTAATACAGAAACATTTTAGCAACATTTGTATGCCCAAATTTAAAATGTTTTTTGAGTTTGCAAGCATCTAAGTTAAAACTGTTTGCGTCTATACGCCCATACTATGCGTATACATAAACTTCAGACAATAAACATACATTCCCCACTTAGCATGTACCTAATAAACAATAGACCACCAAAATCCATGTAACATTATACATAATTCGTTTATCATATTTTACGGTAATTAATTATAAATTTATTTTATCAAAAGACTTGAGATCACTTAAAGATGAATATAATAAACGAAAAAAAGAAAAACATTTTTAATTCCCAAATGCATTTTGTACACATTTTGACTAACATAATAGACTTTATTCTATATACATTCACTCACAATATATACACCCTCTTTTACATTGAACACAAAATTTCAACATTGTAATCGTCATCCGCATATTAGCATGCGTCTTCCATCTCTCGGCTAGATTCAAATCGAATCTTAAATGAAAAGATCAAATGGAGCACAACAATGGGGTTTATATGGAAACAATATAGAACAAAAAATAAATCTGAGGATTACAATTCTATATATATTATGTATTATAAGTACGTACTCGTAAGAATATATATTATGAAATATGATTATATAATAGTATGTTGAATGTTATTGTTTGTTATGAAATATAAATAATTATTAATTAACTAACAAGATCACTTCTAAGAAAATAAGTCTTAAGATATACATATGCGTACACAATTTAGTAAATCTAATTATACTTGGTATCAACTTCGTATCAAATATATCAGTAGTATACATAAATACCGCTCAGTTCTATCTTGAAAACATCACGTGACTAAAACAATTAATTAAGTTGAATCTGAGCTTTAATAATGACATTGATTAAATCAAGGCCAAACAATATGACTTTTGTTTTAATACTTTAATGATTGCGTAATTCACGATTTCGCGATTGAATGAGATTTTTTATTTTATTTTTAACGATATACGTATATACAAAGTGATCAATCACGATTTAACTAAATTTTCAAGATTTCGACAAATATTTTTAAATTTGTTGTAATTTCAAAAGTGTATGATAATCCATAATTTAAAATTTGTTCAAATTTCTAATTTTAATCACTCAGAAAAATTTAACAAATAGATAGTCAAATTTCATAACCTGTTCAAATAAATAGGACACACATAACATAACTTCAGAATTGTGAGGAATTCATTAATATTTGTTGAATTTACCAAATGTTTGTCAAGTTTTTAAAACATTTCCTTATTCATCCATATTATCAATCTTTCAATTGATGAAACTAGCAAGAAGTATGCAATTATAAATTAAAATTTCTACAATTTTTAAGTTTTACCATAGTACTTATTATTAGTATGCGCTATTAAATTAATAAATATATGCTATACTAAACCATATAAAAAAATATAGTTAGTTTATAAGTTCATTCGGTTGCTTTTGAATGCCTCTTGCCAATTCATTAGGATGTCTCTCTAGTTCCGAATATTACTTGGAACTGAATTCTCTGATCATCTCTTTTCCGGTTTATGTACTTATGTTACAATAGTATTTTGTATATACCACGGATCATTTGTAATACTGTGAAGTATTTTTCCTTAAGTTAAGTTCTATATTTGAAGTGCTGGTGGAACGCCATAATTGGATACCATATGTCCATATGCGCTCACTTAGTTTAGTTCACTTTCATTCGCCGTCCTTAGTTAATCTTCAATTTTGTTTAAATGAGTTTACAATTCCCTTGAATCAGTTTCGGGGATTATTGGGACACCATAAATAATCTAAGGAGACGGATATGTCACCAGCAAATATTCATACTATTACTTTGTTGGTAAAGGGTAAATTGGCAGTACATTTTTTCTACATTTTGTTTAACCAGATGTTTTCTTACCTTTGATGTAGATAGTTTTCAAGGACTCAAATATCTGTCAAAGGCTTGTGCAAAATCTAAGAAGACAACAGAACAATATTTCCTTTCCTCCAAGATGAGTTTGATAGCATTTACAATTCTGTCCACTTGCTCTATAGTCTGGAATGCCTGTGTTCTAGTATTGGTTTCAATTTGTTTAGTAACATTTTTTCAAATAACTTTGAAACTGTGGAAAGCATGCTTATTGGACGATACATCGAAGATCGTGTCCTGCCGCATTTTTTAGGCTTATCGATTTAAAAGGTATACGAAACTGCTTTCCACTTAAATTTTATAGGTTTTATGGTCGAACCTTTCACGAATTCTTCTGGTAGCACACAGTTGTTAATTTGTGGTGAAAACTCTTTCTTTAAACCAATAGTAAAAGAATTGCCTTTTTTCTTCGCTTCTCGCCCAATTTCCATCTGGCAGTCTAACGGGTGGTGTCGAGTTTGCTGGTCTTTTTTAATTATTTGTTGCTTTCCACAATAAGTAATCTGTTCTCTCTGTTGCCGAGAGGTCATTTAGATAATTCTGAACACCCTGGTTTTGTTCTTCCCTCAGCGCTACTATCATCATCTTTAAATTGCTCGATTCAATTTCTATTTTGTAACAATGACTTTTGCTGTTGTCATTGCCGCCGAATTTTCCGCATTTCTTGGATTATTTGGAAGTTTATTAACTTTTTCAGAAAAACTGATTTTGGGCGTAGTCTTTTCTGTGACTATTTCCACAGCGTCTTTTAGAATATCTGTCGCCTATATCAATATCTGCCGATGTGCTAAGAGGGACATCCATAGTTGGCAATTCTGTTCTACTAGACTTCTATCTGTATCCCATTTAGTTTGTTTATTTGTCAGGCGTTTTGATTTCTCTGTAAATAAAGCGCCAATGCTATCGGAAGACAGATCATAGCAATCAGTAGTCTTAATGTTCGTACGAGCAAAATCTTTAGTAACACAGAAGCCAATTAAATCTGGAATTTTATTTTAATCCGTAAGTCAGTATATAGGATGTCCGGCTGATATATAATCTAATGACTGTTCGCCCATAGCTTCATAAAGTTCTTTATCGTTTTAATACTAAATTCAATGGGGAATATGTTTTGCGTTGTAATGACCCCTTGCAAGAAACTACTGCTTTTTTATTGTGTGTTTTGGGGGGCCAGTATACTGCTGATATTATAAGGTATCCAGATCACTCTTCCAGGTATTCGTTGCTTGAATATGGTCTTTGTGATATTTCGTAAGTTTAAAGTGTTTTAATCTTCTTATTTGCCGTGCTTGGCCATCCGGATGATTAGTATCATAAGTTGAGTGCCCATTAATTTTAAAATAATTGTTTTTGATGAAGTAAGTTTCTGATATTAACATTATGTTAAGATATTTCGTTCTTCACTTGCTTGAAATTCGGGAGCGTCATCTGTAACATTATTTGCATATAAAACTCCTAGATGAACATTAATATTTATATTTATTTGCTTATTGGTTTCCTTTTTGAAGATTAGCGAATATTTATTTCCATTGCATTTCTGTTTTATCTGATGGCTGTAATTTATACATTTGTTGTTCTGCTCGCTGTTTAGGACTGATTCTTCATTTCAATTTTAGATAGATTAGGCAAAAACCTATTGTTTTGAATTATGGAGTTCACCATATATAACGCAAACATTATTTAGCATGCAGTTTGGTGCGGTCGTATTCTTGTCACTTAACACACTGCTCTGGCCCGGTCGTTTTTCTAGGTTCTTTGACTGTTATTGTTCGATGCAATATATATCTTAAATTATATATCAGATGCCGTCCTTTAACTTTTTTATCGACGGGTTCTAATTCGAGGTGGAACATAGGCTGGGGCATAGCCTTATCTCTATTTATTATATTAGATATTGATTTGACATGGAAGCCTTCAACAGTGATAGCAGCCTGTATATCGTTGTAATTATAACCGCCAAGCCAATGTAGTTTCCAAAGTTGCCTGCATTTTAGATGCTACCAACCAAATTATAAGAAAATTACATATCAAACTCAAGTTAAATTGTTATACGGCGCAAAAAAACAGAACTTTTTGAAATAGGTAAGGAATTAATTTTTAAATGAATGAGGGTCCATTCTATTTGCCATTGATGCATCGGATTGGATCAACCATAAAAACTGACAAAACTAAATATTTGTGGATGAAAAATGATACGAGTATCTTTCCTCATAACTAAATTTCTTATAATACCTTGAGCGCAAACGGAATATGAACGATTTATAGATTTATGTACAATTTTCGAGTTTTATTAGGATTACATGTCTATTCAAAAATCATCATAGAATTAATGTTTCAGGCGCTATATTTTTGCGAATATATTGCTGGTAGTATGAATCATCACAAATACAACGCCACATAACATGATCTCAAAACCACTCCTTCATAAATTTAATTTTAATTCAATAAAGACAATTATCATCGTATACACATTATACATATACTCCTATAACTAATATAAAAGAAGATCATCTATTTAAATTCTAATTTAAAAAAAAATACTTCATCATCATTCACCAAAACAAGAAAACTTTAATAGAGATTCTTAAGTTATTTCTTATTAGTCTGTTTGGTTTTTGTGTATATTTAGTTTTAACAAAAATATTCTTATGTCGCGCAAATTGAACCTCACTCACATTCACATAGCACAAACAAAAAAACAAAAATCGAGAAACGTTTCTTTATTAAATTTATTCATGTAAATTATTTCAAGGATATTTTCGGTAAAATTCAATTCTCTTCTTAAACTTATATTATATACGTACATATAACTGTATATACTTTTCAAATATGTACGTATATTTTTAGACTCCAACATGGAGCAGATCATAACCTTTGGATTTATGAATAATGGGGCTAAGAATGGGGATCGCTCTTCATAATATTGAACGCCTTATATAAATATAGCTTTCTTTTGTTAAAATTTTATGAATATTTAATAGTGTGATTGCCCTTTTCTTTTGTTATGTACTCGACAAAAGACAAACCAATACTAACGAGATTTCGTTATCAAACAATACAAATTCTTAACTATAAAAGTAAGAAAAAAACTATATAATATACACTAATAGTTCTGGTTTTACAACAATCCCAAAACCACACATCGAACGAAATATAACCCAATATTTACGTTATTCAATCAGTCAAAATAGATTTAGAATTTGATTAATAGTGTCAGACGTTTGTAGTGACGGTTAGAAAAAAGTGAAAATTTTTCAAATAAATTTTAAGATGAAACTGGTTTTTTTTAGTCGTTGATTATTTCTTGCTTCAACGTATATTCATTGAGACGTTAAACTTAGAGATAAATATTTCTGATAATATATATTTTGGCGATGTTTGATCGAAATGAGATATAAGGTTAAAATTGATTTTGAATAAATTTAAAAATAATAAAAGTTTACTATACTTGAGAAATGCAGCAGATCGCAAATATGACCGTAAATCAAACTTTGTATAATAAAGTTTCCTTTTGTAGATTCGATACGATATAATGGCTTTGAAATTCTCCGACCTGATAACTTTTCTGCGACTTACTCTTAGCAGACCAAATTTATGGTGGTAGTCCAATGTACTTCTAGATATTACATTCGTTAGCAACAGCAAATTGTAATTATTGATAACAAAATTTTATTTATGATTTGTAGTCGAGCTGCCGTAAAAGTTTTTAGAAAAAATAATAAAAAATAAAAAAAATTCATCAAAAACGGCTTTATTGCTTTTCAAAATATTCACCTTTAAGATCTATACACTTTTGCATACGCTCAAACCATTTATCGAAACATTTTCGCCAGTCCGAAGATGATGGATCCAAAACATGGTTTTTGAACGCTTCAACCGCTTCTTCAGCCGATATAAATCGTTGTCCACGCATCTTATCTGTAATTTTTGGGAACAAGAAGAAGTCATTGCGTGCCAAGTCGGGGCTGTAAAGCGGCTGACTCATCAATTCGATCGTTTGAGTGCTCAAATACTCCATTGTTTGATGTGATATGTGTGCTCGAATTATCGTGATGCAAAATTATTCGCCGTTTTGGGTTGTTTTCTCTCAATTTGTTGAAAACCACGAGCAAACAAATGGTCGCATACCAAGATGAATTGACTGTCTTTTGATTTTTAAGAGCCATAGTAGCCACATGACCGGTTTTCGTGATGAAACACGCTACCATTTGCTTCCCAACGCTCCGAGCCCGCACAACTTGTGTGTCGATTGCCGTTTTCTCCGGCTCATTCGCACATATCCACGATTCGTCACCTGTTACGATCTTGTATACGTTTTCGGAAGCACCTCCAACGAATTTTTCAAGCATTTGGCGGCACCAGTCGACACGAACCTTTTTTGTGCATCTGTCAACAAATGTAGAATACAACGTGCACATAGGTCACATGACGATCCTCTTCAATCAGTTTTCTCGGAGCATCGATGTTTTCTGGCACAATAGCTGTTTTTGGACAACCTTCACGAGGCTCGTCTTTGAGTGGACTTCGATCGCGTTTAAATTCCAAAAGTACCAATTATAAACACTAGCCAAGAATGGTGCTTCGTCGCCAAAAGTCGAATGAAGTGATTCATAGCACTGTTGTAGAGTTAACTGCTTTTGAAAATCGTAAAAAATCATCACACGTAAATTTTCACGCGATAATTCCATTTTTTTCAAGTAAATAAAAAACAATGTTGCGATTCAAACTGACAGATAACTTCTGAGAAACAAAACCTCTAAAAATATTAAACTTTTTCACTGTCATAGAGATTTGCATCGAAAAATACTAGTATTACCATTTTCTAAAAACTTTTACGGTAGCCTATGTATCAAAAATCAATTAATGTGAAATTGTTCATTTACAGGTAGAATCTATTATTTAAACATGAGAAAAATGTTTTATAATATAAGCTAAAAAATACTAACTGATATCTAGGCAGTTCCATTTGTAGCTTATGACTATTCAAATAAATAATTGGACTAGCATTTAAACAGAATTTCTCGGTGCCGAAATACGATGTACATAATTTCACATTGTATAAAGGTTCAGACACGTTTTATACATACTCTTAATAGGCATTCAAAACTTGTACAACTTCTATACATGATCACAGTCACGGCACAGTGAATATATTTGTGAGTTATCTTCCGGTTGATGAATCGAAATAGACAAAAAGGTATGTAACGACAGTTACTATAGGTATAGAAACCTAGCATTTTGAATCCAATAGAGCTTGAGATTGAGATTGATTTTGTTCAGCCTTAAACTGTGAATTATTGGTTATCAAATATCATAAACGTTTTGTACTGTAAAGCCTGTTGATACTTTAATTTCATTGATATAGTTAAACAAACCTAGAAATTCGATTTTTTTAGGTCTAGGTAAATTTTAGTTATAACAGTTCCAAACAAATGTCAAATCAGTACAACACATGAAAATATCCTAAATTTATCGAGCTCTTCGAATTGCATTTTGAGAATTAGTATTTACCAGTTACACTGTTTTATTAACACCATCGCTTCTTTATTATATTGAAACCGCCAAGTCACTTCCAGGCATCGAATGGGTTAAATAAAAATTAGATCGGATAAACAAAACCACCACTACAAATACATAAAACCTCTCACTAAATACGTGAGAAGAAACTATAATATGAAATATATTACGATTGCTTGAAACATATACTTATAACGCGAAATTATAAAATATATTCGCGTATTTTATAATATCGACCAATTAGTCACTTTCCTATACCATATAGATGTGTATCGTACGCCTCACAATGCGCTACGATTTCAAAACCATTAACTTCGAACACATCAAGATCTGTATCTCGACCACAATAATCTAACAAAATATCAAACCCACTAAATATGTCACATAGTTTTAAAAACCTGCGATTATATTTGATTGGGATATCTTGAACTACCGATCAAGGCAACGGTATAAACGCAGGTAACAAATGGTTTAGTGTAAAATGTACATATAGCTACATAATAAATTACAATTATGTACGTGCAGAAAACCGATTAAACAAAAAATCGAACCGTTACATATTAAGTAACAATATTATGGTTACTAAATATATGGCGTATACTAAATATACAGTCGGAACTCGATTCCTAGAAGGTACAATAATTTATGTCAAATTAACTGTGTTCTATTTAAAGTTTTGGTGAATGCAAATTAGAATTGAGTTTATTGTTTTTTAACAGCTTATAGATTTGGGTTTTATTATAATATCTATGTATGGATATACATGTTGTTGTATTTTAGAATGATAAATTGACTTCATGACAGTCAGACCATCAAGGACATGTTATGTATACAAAACATCCGGGCGTCATAAACTTCCATCAAGAAGAAAAAATTATTTATATTACCTACATATATAAATATTCTCCAATTCCATCGATATTTCCCTGTAGATATAAGTACATGAATATGAACAAATAAAATCAATTTTAATTTCCAGCCATGTATGTTTACATTTATAATCCACAGCACACCGATCCATTGATTCTCGTAATAATAATATACAATAACCTGGCGTACAAATAGTTTACGTTAATTGTAAACAAATTCAAATTTCTATAAATTGAAGTTTCGATACAAGGTAAATGATAAACAATTATATAAATATTAAATTATTTATACGGATCGGACGGTGATCAAAGATGGGAATCATACGGGCATTATTTACTTAACCGTTACCAATGATTGACTATCGACCATCTGATTTTGGTTTTGGATATGTATTGTTCTCTCAAACGCATCGTCTGGATTACGTGAAAATGTTTTTATTGCTTCCACATAAAAAAAAAATATATAGACATAATTGTTCTATTGTTATATAAAATAAAAAATTTCTATTATATTCCCTATTAAATCAAATAGTTATGTAACGGTGCGTCTAATAATTAATTAACCTAATTCGTTGCCGTACACATAACAACAGAAATATGGTCCGAAATCAATTATTGTTACAATGAACTCGCGCATATTACAAAACAGAGAATATACTGCAACTTTAAAAAATCACTCAACTTTCTTCATAAAATAGAATTTAATTTTAAACACAAATTAAATCAACTGCGCTACAGTTAATTTTTTTGCATGAATAATTTTGCGTTTTTTTTTAGTTTTTGGATAAAACGTGGTTTGAATTATCTCGGCGTTGCACACAAAACAATAATATAAAATGAAATTTGATTTTGCATATACAAAAATTAAAAAGAATCAACACAAACTGGCGCCAACAACTTTTCAGATTCTTGAGGTTTTCTTCTGCATTTAATTAATTTATGAAAATATTATCTTTAATTAATGTATGTATAAATACAATGATTTGTTGCAATCATAATAATTGCAATGAAGGCAAATATTGGAGTTATCTAATAAATTCCATCAGTTTGTGTTTACAAAGCCTTCAAAAATAAGAAATCGGTAATGTTTACATATAAAGCGAAATGGAGGGTTAACCAATGAATTCTCGGTAATGAATGTTTGGTATATAAAGTAAAGTTTCTGATGAATTGTGTCAACATTCTTTATATTGTTGCCATTTAAGTAAAATCAAGCTGAACCAACACTTAATTATTATTATAAATGTAAACCTTAATTTGGTTAAATAATAATAATAATAAACAGTGTTAAAGGCCATTACTGGCCCCTTACTGAATCAACAATCTGGCTCCAACGGTTTCGATCCTGAGCTTGGTCTTCATACTGTCTTAGACAATCTGAAGAGGCCAAGTCGTTCTCTACATCGTGAAGCCATCGTCGCCTGCAACGACCTCTGCGCCTACCATATGGTGGCTCTCCTTTCAGAGATCGCTGCACAATTCGTTCTGGATCAGCACGCAGAACGTGACCGAGCCAGCGTACTCGCTGAGATCTAACTTCATGTACAATATCGGGGATCTTCATCAGATCTCTGATCTCGAAATTGTACAGAGCTCGGTATGTACCATCTATTTCGCGTTTAGGGCCGTAAATCACACGCATGATTCTTCTCTCAAATGTAAGGAGCCATCTCTCGTACTCATCCGTCAGCGCCCAACTTTCACATCCAAACATAACAACGGGCCTGATCAACGCTTTGTACAGCTTCAGCTTCACGGCACTTGATAAGTGTTTAGATTTTAGCAGTGGCCTTAGAGGATACAAAGAACGACTGCCAGCTGCCAGCCGCACTTTAATATCCTCACCCACACTGTTATCGTGAGTGATAAGAGAGCCCAAATATTTGAACCTCCTCACTCCCTCAAACGTGTGGTGGCCACTACTAAAATCTGGTGTGCCATTGTCTCTAAAACCAGAGATCAGGTATTTCGTTTTGGACTCATTGATCTGGAGTCCAACAGAAGCTGAAAACTCTACAAGCGGATCAAGTATTTCTTTCACTCCGTTGCTATTCAGTCCAATCACGCATATGTCATCTGCATATGCAAGCACTTGATTGGACTGGCGATATAAGATGTTGCACTGAGGTGTTTCAGTTTTACGAAAGATGTACTCCAACATGAGATTAAAGAGTATCGGGGACAGAGCATCTCCCTGCCGAACACCCGAGTTAACTGCAAAAATTGTCGATAGCCTGTTCTCAACTTTAACACAGCATTGAGACTGCGTCACTGTCATCCTACACAGTCGTACCAATTTTGTTGGCATTCCTAGGTATTCCAGGGCAGACCACAAACTCTCTCGATTGATCGAGTCGTAGGCTTGCACGAACATGTTTCCCAAGAATACCACCACAGTATCCTTTGCTTGTCGTAGGAGGCGACTAAACGGTTGGATCGCTGGGCTGACGACCCGCATCCGTAAAAAAATATAGTGTTTATAAAGTCAACAAAAAGAAAAATGGATTTGGTTAAATACTAAACAATTAAATAATTCACTATTACTTCCTTGGCACAAAACAAAACGTAACTAAACGCAAATCTTAACATTTCAGCAGTAAATTATTCATTTCAAAGATAAAACAGTGGTGGGTCGAGATCATGAATTCTTCGAAAACCGATGATTTCCTTCCATTGTCTAAGCCTAAACAATTATACGAAGTAAGTCGGCTAGATTAGGAGTAGATATTCGATATCGGATACTATGAACAAAAGCCAACATCGAAAATATGATGTTAAAAAATATGATTTGCGAAACCAAAAGTAATATTATAAAATTTTGAGAAAATTAAATTCCAAAGTTCCAAAATTTTTATTTCGTACATTTCAAAATTCGGTAATTCACCCCCAATTCTTTAAATTTTAAAGTTTAAGTAAACTATTATACTATATCCCCCGATTTTTGTATTCAATGAATTTTTAAAATTATGAAATATTTAAAGTTTAGTTTAAAATTAAACGAACGCATAGAATTTTAAGTAATTAATCTAAATGTTCTCAATTCTAAAATTTAAATTTTTCCAATTTCTATTCGGAATTTAAGATTTTGAATTCGATATTTTTCTATTCGTAAACGGTTCAACGAGATTATATCTTCAATAGGATCTAATCTTACGTGATCATACGATTTAAATAGCAATTTCAAGCTATTGCAACTCAACTAATGATCACGTAGGAAAAATTATCTAAATAGCTATTCAATAGATCTGTATATGTGTTTTTTTATAATTTATGATCACGTAACAATTTCAATAGATTTCACATTTCTAAAAAATGTTCAGAACATCAATATAAATCCTACTAATTTATCATAATCAGTAAAACTTTATAATTTGAGAATTTTTCGTTATTCTAAAATTCTAGAAATACTAAAAATTGTACTTTGAATGTTTAAATTTAATCCACTTGCCAATTATGTGTTGAGATTTATTCTTAGAAAATGAGACATAAGCTCGTGGTATGCGCAAAATCCTCAGATTTATTTTCTCATAGATCAAGATTTACTTGACGGAAACAACTCGACGATACTTGACACTTGAAATCGTAGCAACGCCCACCAATCTAGTACATAATTTACTTGTGTATCAAAATCATAACTATAATAAACTATACTATTTAGCCACCATGAGCTAAATCTACACTATACTATACAATTATTATAATATCGCGTGTTCGCATTCACATTGTTAATTTTTTCCGTTTATTTATTTTTTACTTTGTATCAAAAAAAACTTATAACGTCGTCTTTTCACAATCGAAAAAAATAAATAAAAATAAAAATTATTGTTTAGTTTCAAACGAATTCTCCAAACGGCAAGAAGTAAATTTAGTTTTATTAAAGAGATTATCGCGAATTTAATTTTTTTTATTTTTTATTAATAAAGTATTGAGTGGTTTCGCGCTCGCGAGTGATTTTTTATGTATTTCATATACATACTATATAGTTACAAATTTGATGAATAATCAATAATTTGAATTATTTATTTAAATTTTGTGTGTGTATAACATTACTTCCATATAAATTAGTCATTATAAGACATCAATGTAAAAATCCGCAAAATATTTACGCGATTTGTGGTTTTAATTTATATTTTTGTTATCGAGGAAGTTTTGTGAAATATTTTGGTGATTAGTAGAGTAGTGTGTGATTTATTGTGTTGTTTTCTAATATAGTGCGGTCAAGATTCTAGTCGACTTGGAAGTAGTGCGCGCTTGATTAACATACAAATATGAGTGTTAAAATGGAAAATAAGATTACGCTAAAAATTGATTCGACGAACAAAAAGGAAATTATCATTAATACCAATAATACTGGCAACATTAATAATACAAAATCTCGTAAGTGTATACTAGTAGTTTTTATGCGTTATGAATTCACATACATTAAGTTTTTTTTTGTGATTTCAATGGGGCGAGTGCTGAGCTGAGTCATGCCATATAAATGTTTTAGTTTTTTAACCCATTAAAGTGGACGTTATGTTAATTTATTCACCGGTTGATCAGTTTTTTTTCAGCGAAATCTAATGATACAGACACAATCAAGGTTGGGATTAAATAATTTTTGTTTGGTTATCATCGTCAATCTTCATTGCATAATGTCTCTTATCAGACACACAAAGTTTGTCTGTCTTCTTTTAAACATATATGATTAGGTTTAAGGTTGGTTATCTATGTTTTCTAAAGTTTCACCAAATTAAATCGGATGTTAGTAAACTATATATGTTTATATGTAAGATAAAGTGTTAGCTTTGTCTGTTATTTATGTGAATTTAATAGAAAAATAATCAATGCTAGAAGCATTCGTATAATGTGTATACTGAATTACTTATTCAAAATGCAAACAGAGTTTAATTGTTGATCTATGAAATATTTGCCATATTTTCATGTGAAATCATTTTCCCCAATGCCATATATTACAATTCAAATTTATTCTGTACAAGTTATGTACTCTGTTCTCTGTACTTTATATTTTATTTATAATTACGTGTGTAACCAGTTTAAGCAAAAAAATGTTTTTTTTAATCGACATAAGTATGTCTTCTTAAGCACACATGCATATATACATATATATATATATATATATATATATATATATATATATATATATATATATATATATATATATATATATATATATATATATACCTACATAATACACATATACGAGAAACAGTAACAACTGAAATTGTTTCTATATTTAGCATGGAATTTTAACCATAAATGGACACTTGAACTTAATTTTTCTTTTTTTGTGTTTTTCAAATTCAGTTGGAATATATTTCGAGTTTGATATCTCATCCTATATATATATACCTAGTATAAATAATATTTATTACGTCAAACGATCATGTTTGAGTCCAGTTTTAAAGCATGCATTCCATGAATTTGATATGACATATGTATGTGATAAATAAAAAAATAAAATTATTACAAATAATTCGAAATTTGATATTTTTGTTGAATTAAAAATCATTTTCTGAGCGACTGTATTCTATATAAAATACATAATTAAATAAATATAAAGTTCATCACCTTATGTTGTTCATATATATGAAGGCCGCCACTCACTAAAGTATCCAATGGAGATAAGAAAATGATTCATCAATTAAGTTTTCTAATTAATTATTTTTTTTATTTTGTATCAGGTCGTTGGTATTGCGAACTAGGTACATATACGGAATAGACATATGGACGATGTACGTGCAAAATATAGTTATTGTTATTCAGTATCGGATTTTTGGTGTTAATAACAAATCAATTCGTGAAATAATATAGGAAATCATTTTCTTATCGCTACACTAATCTCCTAGTAAGCAAGCACATGGACAACTAGTTATTTATGAACGTCTAAGTAGTACAGTCGAGAATCGATTATCGATATAAATTCGAATTTAATTGAATTTCCGTGGCGCCCTACTGTATACGTCGCTCCCATTATTTATGTGATTTTCCATGTTTCTCATGTACATAAATACATAAGAATTAAGAATCACATAGCTGTGACATAATTCTTTGGATATAATATTGACATAAAAATTTAGTTAATTAAAATGTATAAGTAAAGTATATTTAGGGTCACAATGTAATGTTGGGAATGCTCCCACACATTCACCATGTATTCTATATGGTTAACCTCATATACGTAAGTATGTATACATAAATAAATAAACACAATTATTGGGTAAGCCATTTACCATATATTTTAATGTCATTTTTAAGGGTTCTGTTCTGTATGTGTAAATTGATCTACATACTTCAATATTTAAACTTCAATGAGGGTATACATATATGTATGTATATATAGTGACATTTTCACTCCTCTTATGTTTCGGTTGCTAATGATTTAATTGATGCGAATTAATTAATATACGATACTCCATGGAAATTGATTTAAAAATTTTAATGTCAAGTGATTCTCAGATATTTTCAAATTAAAAGAGTCATACGATAAGTATATTCATTTTTAAATCGACTTCATCTTACACTACAATTTTTTTAGCCAAACACTAACTACTGACACATTTCGCACATAGGTACTGTACAAATATGAGAATTTAAATTATTTAATCGATCATCATCTTTCGAAGAATTGATCGTATTTTGATACTTAATTAATAAATCACTCATATTACAAACTATTCAGCCAATAAAAATCCAAATAAGGCCCTGTTAAGTGGAAATCTATTCAAATTTTATATTTAGAAATCAAGATTGTGTTTTTGTAATAAATTATGCAATCTGGATTCTGGACGTTTCATCAAACTTGTGCATATTTAACTTTTCTTGGCAAATAGCTGCTATAACTAAAGCCAACTGTAAGCATTCGTAATCATAATGTTATATATTCTTCCAAAGCCATTTATAGAAAATGTTTTCAACTTATGTTAATTAAACGAGCCATCGTTTTTATTATTGATTGTGCCTTTGTTCGTCAAAAATGGTCTGTAAATAATATTTCTCACGGGCTTATGTTGGGCTATAATGCTAGAAATTCATTAGAACTTAAAAACATAAAAACGATCACCGTTGTGTGGCACTTTTTATTATGATTTTGAAAACGAATGAATTTAAAAAAGGATTTATTTGGTTTGGAAATATGTATGTACTTGACTTTGAAATTAAAAATCTATTTGTTAAAATGTATAAAGCGCCATTTTACGGCTTTTAAATTTTATAGTATAGATTATTCAAGTCGTTATTTTTAAATAATCATAAGTTATTTCTTATCCATTTATCAGTATAAATCACTCAATTAATGGCTAAGCCAGATATATAATCATGCTCTAAAAATCTTTTTTATAACTCAAGTCCAATTCAAAATATTTGTATGTATAGCTTCAATGCGTATGAGCTGCAAAACGTTCCCCGTCAAATATGGCCAGTTCAGTTACTGCTCGTTAAGTAGTTTTATAATGAAATCTATTCTATTGTTCTTCGACTGTCACACTTTTATTGCGTGCGATGAATTTTTTTTCTCATATATTAATTGTAAACTATTTTCCTAAATATATAGACTAACCTTTAATCTTAGCTATTTTAATATCAAATTAATTAATATTGACTCTTCGTTTACTTTTCTTGTTTATTAATGTCATTGTCAATACATATATACATAACTCTAAGCAAATTATTATGATATTCAGTTTAAAAAACGTTTTTCTCAATTCGTCACCAGCACCCTCTACCAACCAATAGAATTTACTCATTAAATATGTTTAATAAAGTTTGTATACGTATAACTATTCGCAATTAATAACTACTTCAATCGAAAACGGATCAAGTAAACCCAATTACGAGACGTCTAATTTGCATTTTTGGAAAATATTATGCAACTCATTTCGTGATTTGAATTAAAACCCAGAAATTTAAAAATAAACAATTTTTATTAAATGTTTCCGGGAACTCTGATAACACACTAAATTTGCACGTTACATAATGAATACAAATATACATGTATATTACATATTTTTAAAAAACATGCTATGACGGTAGTATTATTGGAGTTTTTGGAAAATTTATGGTGATAAAATTCAAAATAATATAAATTTCTCGCACATGATATAATTAGGTCATTTGTTACCAATTAGTAGAAAGTGGTCGTTTAGGTCGTCAAACACCCATTAAAATTATGGCTAAGTGCTCTTTTATTCGATTAACTATCATAAGTAGTTAATCTCTTGATGGCTTTTGAATTTTAGTAAGAATTTTACTTAGCAAAATATTAATCTTCAATGCAATCGTAAAACGAGCCTTATGATCAATATACATGTATATTTGCAGTCTTATAAGTCTTGCAATGCTAAATTTTATTTGATAGATTTCTACAATGTTTTTTTCATTTGTCTAGTGATACTTGATAGATAAGTAAAAACCTAACGTTAATAAATAGATAAAGCATACAAATGGAATATATTATGGAATCATTCGTTGCTATTTTTTGTTCTGAAATTAATACGCACTTCTCACAAAATTAGTAAACATTTTATCAATAAATAACTTTGGAATCTATTTCACCCAAGTCATTTCAATTAATCACAAATGTCCCTAAGTTGGCTAAGGAATAAAAGAGCAATTTAGGAATCGCACAGATTTATTATGTTGGAACCTATTTTAAAATCTGGTAGATCGATCTTACAGTATATTTTGGTTAGAGATTGTTGTACAACATTTGATTAATATGTACTGTAGAATGCTCCATATATTTCGATAGCCAATAGTATAGCTTATTCGATCTCGCTATTTTAAGGAATTTGGTATTGCATACCACGTGGAAACAAAGCACAGCAAATAGCATAATCTTTAAAGTTGTGCAGTTTAGATCAGAAGGTACTGAAAGCTACCGAAATCGCATCAATGTTCCCTTATTTTACTGCAAAACTCAAGAACTGACCCATTCAATACATATATACTCACATACTATAAAAACACACTAATATTAAGACACAAACATCTTTCTGAGTGCATATGAAATGCGTATTAATCGCATATTCAATTGTAGGATAAGAATATCTACAACAATATTTCGACCATTAACTCCAATTTGATCGTGTTCCTTTGATAAATCTTAACCTTAGACAATATCAATCACTCAAATAAACAATTTCATGAATGGGTTGGGCGCATTCACGATTCTTATCAGGTTGGCTTACTTGATCGTAAGTCGAGGAATACCTGTAATTACTATTTTTCATCGAAATTGGTATACATACTTATTGTGCAATTTATTCGATTCTCGTGAGGATATTTAATTCGATCGACATCGATCACCTGGGGTCTTAATTGTTAATTGGAAGGGGAACGAGATCAAATATTAAGCTTTCGAAATATTTCATGAGATAGTTTTCCATGGGAGATTCATCCACTTACATATTTACTATAACATACTTAAATTATATTTAATCACTAATTTTTCTAATTTTATATTAGTTAATTAATTAATTTTCTAATTTATTCAATTTTTATTTTTATTTATTTTCATTTTGCTGTTTTTTTGATTATAATTTTGATACGCTTGAACACAATTTTCTTCGTATACATCAGCTGTAAGTATTTACATAAATTTAATTTTATTTATTATTTAGATTTTTTTAAATTCAATTCAATCAAAATAATCATAAATCATTCATATTTTATATTTACATTCTTGTTTCTTATATTAATAGTTATTATAGAAAACAAAACTAAAATTAAGTTTTTGCATGCCTATGCGCTAAATCAACTTTAACACTTTACATACTAATAATGATTATGTTGTTAATTAAAATGCTTTATTGATTGATGTTGATATGATGTGTGTGTGTATATATGTATATGTGTATGTTGAGTGACTTTATGGGACGGGTTTATTAAATCACCTGAATTGTTAATTAAAAATATTTTAATTTATAGTTTTACTATATTATGGTGTTGGTATAGGATGCATGATAGATCGTGTGGTAGAAAGGAATAGACTTCATTTCACAATTTTATTATTTTGTTTGTTTAAAACGTATTTCTCACGTTCATTTGGTATACTTGTTGTATCGTTTTCTAAAATATACGATAATGTTTTTCCACTAAGTTGCACAACACACAATTATTCATTATTATGTATGAGGGACATGAGAATAAATAGAAACGGTTTAACAATGAGTGTAGATGAGTTATGTGAAAATGTGTAGTAGTCGTAATTTAATTGTATTTATGTCGCTAAATTTAGTAACTGTTTACAATAGGTATAGTTTGTCTTAAATGGAATTGATTTCCGTGTGTAAGAAATGAACGGTTTAACTTCTTTACGAACTCATTAGATATTCTAATGTTACCGTTGAGTTTCTATATATGAGATCGATAGCCATATGGAACGTGTTCAAGTTGTTTCCTTTTATTTTATGTATTGTTTTGCTTTATATTTATAAACAAAGGTTTAACATATTATGGGCTTCCGATTATGAAATTAGAATTGTGTTGGAAACAGAACATTTATTCGATTTATGCCCAGTAGTAGACTCGTGTCTTAGCAAACATTTGACTAATGGATAATCCAGATAATATTAATTCGAGAAGTATTCATAAATTAAATAATCTTACTGACCCAATTTAGGAAACTATACGAATATTTTAAAAATGTCAGGTAAAGAAAGAAATAAAGGCTCAATAAAATCAGAGAATTGAACCAATTTCGAAACAAATTGGAAATTATTACAATTTGGAACTAGGCGTTAATTAAAATTGGACACTAAAGAAAAGGTGTATCAGACAAATTAAGCAGTTTACGAACATAACAATAATTTTAAATATTTTGAAGATGCTTGAAAAGTAAAATCCTAATCAAAATTTTTACATTGAGCATTTCAAAATTCTTAAGGTATCCTGCATTTTTTAATTTTTTAGGTTTTCAAATTATGTATGTGATTTATAACAATAATTAATTAATTGATTACAATTCTCTGGTCTAAGTACTTTAAAAATTGTGTAATATTTTTTTATTTAGTTCAAATTTAAAATAAAAATGAAGAAACACTCTTAGAAATGTTTCTATATTTTGTAGGAAGTCGTCGGATTTAAAGAATCATAATATTTTAAACAATCTAGGGAATACAAAAAATAAAATAACACGAAAACTAGCGGCTGCAGAAAACATAGACTAGAGGTAGAGAATATGAAGAGATTATTTTGGAGAATTCGGATATTTTAGCCAATTCAGTAAATTATTTTGAGATTTGTAAACTTAGTTAGTTAGTCTAGAGTGGTTGCTTCGGCACATTTAGACCGGTGACGGTTCGTGATACCACAGTTCTTTTTAATGGCCGATTTTTAATTGACTATTATTTATACATGGTTTAGCAATGGCTCCATGCCAGCCTGTACTGACATGAATGAAGGTTTCGACCTATGTGATCCAACAGAGGGTCATAATGTGTTCACTTGGGCACCCTTGGTCTATTGGGAATTCGAACCCGATACCTGCCGATCCAAACATCACAGCCAAATCTTAAAATTACAATTTGTTTGAAATTGAGCAATTGTGATTAGTTGCAATAAAGTTATATTAGTTTATAATAGAGTTAACAGAGTTAATCAAATAAATTTAGAAAAGTACATAATAGACGAAATTTTTAATTATGCATTACTGAATTCGGTAATTTATACAGAAATTGGAAAATAGGTACATATATTAAAGAAGTTTATAAATTAAAAATACAAAATATATAAATACATATTTTATTAAAAAAATTCAGTTCTGCATCTGCATTTACTGAATTTATAAATAAATACATATAATAAACTTGAACATCAATAATTCTTATAATTTACAGAAAAGTTTCAAAGTTCAAATCAGATAAAATTAGGAAAATTTTAAAAATTATATTAGAGAATTAGAGATTGTATAAAAATCTCCAATGCTTTATAATAATAATAATAATAACAATAATTTTAGGATAATATACGTAGATATATTGAAAATTCAAACATAATTACAATATTATTATTTTTGGAAATAATGTACACATAATAATATTATTACATATTTACATAATCCTATCTACTAGCTAACAACCAATCTAACATCTACTTCATAATTTAATTATGTATCTTGTCTAGCAAACAAATGCCATATCACATCTACGTTTGACAACGCGACAAAAACATAAACAACTTGTATCTGCATTTATGTATTTGTATAGTATAGGCGTGGCATGACTATATTTAAAAAATTATTTTCTGATTAATTATTAGTTTAATTGTATTTAGTTAATTCTCTTGTTTTAAAAATAGTTAAATATTGATATATTAGCTGTATAAAAATAAGTATAAACTAAAATGTAATCCAACAAAAAAATGTTATATGCTTGACGTGCCATATGTCGATGTCGCTATGCTAAATGCTAATGGGCATTTTTTATTTTGTCTTCGTTTTGTTTTGTTATAAAAACTTTATAAACATCAGGAAATTTTATGCGATGCGGTAACACTAATTTAGTGCTAGCTTCATTTCTGTGCAGTGTGAACGTATTTTTGTATTTTTCTTGTCAAAAAAAAATATTTTTTTTTATTTTTTATTTTAATGTGAAAAATTTTTGTTCGATAGTGAATTTTTCAAAGTTATTAATTAAAAATGAATAAAAATTGATTGTTTAAATTAATTACTAGTTGTGATTATAGATATAAAGTGTAATATTATTGTGTTTAATTTATGTGTGATGGAGTGCGGTGAAAGAAATTGTATTGAATTTATTTGGTGTTCAGAAAGTGGAGAAAAAATGAAAATTTGTTTCGGCCTTTTACAAATGGAATACACAACAAAAAAGAAAACATGGAAAAAATCTTGTTTTCGCCTTTTCGATGAATCATCAAGAACAGCATCTTCTGTTTTTTTGCTTTAATGGTTTTACTTTAATTTTACTGCAAAGAAATGTGGTGTACATGAAACAAGAAATTTAAAGACAGCTCAGACACATCGAGTTGTTGTTACTCTTGTTTGTGCACCGTTTTTGGTCGAGCGCCTCGACGGTTGTTAAGGTTACCATCTTTTTATGTATGGAGTCCGGCCTTCTATTTTTAATGTCGTACCCCAATTTATAGATAAAAAATACGGATACTCGTTTTCCCACTACTTAGTTATTTGTGATAAAATAATTGATTTTTTGCTTTTGTATTTTATGTCTATCGTTGTTTCAAAGATGTAGAATTTTCCGATTTTTTATGAATGAAATTGTGAAAATTCTACTGGGGTGTGGAGTATTGTAATTGTAACCCAAGGTGATTCAATTGTTTCCAATATTTTTCTTAACAACAGCATGATTCATAATTTATGTATTAGGAAAGAAAATTTCTTTAATTAAGTATCATGTAAACTGATATCGGAAAATCGACAACGATTACTAGTATTAGAATTATATTGATATGGGAGGTACCATTGAATATATTGCTGCCGTTATCAATTAGCTGCACCTTTATTTATTTGTTACGTGTATAATTTTAGAAGTAGACTTTAAAATGCGTTTCTGATAAGTAAAAACAAACAATTGTGTTATCGGATTATGAACTCATCATCCGTGTTTGTGCGATCGATCAATATAGATTTCAAATTCATACACGTTTTCCTGACTTGTAAGCAAGTGTATTAATGAGTATTTCGGGTAGGTCAATTATTCAGGTTTCTAGTTATGTTCTAACCGTACTCAGAATACTTGTAATCTAATTTAAAACGGTCAAAATGCTGGAGGTTATAATTACTTATACTATCAAATGATATTTATGGGCCTGTTAGTAAAAAATAGTTCTCGAGTTGCCAAAACCTATGCCTATATTCAATGTATCGTATATTTTTTCTAAGTTTTTTAGAGGAACGTGCAATTCCGAGAGCCCATATATTACTTTGTCGACTGTGCAACGTGTTAATCATGAGCATGGTGACATCGCTGGCCAATCGGAAATAAATGTCAGCAGGAGGTATCGGATAATACAATAAAAAGTCGTTTCGAACACTGTACCAGGATTTTAAAGTTGTAATATGAGCGGGTTGTGTTATGATCTTCCCACTAAACCCGTTTATAAAACGGAGGCCATTTGGTGAATCTAAATTAGAAGTAACTAAAAATTTAGAGATTCCAGGTATTCAAAAAGGAGAATATTTAGTGAATTGAGTAGGTAGAGCATTTTGAAAATAATATTATATTTATATAAGAAAATAAAACTAGTTAAGGAATAATTATTGAATTTTCAGAATTCCGGTTTCCAAGAATTGTATACTAACTAAGAGCTCTCCAGCAAATTTTTAATCGGCTACCAAATAAGTACTACCTACCTTACAGAAACAAACGTAGAAAGTATGATATTGAATTGATTTCAGAGATTTTATAGGCCTTAATTGTTCAACTAAATCCATCCAAAACCAAATAAGATAATTGAGGATAGATTTTGAAATTGAAAAACAAATTAATTAAAAATTTGTAAGACTTCATACGTTTGTATGTACAGTGAATGTTAACCACTTGAATTTTAATGCTGTCGGTTAGTCCCTTCAATGGAAATCGCCAATTACTATATTGCAAAATTTAATGTTAATTTTTTTCTGAGATTCACGTTAGTTTTCTTTTGATATTGCACTTGAAGATGAACTGCATGGTTATGCTCAAACAGATCAAGACACTGTGAAATATTCTAGTTCAATATAAAAGATCATTACAAAACCTAGGTATATTCATCATGCAGTCAAAATCGATTTCATCTAATGAAATTAAAACTAACAACAACTTACATCTATCAGATTAAATTGCATTATCGCCGTCATAATCATAAAATCACTCAACCGACCCTGAACACAACGACAGTAAGCTTATATAAAACACCTTCATTCAGAAAATCATGCATTCTGCCATCACCTCTTATGTTAATCAACCATAAGTAATATAAAACTATAAAATTATTAGAAAATCAATCAGCCAAATCGATAACTTTCCAAAATTCCTAATACTCACTCTATATCTTAGTTTTTCCGTTACCAATAAATTTTCGCGAATAATAATTAGCTGCTTACAAATAACACACAAAAGATATTAATTATTGAAAGTGCTGTAGTGTTGTATAATCGTAATGTAAGTAAATAAAATGAAAGAAATTGGGAATTTAGTTTATAAGCTATAATATTAAATCCAATCAAAAAGAAAAAGTTGTTTCTTTTATGAATGAAGTAGTATAAGCAAGATTGATCTCTATGAGTATGTTACAATCATATGTATGTATACATATTTGAATTATTTTCTTTTCTTTGAATATTTTTCTTGAGTCGTCCAAAACATAACCAGATGTTAACGATTTAGATTTTAGAATTTTAATTTATCTTACAAATTAATCTTTTATTTATTTTTTATTTTATGTTTTGGTTTCATTTTTCCATCCATATTTTGGTTCTTCGATTTTTTTTATGTTGGTTTGTGGTGTATTTGTGTACACAGTATACACTATACTTTCGAATTGTATGCGCGACATAATGAACCTCCGAGGCATAAAATATATTAAAATACAAGTGATGATAGATGTTGACTGGAATTTTGTGAGTCATTGAACAAAAGCTTATATAAACTTTTCTGTGTACCCTTTTCAAAGCCAATGGACAATTAAAATGTCATTTCAAAACAAGAAAACCAAACTTGTTTTGGCAAATTTCCAAATTGGGGACGATATTCAAATTTTTTGTTGATTTCAAATTTGATTAAATTGGTGTTTTGTTTTTCCCCAAAAAAATTTACAAATGGCTTGTTGCTTTGGTTGATGTTGGTGAAATAAATAACCATTCGAGTGCAGTAGGTTGATAATTTCATAATATGATATTTTAGTAATGAATAGTTTTCAAAGTTATAATTTTAGAAAAAATATAACGCCATTCAGTCTATCAATTTAAAATAAATTCGTTAAAATGTTGCTGCTATATTAGTAGTATTTTTAGAGGCCACATTTATCTATTGGAGTCTGCAGTAATTTTATTGATTCTAATAATTTTTTATTAAAATCTATGATAGCGGCAGTTAACAATTACGTATATAGATCAGTATGTATAATGATTATTTATGCTTTAACCTTCATAGCGACTCACTTCGGGTTCTGTCTCAAACTATTTTCGACTGCTAGCAATTTAATTTCTCTGACTAGAATTGGAGTTTTCCATATAATCCGTTTAAATTAAACAGAAACTGAATATGATTTTATGATAAGTGCTTTGAAGTTTGAATTGAGCTCCTAAAAAATGAAATTTATAATTTTCGCTCTAATTGACTGAGAATAGGCTTCTCGAGTTCGTATTTTCAAATGCTCTTGAAATGACCTATGCTTAAAATTTATTTCAACTCATAGCTTTGATAATGTTACAACAGCAATTGCATGCAAATAATTCCAAAGAGAATGGAATATATATATGTATATATATATATGGAATATATATATATATATATATATATATATATATATATATATATATATATATATATATATATATATATATATATATATATATATATATATATATATATATATATATATATATATATATATATATATATATATATATTATATATATATATATATATATATATATATATATATATATATATATATATATATATATATATATATATATATATATATATATATATATATATATATATATATATATATATATATATATATATATATATATATATATATATATATATATATATATATATATATATATATATATATATATATATATATATATATATATATATATACATACATATATATATATATATATATATATATATATTAAGTATATATAATTTTTTGGAGTTATTTATATCTTACTGCAAATCTGTAAAACAAAATCTACTCAAATTTTATCCAAATTTCATTAAAATTTGAATTGTTCTTTCTACTCAAAATTATCAGACCAAAACTAAAACTAAAGATTATTTTCAACTCATTATACATTCTTTGAATTATTGGCGAATTAATTCTAATCTAAATCAACAACTATTCAAAATTTACTCAAGTGAAATTATTTTCAATTATACGAATTTTAGAAAAATTATTTTCAAATTCTACTCATTTTAAATTTATTTATGAATCAAATTTGTTGCAAATTATCGTCGTTATCGCATATAAATTATTTAGAATATTGAATATAATTTTGGATTATATTTCAAATCTTTTTGCAAATCAAACCCACTTAAAATTGTTGTTTTCAAATCGAAGCTGAATATGATGTAAAATATAAATGAGTTTTTAGCCTAAGTTAAAGATTTCGCTAAACTTGATTTAATAATTCTTCTTGGCTTCGATCAAATATTCTTGAAATTACCTAAACTCCACGTTTATTCAAATTACAATCAAATATTTACATATTAAAATAGGTGTGATACACTGTGATTGTGATAGTTATGCTTAGTTATAAGCATAATCATGTTTGTATATTAAAGGTACATAATTTTATCTACATTTTATTCAAAATTTCAATTTTTATTTAAATTTACTTTAAATTTTATAAGATTGAAACCGTTGGAGCCAGATTGTTGATTCAGTAAGGGGCCAGTAATGGCCTTTAACACTGTTATTATTATTAAATTTTATTGCCGTCAATCTGATTTGAATTGATAGTTTCAATATAAATATATTTCAATTCTATATAAATATTATTAAATATTTAAAGATTATATTCTTGTAATTTCTATAAATATTAGATTCAAAATTTAACCAAAACTTAAAATTTGCAATTTCTATAAAAATTAATACAATGTATCTGTTTTCAACTTGGAATGCTCCTAATCAAAATTTCATTTTTAAATTTAAAATTTATTATTAATTTGTGTCTCTAGAAAATTCTAGTGAATCAGCTAGTCAAATATAATTGAATTTCTATTCAAATCGATTTCAATTCTTGTGAATGTAGTTTTATTTCTTCAGTTAAGATATTTCCATTAGATTATGAACCAAAGCACAAACAGTGCGATATCAAATGGCCATTAATTGATATTTCTTGTTTAATTACACTGAATGCTGCGCTGCATATTAGTATTGCTGTTATTAGAATATTTCACGTGACCTATCTCAATTTATTTATTTCATTTCGCTTTATTTCTTCTTCATATCTTAATTTATTGTTATTAGTTCAGTATGTTTTATAGTCAGATGAAACCAAACTATCACAAACTATTATGTGTTTTGTTTAAGTTGTATGGTGGTGATGGTAGAAAATACGTCGTTTGGTTGAGATCATTTGCTTAAAACAAAGACGTTTCGTTATTATATAAAATTGTATTCATTCTTTTCTTATATGTACATATTATATAGTCGCGAGAGATACACAATTCGCAAATTGATGTTCTTTTTATGATACCTTCTCATACTATGTATAGTTATTTAGCAAGGCAGATATTATGTTAAAACTTTTGTTGTTGTTTTGAGTTGTGTTCTTCACAATTCAATACAATCGAAACCAAATTTAACTTCTATGTAACGGCGAGAAAACCGCGCATGTGCCTCTGCCGGTTGTATGTCTTTTGTGTATGATGATTGTATGGTGAATTATTCTACATAAACTTGGTACTTATATAATAGATACTATACATATCGCAAATATACAAAAATACTAAAATTAAATAATAGGGTTACTCACTAAAATAGTAGAACAGTAAACAGTATTTTATTATGATAATTACGAATGTCACACTGTACTAGAAAATATTGAAGGCAGGGATAGTATTACTGCAATATAGAACTATATTTTCATGATCATATGAATAAATATGTTTGCGTGAATTAAGGACATTTCACATTTAATGATTTTTGTGTTATTATCCAACATTTTAAAATGATTAGATAGCATACGTACATGTATATATACTTCATTGCAGGGATATAATCCAGCACAATATATCTATTATGTACGAACGTTGTAATTAGATTTAGTTTTGTTGTTTCTAATGGATAAAATCTTAAGTTGACACTGTAATTAGGGTGTGTCTAAAATGTGTCGTGATAATGAATTTAACAAAAATTAGATTAATGATCTAATGGGAATTTTAAAAAAAGTTTGTTACGATTAGAGAGAGAGAGAGACGGTTAAGGTCAGTGTCATGCCAATTGATATTACTAGGTGGAGTAAATTGGAAAATTACCACACATTTATTATTTATCAAAAACCCTCGTTGGTCCATAATTCACTTAATTTTACTATTTTCGTCGAAGAGAGCACCTTTTCAATACTACGTCTACTACAATGGAATAATAGGCATAGGTTTATGAGTAATTAAAAATTTCCTTGTACATTCTTTCTCAAACGGCACGGAAATGAAAAATTCTCCCTTTTTTTGGTTTGTTTTATATAAGTAAATACAATACATATGTGAATATAAGTACGTATTTGGAAATAAACATATGTATGTCTATGTATGTTGTATGATTGTAGGAAAAAAATTTTTGGGGTGTCGTATTACCCTAAAATGGTATAGGGTAGGATAGTTCAATCCTTGGTTGACACACTAGTCTGTTGATTTTGTATGGTTCATCGAACTGGCTTTGAATAAATACAAAAATAAAATATATATCCCAACCGTGTATGTAAAGGGATATGATACATCCTTGTTAATATTTTTCAAGTTATGAGACTTCGTAAATTCAATACAATTTTTTTCTACATACATATGTTGTATTTGTTAGATATATGTATTTTTTACCATTATGTTACAGTTTTTTGCACCATCAATTAATAAAGTTAACAAAACAAACGCGGAGAAAATCATACCGTCAAGATAACCGCGATTAACAATTAAAACCAACAACAACCACCACCAAATAAAAAAACGTGTACATTTTTCGTTAATTTTTCCTTTTTGTTTTATTTTTATGAGTTTTTAAGTTTTCTTTATTTTTACTGTATTTCGTTATAATTACGTAATTCGCGGAAAAACAGTAACTGTAGAGAAAAGAACAACATTTTATTTAGTGATTTTGTGTACAATATAGAGAGAAAGAGCGCTATTGTTTTATATCCACGGTGAAAATTGTACAAAAATAACAAACATCAGGGAACAAAAAGGATATTTTATTGTAATTTAAGTAGTGTTTTATAATTATATAACAAGAACAACACCGACAGAAGGTGGTTGCGCAGAAACGCCGTGGATTTTAAAATAGATTTTGTTCAAAAAATTAAAAATTATTGTAATTATTATGATAATATGAGTGCCCCGGTATCATCATCTCAGCAGCAACAACAACAGCATCCACCACAAGTACCACCAATACCACCAGCAAAGCCAATTTTATCATCACCCGGGGCCTATATGGCGAATTTTACATCGTCACAAACTACACCGACCGCAGGTATTCACAGTGTTAATAAATCACATGAAAAACCAGCAATTGCAGCTCGTCCTATACCACCACCGACTCTGCCCAAGTATTCGGCGAGTTTTGGTAAAGTGGATCGAGAACGTAATGAGTTTGGGAAAATTGATCGAGCCGAACGTGAAAAGGTGTGAATTTATGACATTTTACAATAGTGTTTTGTTAGTTAATCTATGTTTTTTAGTCGAAACAATTTATAAGATATTGAAATTTTTTAATATACTTAAGATGCAACAATCATTTTAAAATTTAGCTAAATATAAAGATATATGTGTCGTCTGGATTTGGAGAAATTGTAATAATTCAGGGTCTTGTTTGTCCCATTTTAGCATTTAAATATTGTGTCGTTTAAGCAGTCATGATTTCATTTGAGGTAGTTAATCCCCCTACCATTTATAAAGAACTAATTATATAAGTATAGTAAAAACATAAGTCAACAAATTTTCTAATTTTGAAATGGAATATCAGAACATACTCGTATATAGAAACATGCTTAAGAATTTTTGCAAAAATTAAATATAAATGTTCAGTATGTGGCAAATATCCTGAACTCTTCAAGATTTGCAAACTTTTGGCAAACAGCTGTCAATATTATTTTTTAAATAAATACATTCAATAAAAGGCAATCAAGTTTCCCATTTAAAAGAATTTTTAATTGCTCTAAATTTATAAGTAATTAAACCCTAAATTCGGAATATATGATTTTAAAACTAAATAAAATTTAAAACACAAATGTGTCTAGTCGACTCAGCATAGAATTCAATTAGTATTTAACCAAATCAGGTTTGATTGGATTTCACAATTCATTCGAATAATTTTCAATAAGTTTTTTACTTCACTTTTCTGGTATTTGATTTCGCTAGTTTATCGAAGAATTAATGTCAAATTAAAATTTATTATGGTTCGGATATTTTACCAAATTCAATGGGGCAGAAACCATTTTAAATCAATATATAAAGTCATTATTTTAAATCAATAATTCAGCATTGAACACTGGACTACTTGTGTAAGTTTATAGCCACATTTATATACATAAATATGGATATCATATCTATGTATATGTGTTATGATAAATATAGAACGAAAAGAATCTCTTTATTTTATTATGTAAGTAGTTCCCATAACCATGCTATAAAATAAAAATATTAATAAATAAAAAAAGCTAAACAACTAGTTTTCCAACTCTAATAAATTTATAGTTTTGATAATTAATTTTCTTTTTTTTCTTTTCGGTTATTGAAATTTTATTTGTAAAATGATCCCATCCCAATGCCCGTAGGCAGTAAATTTATGATAATATTGTTTTTTAGTTGTTAATGTTCCGATTGGAGTTGGAATGTGTGCATAGCTTTTGAATGTTGAATTTTTAAATTTGATGTCTCGACGACACACGACTTATACATATATATTTAGAATATATACATATATGCTTATAGTAAAATTTTCACTTCAACAATTGATTGTTGCATCTTATATATTTAGATATTTACTTACATATACTTTAAAACCATATTAACCACACCACAAAACCTTAATTTTTAATGTCGATTTTCTTTGGTTTTACAAAAAATATCAATTATTTTCTTGCCAATCGAAAACGAAAAATAATTGATTATTTTTTGTCTTTGTGTTGGTATTTTGACATTTTGTTTTCTGTCAGTTTAATGTGAATTTCATGTGAATGAAATAAATATAATGAATCATTTTGTGTTTTATTTATTATAATCTATCTATGTATTATTTTAATTTATTTGTAATATTTTTGCTTTAAATTTTAAAAACTAGAAGCAATTCGATTGCATTTTACTTCGCCCAAATGCTTCAATACATTGCCAGTTACATTTTCTCCCGAGTTATCAGTTGAATCATTTTGTTCTGTCGATGTTATCTGCTGATCTTGTGTACGATCTGAAGTAATGTTTGATGCCTCATCCCATAAATCGCCACTGTCAATGCAGACTACCTCGTCAACAAAATTATGGACAACTATTATGGACAAATTATTATAACCACACAGCAAGAAAACCATTGAATTGACATAAAAATTGCGAGGCGTCTATTTGTCATATTTGACATTTCTATTTTTCAATGTAGTGGTAGTAGATTATAGAAAAAATCATGATTTGAAAAAATTGATTATACATCAAAAAATAATCAATTATTTTCGCCAAAGAAAAATGAAATCCTGAAAAATATCAATTATTTGTCAAAATAATCAATTATTTTTGACCAAAGAAAATCGACATAAATAAAGATCAACTCCCTGTTCATAAAATAGATTACTTTTTTCCAAATACTTTTTTTAATATTTTCCGGCACAAAACTTTTTTCTAATTTTCCACATCACTATTCATCCAACATTAGATACACACACTATACACATTTGTTTATATATATATATATATATTATAGTGATTATAGAAAATGTATATGCATATATAGATAAGAAAAATAGATATCATGATAGCTTTTAGTTTTTTTGTTTTTCACATTGTTCACAAAATTGAAAAACTTAAATAGTTTTTACAAATTCATCTCAAATCCATACATAAGTTTGTCTATATGTTTATATGTATGTGTTAGTGTGTATGGTTATTAAAAACGATATCATCATCATCATCATTACTATTATGTTATATAGGCGAATATAGTTGCTGTCGTCTTAAGAACAAGAAAATTGTACAGAAAATCGATTTTTTGTTTCGAGATGATGAAACGAGAATTTATTATGTTGTGTGATATATTGATAGGTTAGAATGGAAGAGATGAGTAATTTTTTTGTATTTGGGGGACAATGGCACAAATATGTCATAATGCTTCCATTTATTTATGTCATCAAAAGTTCAACACGGAAATTGCATTCATCTACAAGTTACTACTACTTACTATCCATGTTTTATTAATTTTTCCATACAATTTATACCATGCTTTTCCTGTGGATTGTTTTATTTTTGTTGTTGCTATTTGAAAGAAATCGTGACATGATAAACATATTTTATTACAGAGTCATTTCCCATGTACAATATACAACGATGAAATGAATTATAAATAGCTATAATAGAGTTAAATCAGCCGACAGACATACTGCTGTGTTCTGTGCGGTTTTGATATTTGATTACTGTGTTTATTGTGGAAAATGAGATTATTTTTTATTGATTTATTATTATTATTGAAAAGAAATTGATTGCGCCGAATAATAATTAGTTAGTATATGTATTTGCCATCGCTGGCCATGCTTTTATACGCTTATATATCGCTTCACAGTAAATAATGTTGTGCCATTGTTCCAAACAACGCCGCTCATCATAAAATATATAATTTATATTGAAATACAAAGATACTAAGTGAACCTAATTCCATATTTCAGGAACCTTGTGTTGAGACTAAAATTCCACGGAGAGGAAGTTCAGTTGCAACAAAAATTGCAGCCTTAAAATTAGAACAAGTATAACTCATTAATTTTTTTTTGTACTTAAATATCATGAATTCAGAAATGAAAAAGAAAATAACACAACCATATTTTGAGACAAAACCATCAAAATCCATAACCCCATATTTTTGCATCTGCTCACTAATTTTTTTTTTAAGTTTCATTTTTACACATGCAACGAAGACAGACACATAAGAAAACCATCTGGCGATGTATAAGATGTTTATTTATAATCTATATACAGACATTTATTTACTAACAGTTTGCATTTTAAATTTTTAAATGACTAGTATGTTATGATGGTGCAAGACTACTGTTCTCTGTTAATAATTTTGAATATTTACAATACAGTGGTGGATTTGGCAGATTATAAAACTAAATGGAACTTGAAATACTTTAAATCTTCGGAAGAATCGGTATGTTCTATAATAGTTTGCCATAATTTTATCCTAAAAAAATTGGAAATTTTAACAAAGATTTAGAAATTTCTACACTTCTAAATTTTTGGTAAAATTAATTTTTTTGTTAAAATTCTTTGTTTCTAAACGAAGGTTGCTAGGTGAGTTCTTAAAATGAAGCAGAATTTTACAAAATTCCCAAAATTCAAATAAGGCTTAACTTACCGAGTTTAATAATATTTTAAAATTACATAAGACATTTCCGACATACGACTAATGGTTCAAACAACGAAAACTTATTTTTCTATTGTAATCTTAGGTTTAAAAATTGGGTTCAGAAATGAGCAAATCAGTTTTCAAAATGTACCTATGATGTCAGAATTTATCTATTTTTAGAGATTAAAAGACAATTTCAGAGTAGGTCAAATATACCAGAAATATTGATTTCAAGACCAAATCTACGGATATTGCTATTAATCTGTAATTCCAAATAATTCAAATTTTAATATTCGATAGGTATACGAAAACTAGGTATTCAAATTTTGAACAAATTTAATAGAATTCAATTAATTCTAAATGGAACTCTCAACCTAACCAAAAACCCTATAGAATGATTCAAATTTTAATTTTAAGCCAAAAGCAATACCACAAAGATTTTATATGAATTCAAATCATATATGACTTGTTGGCATCACCACTAAGTCGAGCAATCGATTATATCAGTATGTACAGTACTTCATGCCGCCATGGGACAATACATTGTGTTCGGTATGGCTCGCAACAAGGTTAAAAGTAAACTGTCAAAGTATGACCCCTAGAAAATATATAGAAAACAGAACCGAATACAGATAATTTTTACAGATTTGGAAAAACAGTCATGCACTCAAAATTCAAGTTTGAAAATTTAGTATGTTGAATTAACTATATTTTTCCGGGTTTCAAAATTTGGTAAGTTTTCCTAATTTGACAGTGTCGACATTCGTTAATGAACTCAATCGAATTCATTTAAATTCCACAAAATTTTTGAATTAACCGTTTCGACGTCGACCGACTCTCTGTGCTTGAAACAATCAAATTTAAACATTTGGAATTTAAATAAATTTACCGAACACACATCAAAATGTTAGAAATTTAACCAAAATTTAAGATTAATTATAAATCCACCACTGTCGACGCATGCAACAAAGATGTGACAAATTTCTGACGACCATCTTTATAAATAGAAATACACCATATTCAAACTATACACTTGATATCTCAAATAAGCAGGAAATGAGCTGGTTTAGTTGCTACATTTTTTTCTTTGCTTATTTGCATTTCTTTGATAAAAATTACAATTACTTACTTGAGTGTAGAAGATAAAGAAGATGAATAAAAAAACGACGGAATGTAATTACAATTTAATTAAGGAATTTATCGCATCTGTCATAAGATAATGTTGATGTAGAGTAAAGCATGACGTTTATGTATAAAAAATAGATTTGACTGATAACTGTGATACAAAGATCGATTATTTTTTACATCAATTCACGATCATTTGTAAATAAATTTAACCAACTCTAAATGCTAACATATCTCTTGATCTTTTCGAATTGTTTTGTTTTGCTTTTTTCTAAATTTTAAAATAAATTTTTTTCTAATCGTTATAAATTGGCTTTTTTTATTACTTGATCACACCAAAATCAAACACTACCCCCGCTTCTTCTATCCTTTAAACAATAATTACATTCCATATATGTATTTATAAAATATATAAACATACATATATAAAGGCGGTCATTATGCGATCATTTATTAATTATTTTTAATTTATTTTTTTTTCTTAATTTTTATTTTATTTAATTTATTTGTTTTATTTTAAATCAAAATCTTGCCGCAGGAGGGTATAGGAGGATCATATCGTTTGGCTAGTCTTGATCGTTTAGCAACAAGACAGCGTTTGCTAGAGGCAAATAGTGGCGCAGGGACAACTAGTGCTGGTGGAGTGGCGGGCGGAGGAGTTGGTGGTGGTGGTGGTATAGTAAAGAATACAGAGAAAAATGGGACTATTGATAGTAATGGTGGGGTTTTACCATCATCGGTAAGAGATTGATTATTATTTATAATTTTATGATTTGTTTTTTTTTTTAAACTATAATTTCTATAATTTATGTACATTTTTTATGTTTTTTGTTTATACATAATATTGATTTTGTGTGTTTCATTTATATCGTATATGCGGTTCGTGGGCTTATATGTTGTATTTGTTTGTGTGCGCTGGGTGCAATTGACGAGAGTGGTTGTTGTGGGCTGCATGAAATTCTTTATTAAAAACGAATTATCTTTAAAATGCATCTTCACGAATTTTATTTCGTAGGTGGATTGAATTCTATTTTATATTGTGCTTTTCATGTATTTTGTTAACCAAATCATAACTAAATGCAATATAGGTTCAAAATTGATCATCAGACTTCATATACAGTTCATTAAGAATATTGTTGATCATAACCGCTTTAGTTTTATTCATTTTGTTCACACGCGATACACCTACAATTCCTTATATACATATTTATACAGACGAAGATTTAAATATCTCTATTCATTGTTCAATATTATTTGTAATTTTTTTGTTTATTTTCCCCAACACTGTTTTTGTTCATCTCACATTAAAAGGAAAATTTATTTTTTAACCTACATTACAAAAACATAATGGAACAAATTTTTCATTTCATCAACATCATCATGTTTTAAGACTCGAGTA
The DNA here is from genome assembly GCA_951394425.1 of Tipula unca. Taxonomy (NCBI): domain Eukaryota; kingdom Metazoa; phylum Arthropoda; class Insecta; order Diptera; family Tipulidae; genus Tipula; species Tipula unca. Next base: position 145,796,352 of record OX596381.1, read on the forward strand.
CTAAATAAGGTGCTAAGTCTGATGAAAGGAAAGTTTAATTTTCAATTGCACAAACAAACGTCGGTATTCTACTATAATATTGACATGCTTATTATTATTTATACGGAGAAAATTGAAAAACCTTGTTTTAACCTTGATGCTCACACATATAAATTAGCTGTTGAATATTTAATCTTTGTGTTTATTTGTTGAACCCCATAAATCCTTTTCAATTAAGACTGTTCCCCCTCGTATATCAATTATGTATATGTATAAATCTCGAATAAAATATGACATTTATAAAATTACATTTAATTAGAACTAGCATATTTATATACTTACATTATGTCTAAACTTAAACGATATCGCTTAATTAAAATAAATTTAATACCCGTTTAATCGCGCGCTAGTTTGTAACATTGCTCCCCGATTTAAGTATGTATATATAACAATAAAAACTATTTTGTTGGTTGTTCATTTTAATTTTTATTTTGAAATTCATAATGATAAATTTCCGGACACACTTTATTACGTTTATATGCCGGTAGCGTAGATAAATTTTGTAGTTTTTATAGTGTCCGGTGAAATAGGTAACAAATAGATATAGACAATGACCGGATATTTTGTAGTTATCGATAAAAATTGTGTAGGTTATTATATCGCATTAGATTTTATGCTAGTCAATAGACCTAGTTGCATATTTACAGTAGTTATAATTGATTATCACTTATCAGATTATAATAACTTCTATAATTCATAATACTGCATAAAGTTAAAATACTAATAGAATTTGTCTTAGAATTTATCGAAATTAGTTAATAAACAACGTTCGTATTTGCGGTTATACTCTGAAATTCAAAACGAAATGGTTAAGAAATATACATATTTGGAAACTACTAAAGGTTTATTCACTTTAATGGAGTTTCGTTAGTATTGGATTTTAGACAAAGAGTTAACCAAATGTCCAGTGTTCCCTTCATAGAATACATTTTACGATTAGTAGAAAAAGAGTTTATCAAGAATTAGAACATGCAACTGGAATACAAATAACTTATAATATTTGTTTATATTTGTTGTTATTTGTTTGTATATATTTGTTTCATGAGTATCATTCTGATATCGAATGAGATTGCGGACTGTTGAACCAAAGTCGGCTCCCAATTAACTCTAGTTGGACTTGAAACCGCGGCTTCATTTTCTTTTAACTACTCCAAGAAAGTTATAAAAAACTGCGCTTTCTAATGTGACAGTGGCTTGCTACTTCTAGCTGTCGTATGAAGTAGAAATTTATTATCGAGCTCAATTTGAGATCAACTTAGTATGGTTTATGTTGAAAAAGAAGCAGCTAAGAACCATCTTAAGGGTTATATCCATTGCATAATTTTATCTCATTGCATTTTATGTTTCAATATTACTCGGATTCAGGTTTTCAACTAAAAGTCTATTAGTGTATTTCAGTATGCACGTTTGCGAATTAGGATATAATATTGGATTATCACCATGGGACTTTGTGGCATTGAGGAACCCTCATGATTCCAACCAATTTTAATAATAATTGTAACAATTCAACTCATATCTAATGAGAAAACCTATTATTTGAACTTTTCTTCTTTTAAAGTGGATGCTTTAAAACATTTAACAAAGTACAGTTATGTTTACACACGATAAAGATGCATTCCCCCATTTTCAATAATTATCGATGGAGGAATAATCAAGTGACATGTTTCTATTAGCACTAGTTAATCATACATTTTGTTCTATGACTTAGCTTAAAATGTTAAATATAAGAACTGCCATTTGGGGGTCATCGGTTTGGTTATGAAATGTGTTAGATTATTTTAATAAGTGAATTTGATTCACTAAATTGGTTGAATTTGTTTATAGTGACATAAATTATATTTTCTACATCAGAAATAAAAATATAATCATCCATTAAATTAGATCAAATGATAGGTCAAGTAAAAGTTATTTGCAATTCTTCATTCAACTTAAGCTACTTTAAAAGGACGTCATTGATATTAAATTTACTACGAGCTACAATTTCTAACAGCAAACTGAATAACTAATTGTGTGTATTCTTGTTTCTAATATTGTAAATTATAGAATTTGAAAGTTGAGATTGAAACTTTCAAATTCTATAATTTACAATATTAGAAACAAGAATACACACAATTAGTTATTCAGTTTGCTGTTAGAAATTGTAGCTCGTAGTAAATTTGATATCAATGACGTAGCATTAAAGTAGCTTAAGTTGAATTAAATCAGTGTGTTAAATTTTTAAAATATCACATTCAATAAAATTATCGATTGTAACATGAAGATCGAATTTCAAAGCCGAACAAAATTATATCTGCGAATTATATTACGATACAGTTAATATGTTATCTGAAGAACTAAAATTTGATGTTGCCGATATTTTTGAATCAAATACTAAATGTAGTCCACTTGTATAGCTAGGGTCGTGAATATCGTGAATAATATAGTTTCTCAATGTCAAAGTGTGTAGGTTCTATGATGATTGATATGACTTCAAAAACCTTAATCGGTCATAAGTCAAATATTAGTGTAAATTACAAGTCAATTTGCTGATTAGCTGGAAGTTGCTATTCGTTCACAATAAGCCTAATCATAAACCGCATTTGTATGCAAATATTATCAAATTTTTTCTAGCTATCCAATTTTAAGATAGAATTTCAAATTTTTAACCATTTTGAAACTTTTAACATATTTTTGTACGCATATTGCAATTGAAATAAAATTTCTAGGTTACTTCGACAATTTTTAAATGTATTTAAAAAATTTAAGAGTCGATTTGCACTGTTTATAGTAAATTTTATACAAGATTTTCTAAATATTCCTTAATTTTTTGTCACCACCGAATAGTTTAATTTAATTTCGAATTGTCATTCAATTTTCCTAGGCACCCACACAATCATCAAAATTACTTTGCATTCCACATGACTTATGACAAAATGGTGCATTAGATTACATCATAATAATTTTTAACATAATAATTAGGTTCACGATAAATTGTACAGTGTTGCTATGTTAAGCACGAATATGCTTCTGGCCCCTTCACTGCAGTATACAACGTAACTATTAAACATAATACATATACATAAATCCATTCAACAAGACGTTAATTCTAAAATTACACACATTCAATTTGAATAAATTTAGAAAATCTCCAAAGACGTAAACTATTTCGTTGTCAATTCAATTAAAATACACACACATGTATGTATGTACATATATACAACTTTTCGAGATGCGAAATACGAACGGAAATCATATTTATGTTTTACTTGGGTGTAATAAAACTTGATTAAATTCGCCTGTAGCACTTTTCGAAGAAAATAACACGATCATAAAATATAATTATCGTAATAGTTACATAATTAACTCTTAAAACATTTTCAATCAAATTTCTTCCACCTACTAGTTTTACAAAAAATGAATTATTCGGCATCCCAAACACAATAATCATCTTCTTATCGTGTATTCTGTTTTCATTCTAAACAACATACATATTTATACATATATTATATATACATATATATATATATATATATATATATATATATATATATATATATATATATATATATATATATATATATATATATATATATATATATATATATATATATATATATATATATATATATATATATATTTATATATATTTATATATATATATATATATATATATATATATATATATATATATATATATATATATATATATATGTATATATATATATATATATATATATATATATATATATATATATATATATATATATATATATATATATATATATATATATATATATATATATATATATATATATATATATATATATATATATATATATATATATATATATATATATATATATATATATGTATATATATATATATATATATAAATATATATATATAAATATATATATATATATATATATATATATATATATATATATATATATATATATATATATATATATATATATATATATATATATATATATATATATATATATATATATATATTTATATATATGTATATATTTATATATTTATATATATCTAAACATATATCATATATATACTTTTGCTGTTTACTTTGAAGTCAAGTGCAAGGACGAGGCACCCAGACCCTAGATTTGTTCCGTAACATATATGGTCCACTAATATCCACACCACGAAAACGATTTCCGCTCCTAATATAATGCATTTTAAGTACTTTGTAAACATACAGATGACGCAGAGGCAGTATCTTATTATTTACAAAAATGGGAAACGATGGTGAAGTCCTGGGTAAATAATTTATGGACCTCAAAACAGCTTTTTGGATGATCATCAAAGGTTTGATATTGGTCAAAAAAATTCCACACCAACATATTAAACCATATTGAAGGTGGGAATCAAATATTGCAAAATAAAGACATTTAAAAAAATCCCGGCTACATATTTTACGCAAAAAATAAAAGGATCTTAATACCTGGCACAGTTTCTTTTTTAAAATGCTCACATGTTCTTTAAAATTTAGTTGTGCATCAAGCATCACCCCTAGGTATTTAAAAGACTCCACAGTTTCAATACGCACTCAAAGATCATTACACCCAGACCTATTACAAACCAGAGAATGATAAACCAATGGTTGAGAATCTCGGATAGTACCTCCAACACTGAAAGACATCAATTCCACCTAGATTTCAAATCAATAGCTTCACTTAGCTTGATTTTAAAATACTGCTCTTTATATATATATATATATATATATATATATATATATATACATATGTATATATATATATATATATACATATATATATATATATATATATATATATATATATATATATATATATATATATATATATATATATATATATGTACATACATATATATATATGTATATATATATATATATATATATATATATATATATATATATATATATATATATATATATATATATATATATATATATATATATATATATGTATATATATACATATATATATATATATATATGTATATATATACATATATATATATATATATATATATATATATATATATATATATATATATATATATATATATATATATATATATATATATATATATATATATATATATATATTTATATATTTATATATATATATACATATATCATATATATATATATTTATATATTTATATATTTATATATATATATACATATATATACTGCTGTTTACTTTGAAGTCAAGTGCAAGGTACTTTTCATACATAAATATGTATATTACAAATATGTATTTTTTTTTATTTGTGTGTTGCCTCTTTAACATTTTCTGTAGCAACTTAACACAGAAATAGAAATGTTTTTCTTTTTTATTTTAATGTTTCTATTTATATTTTCATTTTCACTGGATTATACACTAAATAAATGGAAATTCGTTTGACGTTCTCGTCGTCATATCGTCTTTGTTAAAAATAACTCTGTATTGTTTCTGGATTGGGTTCGTAATCTTATCAGTAAGCCAAAAAGTGTTTATTCTGTACAATGCATCTGCAGCACGTCGATTTATGACCTACTTTGTAAATATGTATATAGTTCTAATTGAATTATCAACCATACCTTATAAACTATTGTTCAAATATATAATGTGTACATGGAATAACGATTTAAATATATTACACATGAATGTATATATAACATTACTTAGCGGAATTCCATCACGCAACGTAACTTTAGTTTCTTTATTATACTATTACGATGTAGAAGAAATTTTTTTACATTGCTGACAGTTGATGTAAATTAAAAACATCACCTTTTTTCAATATTGTAAACGTAAATAGCATTATCTGCTAAATATGTGTAGTAATTTACAATATAGACAAAGTATAAAGTATATTGGCGCGATATAATTGGAATTCACAATTAGAATTTTAATGTAAGGCTATTCATTTTTACACTTAATTGCTCCCATCGACTACTTAAGCAAACAGTTTCTAAATCATGTTTAATTAATAAACATGTGTACATATGTATATACATAAATCTTCATGATCTAGACTAGCTATTATTGCTTTGTTAATTAAATTAAAACTATTTATCGTAATACATAACATAAAACCAATTTCCAGTTATAAGGCTTGAACGTTATGCTGTCGTGTCAGCTAACATTTTAATATCTAAAATATGCTGCTTAGCACTGAATGAGGATTATGGTTTACTACTTTCAGTATAAAAAACTATAAATGTTATATCAACCTGTTGGCGTTTTTTTTTGTTCAATTCTTACTATTAATTAAAATTGATGATTTCAATTTGATATAAAAATGTATGTATAACGTCAAGATGTAGTAAAGATCAATTATTTCCGGTGGTGTTTGCGTTCGGTTGAACTAATTAATGTCAATTTAAAAAAAATTATTAAATGTTGATTTTCTTTCTATAGAAAAATATTAGTTGCACAGCCCCATAAGCGTATTATTGGGTTTAGATGTATTTGCTTTAGTGTAGACAGCTTTAGGGACAGCTTGAACAATATGACAAAAAAGTAAATAGTAACTAAATTTCATAAAGATATTAGGTTTCTCAATCAATTTGCCTCGTTATGGAATATGATTGTAAGTTGAAATACTATAACATATTCTCAAATTTAAGCAAGCCAGTCTTTTTTTAGATATGTATCTCAAAGCATTACGTTCATTTAGTATCAGAATTAATTTAGTAAGTCAGTCTCTTTAATTTGATTAGCTTATTTTTTAATAATTGATTGCTAATTAACTAGAAACTTTTGATAATATTCAACGTAAAGTTTTTTTTTAGTTTAAAACGAAATGGTTTTTATTAGTAATAATAAAATGACGAAATGGTTTCAATCTAATAAATAGACGATTTGAAATTTTGAAAATAATTAAATACATATTAACTACAATTATTATCGAATTTCTTCCACAACTCTATTCTGATTGAATGATAGTTTCTACCCAAATAATTTTTATAAATTTGTTTTGGACTTTGAAATCAGATAATAAGTTGTTACTCGTTTGAATCAAGTAATTCATCAATTTGATTTTGAAACGAAGCAATATTCTTCTGAAAATGATATAAATTTCTGAAATGTGTTAGATATTTGGAGTAATAACGTACAATCCATATCATATAGTTGTATGAAACGATTTAGAATGAAATACATGTTTAAGTATACAACACAGTGTTCTATTCTAACTCACCAATATTTAATTAGTGTAACAGTTGAATAAATATGCCATGGTCGTGTGTTAGATTTGTTTTTGATGTGAGAAAGGATTTGTGGATATTTTATTTCGTCCAGTCGAGAACAGTAGTTACAACTTTAGTAGTTAGTACCTAACAACATAAGAATCAAAATTATAGAAATATATGCTATACAAAATGTAATTTTAAAATATAATGTAGATTAATTAATGGCGAGAAATACAAAATATATACCATATTTTAATTGTTGTATCATTGGTAGAGAACACTAAGTATGTGCTGCACAGTACAGCGCCTCAAACACGCATAACACTCATTCGTATTTTGTATATTTATGTATTTTAGTTGCAATCAAAACGTGAAATGTTCTTCAAATCAGAACCACATAGTCCGTCTGGGCCTCCACCAAATCCACCACAGTCATCATCAGTAAATAATAATAATAATAATCATGTTAATTCAACGAATTCCACAGCACAAGTGAGTAGTCAAAGCACTACACGCCGCTTATTACTAGCACTAGATCTAATGATTACAATTTGTATTGACATACATTTTTTTCTATATCTATTCGCAGATTAATTCATCATCAGCAACAAGTACAACAAATGATACTAAACAACAGCATATTGTAACAAATAATCATACGTCAGCAAATAATAATCACACAACATCGGCTACAATAATACCAACCACGGCAAATAATGTGGCGAATAATTTAAATAATTTATCGTTGAAAGAAAAACTGGCACAAAACCGTGGTGGCGGTGCTCCACAAACGGTCGATCATCACAATGGTAACCATAATAATCATGAATTGCTAAACAACAATCATACCGCAAACAATCATCATACAACAACTACACAAATAATAATGGATTCAAATAAAATCCTAACAGAGCGACATGAACGTGAAAAGCTCCAACAACAGCAGCAGCAACAACAACAACAACATCAGCAACAAGCGATGATGGTACGTTCGAAACCAAAAGAATTAGATGGATATGTAGGTTTTGCTAATTTACCTAATCAAGTTTATCGTAAAGCGGTCAAAAAAGGTTTTGAATTTACGCTAATGGTTGTGGGTGAATCCGGTCTTGGTAAATCGACTCTAATAAATTCAATGTTTTTATCCGACATTTATAATCAAGAGCAACATCCGGGGCCATCACATCGCATTAAAAAAACCGTAGCGGTTGAAACGACAAAGGTTTTACTAAAAGAGAATGGTGTCAATTTCACATTAACCGTTGTCGATACACCCGGTTTTGGTGATGCGGTTGACAATAGTAACTGTTGGGTTCCGGTAATTGATTTCGTTGAGAATAAATATGAAGAATATTTAACGGCCGAGTCACGTGTACAACGCAAAGCAATACCCGATACACGAGTTCATTGTTGTTTATATTTCATAGCCCCATCGGGGCATGGTTTAAAACCACTCGATATTGAATTTATGCAACGTTTATGTGATAAAGTCAATATTATACCGGTGATTGCGAAAGCGGATACGATGACACCAGAAGAGATTCAACTATTTAAGAAGCAAGTTTTGAACGAAATTGCTCAACACAAAATTAAGATTTATGATTTCCCTGAGCCACTGGAAGAGGAGGAAGAGGCCAAGGTATTAAAACAACTACGGAGTCGTGTGCCATTTGCCGTAGTCGGAGCGAATACCGTGATCGAGGTCGAGGGTGGTAAAAGGATACGCGGTCGCAAATATCCCTGGGGTGTAGCTGAGGTGGAGAATTTAGAACATTGTGATTTTATTGCGTTACGTAATATGGTTATACGAACACATTTACAAGACTTAAAGGAAGTAACAAATAATGTACATTACGAGAATTATCGTTGTCGAAAATTGGCTGGACTTGGAGCTGATGGCAAAACGGGAGGAAAATTAAGTAACAAGTAAGTTGGAACATTTTTGTTCTATATATACCTAAATAGTTTCGTTGTGTGTCTTTTTGACTATCTTTTCTAATTATCTGTGCCCACATATCGTTCATATTTTCTTTTTCATTTTTTTTGCATCGCGCGCGTGTCCGTCTCTTTACAAAAAACTAAAGTATGTACGGCCCAGGAATCATTAATTCATTTAATGCTTGGTAAGTTTATTGCTAATACATTTTTGTTTTTGTTGTTCGTACATTTTTTAATTTAATTTTTGATTGGTTTTCTTCACGATCCCAAAATTTTTTTTGGATCTGGTTCAATTATATCGCATGCAGATTCATTCGATTGGAAAATTATTAATAAAAATGATATATTCTTCATTACGTCATATGCGACTCTCGTGTGTTTACTATTGTATTTGTTCTTATGTTGCAGTTGATTAATTCAAATCGATTAAAAAACCAACCCATAGAAATTATGTACATTATGCATAAATCCAATTAAGATAGTTATTCCTTGGTGATAAGAATAGGAATTTAGGGTTCAATGGATTTATACCTTAGTGGTAATTTAGTAATTGAAAAATATGTAATTGCTTCCTTCCTCCTTGTCAATTAAATTTGATTCAAACAACTTTCAAACTAAACACGAATTTCAACATATTAACAAATTTCATTCGGATTCGCATTTCTTTATAATTTGATTCAAGGTTTAAAACTTTCCATGTTCATTTAAAATCGTATGTAGAAATTCTTACCAACTAGAGCTATTAAAACCTATTCATTATTTATTCACTAATAGCAGAGAGAATGGAACCTTATAGAGAGTTCGTTATTAGGCGCCGCAAATTCGTTATTGGGCGCCCCCTACTATACCTGTAGTAGAAATATGTTTTTTTGTCTTTCACTTCATTCGATTTTATATGAATGTAGAGCAAGAGAGAGAATATAATCATTTATTTTTCATATTTGTACCGTTATTATTTCGCTACAATTTTCGTTTCCACACGGTCTATCATTATATATATATAATCATTGCTAATGGTAATCAAACTTCCTTCATCTAATTATGATTTTATTTCTACTAAAAAAAATTCAAAATAAATTGAAATATTCGCTGAATATATTATTAAACCCAATGGAACCTTATCGTTTTAATTCTAAAGAATGCTATTTGCCTAAAGTATGAAAAAAAAATTTCCATTATTGATGTTCTTCGAACAAAGCTGTGGTCCATATAATCATAATTTTATTTGTTAATTTTTTCAAAACAGTATTTTGACTGCATTGAAATTCGAATAAATTCCTTAATTAAAAATCAATTATATTCGTCTAAACCTTGTTCAAATTTGGATCAAGTTAATTTGACCAGTCCTATTTTATTCAATTCAAAAGTTAACTCAATTATCGATTTCTATCTTACATTAGATTAAAAGCCCAGTTTTATATTCTTTAATTCAATGTAAACGTAATTCATTTATTTTATATTTCTTGAATACTTCCTTGTAAAATAAATTCATAAAATTGTTGCAAATTCAGTTGGTTTTAAATTTTATCAGATCTATTTTGAATTGAAAATTGTCAATGCAGAAAAAATCAAATTTTTATTTTTGGTTATTTCTTGCAAATACAAATTAAAAATTATTCCCATTTAGGTTTTTTTTTATCACATTTAATGGAATGTGTCGTAAATTATTAAACTATTTTCAAATTTTATTCGATAGATGTGTAATTTATATTTCAATTTTATTCAATTAATTTCTCATGAAAACAGTTAGGATTTGAATGAAGTACTTTTAAATTCCAGTCAAATATATTTTAAATTATATTCGAATTTTATATCACTTATTCGGGGTCAGAGATTTTGATTTTCGAAGTAGAATTAGAATGAAGTACGGTTACAAAATATGATAAGAAGTCTTTAATCATTTGACAATTTTTAATACAAATTGTAGAAAGTGTACGAGTGAAAAATTGTTTGTTGATGGTATTCCGTAGTTAGATGATTAAATTTGTGAAGTGCAATTAGAGACTTTGTTTGAATTGAGTATATTACAACAATGAGTAGTCAATAATTTTTTCTTTCTTTTTTATTATAGGAATCCCTTAGCCCAGATGGAAGAAGAAAAACGCGATCATGAAGCTAAAATGAAAAAAATGGAAGCTGAAATGGAACAAGTGTTTGAAATGAAAGTTAAAGAGAAACGACAAAAGTTAAAAGATTCAGAAATTGAATTAACCCGAAGGCATGAAGACCGTAAAAAGGTGAAACCAGTAAATTTTTTATTAATCTTATGCGCCACTCTATATTACAAATTATTCACAGGCACTTGAAATTCAAGTACGCGATCTCGAAGAGCAACGCCGTGCATTTGAACAAGAACGAAAAGAATGGGAAGATTCTAATGGCGTTACATTAGAGGAATTACGACGAAGAAGTTTAGAAGCTAACAGTAAAGAGTAAGTGCCAGATTTTTTTATTGTAGATAATTTTCCACTGTTTTCCATTTTCTCACCTAAATATCTATTTTAGAATTGGTTGTTTTATTATTTTTTTAATTTTCTGTTTATTTTTTTTATATTGAGATTTTTCCCACATCGGAAACATTTTAAAATGATTTTGAAAATTTAAAAAAAACTGGGATATAATACTAATTTTCTTGTTTTACTTTTTAATTTTCTTTTTTCCATTTAATTTTATATTTTTATATTTTTTGAGATAGTTTTTTTAAAATCAAATGAAAAACGGAAACATTTTATTTTACCCTTTGATCGTTACAAAAAAAGTGCTAAAAATAATTTTAAGTAGGTAACACTTAATAGGGTACGAAAACTAAAAACGGTGTGCTTTTATATAATTGTTCAGTAGATCTCAGTGCTAGAATTGCTTTAAATATTTATAATGCTTTTTATTGGTGGTGGGTGGTGATTATACAAGCTTATAAAAAGTTTGTTTGCTTCAGGATTCCAATATAACTGTGATATTTAATGCTTAACAATAAACGTCTGATAATTGATTTAATTGATTTGATCAATGTCGGTTTTAATTTTAACAACGAATAATTAAATCAACCTTGTTGAAAAAGAGTGAATGTGCGAAAGACTGTACGCAGGCAGTTAATAACTGATTGTGTAAGTTTCGCTCACGCATGAAGTTAGCCAACCTGTCGATAATTTGTGTATGTACACATGCCCACAGAGGTCTGCCAGCTCCAAGATAAAGACTCATTTTACAATGACTGGGGCGATTTGATGGGATCTAACCCAAACACTATGTTAGAATGGGGATTGTAGACCTTGCTCGAGCTGGCAGAAATCAGGCCGACTTGTGTGAAAACATAGATCCGTACTTCCGACACGAAACTGCGACCGATAATGGTAAGGGAATGTTGTACTTTGCCGTTGCACACGATCTTAGAGTAGCAAGCACGTTCTTCCCTCACAAACAGATACATCTAGAGACATGGACCAATCCTCGCGGAACTTCCCGCAGCCAAACTGACCAAATGTTAGTTTCTAACAGAGCTCGGGTTGTGCAGGATGTGAGAACTTATCGGTCAGCAACCAAATACGTAGGTCATCATTTGGTCGCTGCAAAGATGGAAGTTTTCGTACAAGTCTGGGAACACCGCGAAACGCATGGGACGTTTCAATTGTGAAGGTCTGATAAATGAAAATCAAAAGAAACAATATCAGCATCTTGTCAGCAACAACATTGAGGAAGCTAATTACCAGTCTGACTGCGTGAACTCTGTCTGGGAGATACTGAAAACTTCGGTTGTCAGTGCGGCTGAACAGACTTTAGGTATAGTGATAGTCAGACCCAAGAATGATTGGTAGGATGACGAGTGTCGTCTTGCAGTTGAGGAACAAAATATAGCCCATAGTGAAATGCAACAAGGTCTCACAATCACGAAGAAAAACAAGGCTCCTCTTGCTAGGAGGGCAGCTAAGCGGAGTTGTAGACGGAAGAAGCGAGAATGGTGGAAAGTCGAGGTTCTGAAAGTACAACAACTCAGCAATAACCGCAGTTCGCGTCATTTCTTTACTTTCAGACCTGCGTCTACTGCCATTCGGGACCGGGATGGAAACCTGAGTGTCAACATCGTCGCATGGAGTGGATACTTTACCTACCGGAGGGCCTTATTGGTGGCTATCAAGGAGGATTTCATCCGAATCGATCAGTCTCTGAGTCGTCCATCCCCGTACATCAGATGTTCCTGAAAATTTAAAAGATCAATCGAGAGAGTTTGTGGTTTGCCCTGAAATACCTGCCAACAGAATTGGTACGACTGTGTAAAATGACAGTGATGCAGTCTCAATGCTGTGTTAAAGTTGAGAACACGGCTATCGAGAATTTTTGCAGTTAACGCGGGTTCAGTAGGAAGATGCTCTGTCCCCGACACTCTTTAATCTCATGTTAGAGTACATCTTTCGTAAAACTGAAACACCTCAGCGCAACATCTCATACCGACAGTCCAATCAGGTGCTTGCATATACAAATGACATATGCGTGATTGGACTGAATAGCAGCGGAGTGAAGTAAATTCTTGATCCGTTTGTAGAGTTTTCAGCTTCTGTTGGACTCCAGATCAATGAGTCCAAAACAAAATACATCATCTCTGGCTATAGGGACAATGGCACACCAGATTTTAGTAGTGGCCACTGCTCGATTGAGGGAGTGAGGAGGTTCAAATATTTGAGCTCTCTTATTACTCACAATAACAGTGTGGGTGAGGATATTAAAGTGCGACTGGCAGCTGGCAGTCGTGCTTTGTATCATCTAAGGCCAACTGCTAAAATCTAAACACCTATGAAGTGCCGTGAAGCTGAAGCTTTACAAAGCGTTGGTCAGGTTCGTCGTTTTGTTTTGGATGTGAAAGTTGGGCCAAATTGTTGAGTCAGTAATGGCCTTCATAAACTGATTATTATTAAATAACTTATTAAAATACAAAATTCTAATCTTTCCAACAATTTAGTTTTTAATTTTTCAATAATTTCTTACACTTTTTGAGTGGAAGTCTCATGATTTCTTCATGCATATACTTGTATTTCATAAGGCATTCTTTTAAAAAGTTGAAGAATGTTGTTTCTAGTTTTTGAAAGTTAAATTAAAGTGTCTACAATTTTAATAGAAAAGGTAAGATGCATAAAACCACTTTCAAAATTTCAAGCTCAGTAGAATTGGACAATTTGAATGAAATGCACACTCGAATATACAATCTATGAGTACTATTTAGAGATTTAGGAAAGCCATTCACCAATCATCCAGTACTTCTTACAAAATAGTGCAGTTCACGCTAGCCTAGAATATTAAGATGTTTGAGAGAATCTTCACTTATTCTGTTGGTAAAGATTCAGAACGTCTCGAGTTTACTTAAAGTTTCCCTCATATGTATGACGCTGACCAGTATGACGTTCAACCTTTTTAGGGAGTTCAGTCACCTAATCGTCGCCAAGAAATTTGAGAAAGTATAGATCCCCAAAAATTTGAATGTGAGAATGTTGAACACTAGAATTCGACACATTTTATTTTCGTAAACTGACGCTGTGGTTATCGTTACCAAACTTGGAGAAGGATTGCTACCAACTAGACTGGGAACAGGGCTCTCTACAACTTTAGTTCTTAGAGTATCACCAACATTACAATTAATCACTTTAGTGATGTCAATTATCATCAAACACACAAACAGCGTAGTGTTTCAGAGAGTGTCATGGGGTAACTTTAAATAATGAATTACCCTAGGATATTGAAAAATAGAATTGAAAATTCAATTAAAACGGAATTTGGAATCTATGTATGTATGTATTATAAAAAAAATTGTAAATTTTGTATAGAAAGTTTATTCTAGCACTGACAAATTCGGAATTCTGACTAACACTAATTGTAATTTGCTTCACTAATAAATTAAAATTTGCTTTTTATAAAATACACTCACAATAACAACAACTTTTCACATCAACACATTAAATTCATAACCGTCGAGTCGCTGGTATACAAATGGCAAAAGGTATAAGATAGAAGCGTCTATTTATATGATCGAAATCCTCAAATATTTCAAAAGTAGAAACGTTTTTCTTCGCATGAGCGTAGTAATTATAAAACAAAATATTTATTTAGTTAAATATATATAAATACAGTACAGTCACGATCTTAACAAATTAGATCATGACTTTATGTATTTTGTATGTGTGTTTGTTAAAAAATAAAATGAAAAAACAATGCAATGAAAACGCAAAATTTTCCAGGACTGTATCATTAGCATCAAGAAGTTCAGATGAATCAAAAAGTCGACGTGTATTTGGATCACTACTCCGACGTCATACAAGTTTTGGAGCCCCTGATACAACACCACGTGGGGGCTCTAATATTGCAAGTCCCCAAGATACTAATTCTAATAATATTCATGATTAGTTTTTAGAAAAAGAATTATAAATTTTATAATTAATTTAATATTATAAATTTTAAAAAAAGTATTTCAGTCTACAGATTACAATACTAAACGGCCGAAATATTTTTTTTTATTTAATATTTTATTTTACTTGTGCTTTGAAATATTTAAGAATTTTGGATCGCAATTGAATTTTATATTTTTAATTTTGGGTTTGTTAAATATATACATATTATAAATTTTGCTTTTAATCAAATAATTAAATTAATAAAAATCATTACACATTTAAAAAAAATATATTTTTTTTATAAATAAGGAAAATCATTATTCATTCACATGCAAATTTTGTTAATTTATTATGGTGGCGTGTAGTTTTAAAGTCAGACATCATCATTTTGTAAAAATTTTAATAATTAAATCATATACATTTTATTATAAACTATAATGGGGTTGTTTGATAGTTTTGGGAATGGTTTACCCTATAAATAAAACGGGTGTAGATTGGTTCATCGAAAGTTAATTTTTCGAAAATACAATCCGTTGAAAACCTAATCCATGCGTCGTACTTCTTAAGTAACTCCATTGTCAAGTGCTTAATTTCAATATTCTGTAAACTATTCAAAGTTTAATTTCTATATATGTATATTCTGAAATATACTATATGTCATTTTAATAATACCTCACCAAATTGATGTAGAACATATGACTTGACAATGGATATGCATAGTTTAAATTAACTCAAATACTATTTAATTTTCAAATCCCGACAAATTGCCGATTAATTGCCTTCGATGAATCAACATTTTATAAACTACTTCAAAATCTGATGCTATATTTGTGTAGTAGATTTATTGTTTTTATATTAATTTTGCATTTACTACAAACCCAACTAACATCCTAAATATCCGCAAAACTATCGAACTAACATACACGCTTTGTAAAAAAATAAAATAATAATGTTAATAGACTATAAATATTAAGTCCATGGTAAGATTTTAATTTTAATCCTAAACTTAATTTTGTCGCTTTAGAAGATCACCTAGTAGAAAGATGTTTTTCCATTGAGAATCAAAATTAAACAAAGACAATGGAAAATCCAAAAATTAATTTTATTTTGTATTAAACTATAATTTATTATTATATCCCAGTTTATGTGTGTGTATGTTCTCCAAAAAAAAAAAAAATAATAATTTTTTTAGAATTTATTTATTTGTTTTCCATTTTTCCATTTTAAGATTTTATAAAGTGTAAGTAGGGGAATGTTGCGGTTTTTAAAGCGTTATGCTATATTTAGCCCGTTCAAGTTGAATGATGTATTTCATCAATCTCGTCGATTTTCCCTACTTGACTTGTTTATTGTGTATGTTTCTAAATATAATATAACGAGGTAAAAATGATTTTTCATCCGATTAAAGAAGAAAAATCTTGAGATAAATATTAGATTAGAGGTTTGGGATGGGAATTTATTTGATTTTTATTTTTATTTTGGTGAATTAAATTCTTAAATTTAAATCTTAAAGGTCTTTATCCAATGGAATGGAACATGCTGAATCATATCTAGAGCTGTTGTCTCATAAATTTTTTTGTCGATAAATTTAAATATGCCAATATTAATCGATTAATTATATTAGGTAATAGTTTTTTTTTATTGTATCTCTATCACACAATTAATTATTAGTTGGTAATTTAGAGTTATTAAATTAGAAACACGAAATCATCGATTCACGCTAAATGTTCGTTATATTTCAAATTCATTTGTGCATGCTTAAATTAATTTTTTGAAATCAATTCACCAAAATAAATATTTTTATCAAATATTTTGTATTTCGGGGGATGAAAAGAAGTAAAACTAAACGCTTTTATGCTTGCTTAATACAGCACATCATCTATCGTACTTCTTTCATCCTTCCTTTAAACTCTTAGATTTTAGAAAAACCATTTTTACCTCTAAACCTATTTTTTTTTTGTTTTGTTAATTTTGTAAATATCTATTTTTTTGTAAACTTGGAAATTTAGAAATAAAATAACGAAAAAAACTAATTGAGTTTTGTGTTAGATAGATAGATATTTTCTTTCTATTTTTCTATATTTTTTTCTATATACCTTTTTTTATACACAAATATATACATATATCGACTTTATGTATATTAAATTTTATTGCTTTAAGGTAAAAACAAAAAAAAAATTCACATATGTTTAGATGTATATATATAGATCCAGTATGATTAGGAGATTCAAGAGGAATGATGTTGTGCTGTATTGTACTTATATTGTGTTGTTAAAATTTGCACGCATTTCAGCGTGTATTTCATTTAAAGCTAGCATCCTTGGTCTGTTATATATATACTAGATATATGTGTGTGTATTATATATTTATAATTTTAGACGAAAACACCGAACGAAAAACTTAACATTTCAACTTGTTTTTGTGTAATAGTTGCTTTGAATATTTAAAAACATAAAAAAGTTGTGTTTAAATTAAGGAACTTATCGAAACGTGTAAAACCTTTTCATATAATTTAGGTGGTAATAAAGTTTGAATTTTTTTTTTTTTTTGGGTGGAAGTTAATTTTAAGGATATAATCATTTTATTAATTCATGGGATTTTATATAATAATCTATCATAATATAATAGATAGATGATAATTATTTAATATTGGGATTATTTTTAATTTCTTTCACATTCATTAATTGAACTTTTGAATTTTACTATATTCATTACAATTTTTTTGAGTCTTTATATTCATACAACGATTTTCCGTAAATTGGTAGTTTTCAATGTTTGATAATTCTACACATTTTCAGGACGGAAAGGCGGAATTGAAATCTAAAATTTCCATTGATATTAAAATTTTCTTATTTATTGAATTTTCTAGGCCTTCCAAATTCCCATCTTCAAATCAATATGTAGAGTATCGAATATACAAAAAATTCAATAATTTTCTTGTCAGAACGTCAACAGTTCATATATAGTTCATAGTTTCAAAATGATACGAAATTTCCTAAGTATATTTTTGAATCTACAAAATTATTAACATTCATTATTCATTAAGGTCAATTCTATTAAAATGCGTCTAATTTTATTTTATTATAGTTAGCATTCGGATCACTTCAAAATATAGCTTCAGTTTTTTCTTCGAATTGATATTTATTGAATAGTTGAATTGTTTTTCAATACTTGAATATAATACAAATGGCATATAGATCGTAATCTGTCCTTGCCACGCAATACCTTTCGAACTGTTTAAGATGTAAAAAAATAACTTCTTGAGGGTATCTTCATAAAGTTAATTAACTATCGGCAGTATCAAAATATTAATATATCCATTGAATCGGTTTAATCTAACACCTGAAACTAAAGTGTTCACAATATTTAAAGAATTACGAAAATTTATATATTGCAGAAGACTGGTAATTTGAAGATTAGAGAATTCAAAAAAGTTTAAAAAAAAATTCTATAAAATAATCAGGAAATGTAGAAACCTAGGTATCATATCTATTATAAAAAAATTATTAAATTTTAGAGATTCACACAATTAGATAATTTAAAACTTTGATTTCGAATTGGACAATTTTTAAGAAGTTCAGTTTAAAACAATTTAAAATCCAGACTGCTCAGTTGCTTTTAAAATTGGAATTGCCTGAAATTTGTAAATTTCGTTATTGAATTTTACAGAAATTAGTAAAGATTCGGAATTTCGATCTGTGTAACCCAAGAAAATGTATTTAATGAGTGAAGCAGCGATGTTTTATGATGACATATATTGTGTTACATTTACATTCAGGGTACTGGTGATAGTAGAAAGGGCAGCAGGCGTTCATAAATTATTATTGTGCAACTAGCGTTGCTCATTAGTCCAAGTAATATACGCTTCATATTGTGATCCGTCCTCCTTATGTAGATTAATTTATTAGGCCATTTTCTAACCAATAATTTAAATATATTTATAGGACGGCTATACAAAAATGGAAACCAAAACAAAGGGATTGCCGATTGAGCTAATGCGGTTTTAATGGAAATGATTTCGTCATTCAGCTTTGTTATTGAGAGTATAAGAATAGAATATAATTAGACATAGACAAATCAAAAAGTCATAATTCCTTCCAAATCCCACCTTGAACAAATTATTACTCCTTAAGAATTTGTGTTAGATTTAAATCCACTTAACTTAAGTCATAGACAATCATACTAGATTGCTCATTTGTGCAACAAAAGAGGAACAAATAAAACTTCTGATATATCCTATGTCAACACAACGATGATATTGAAAATGTTTTTTTTTCATTCATAAGCAGTGCAAATGAGAAATCTATAGTAATTTGTTTTGTTGATGGTTAATTAGCATTAAAAATTCGTAATCAACAGTTTCCTCTGGAAACAAACGATATCAAACGCCTAATAAATAAATTTCTGCTCTCTCTTAGTTAAATCATTAGGCTGACTAAACTGAACATACATAGGTTTGAAAATGAATTATAACGGCCGTGAATTATAGCTATGGCTTCATAACTCTGAAAGTTTTAGCTTGTTGCTTTGTATTAGCTAATACAAGAAAAGAAATAAAACGCCACCTTTATTGAAAGTTTGCTGACGAGAATGTTATCTTTCAAATTATTCTAAAGAACATAATCTGGCGCCAACAAATCACGTAGCCTTTGGAGAAACAGGATCGGCAAAACAGACGTTTTCACTCACGTCTCCTTTGTTTAATTGATTAAATTAACTTGTAGACTATTCTAAATCCTACTGTTTTGTTTTTTAAGAAATCATTTAATTGGAAGTGCGCTTCGTTATTCGTCGTTAATAAAGTTATGTTCTTCTATCATTCGTAAACTTTTCAAAATTATCTCCATAATGATCGATCACTGCGACATTTGACATTTCAGTTCGAGAAACCACCGACTGATTCCATTTTATTAACGCGCTATTCTATTATAGTTGCTTTTAACCCAGCCTATTCAAAGGATAACATTGATTTCTCCTCACCTACTCGTATATACTATTTTACAGAGCTGAGAAGGTTATAGTTAGCAATGGATCTGGAAATATGGCAGCTATTCCCCTTATAATTCTATATTTCTAAACAAACTACTAAATTACTAGTTGTAGATCCTTGTAATTGTAATGAGACTTCAGCAGATTGATTTTATAAAAAGAGTCTCATATTAATCTAATATCGAAGAACGAGGGAATTAAAGAAGTAACTCAAAAACTTGATATATTGCGTAATTCGATAAATTATTGATTAGATTTATTATATAAAAACTCAAAAAGTTCCTCAATGTTGAAAATATTCATTAGTTTATTCAATCTAATGACGATATAGTCTATTCTAAGATATCAAAGGATATATTAACACAAGTTGTAAAACCCTGAAAATGTTAAAATTGAAACAGTTAGAGATATTGGTAGATTTTTCTAATGTGGTTCAAAATAGTTTTGTAAATAGAAAACTAGCGTAGATGCACCAAATTAATTGAAACTAGTCAGGTTTCTGAATAACTCAATATGTATATTATGCACACTAATTTACTGTCTGGGAATCAAATTGTAGACTAAGTTAATCTCTTAAATTGTATTTGCAAGTAGTTTGGTGATCCATCATTTTTGGGCAATCGGACAGATATAAAATTTAAAAAATACAACCAGCTTGTTTGCTTATTTGATCTTTAACCCATTACACTTCCGAATTCTAACATATTTTGGGATTTTCTTCATAATCCTATAGCGTGTAGCGTTTCCCCTTCTTGATGCGGTATCAGATACTAAATTTAACATCAGCAATGTGCTTTACTAAAACACACTGGTTTAAGTATTAAGTCTAATCAAAACTAAAGCGCTCTAACAGAACACGTATTGGTTTAAAAAGAATATATTTTTTTTTCATATATAAATTCTCATTTTCCAGAATATCCCCGAATGATCTAATCCTACAACATGATCATACTGAACACCTTGCATTTAAAACCATATTCAATACACTTAAATGGATCAAGAAATAAAAAACAAACGACTTCTTTTTTAAATCATTTTTAAATTTCAAAGCAAATTTTTACAGACAAAAATCAAGAATGAAGTTTTAGTAATTATTTTTAGTATTTAATTATAATTAATAAATAATATTTATTTAAAAATATATTATACAATATTTTTTTCTTTTTTTCTTCTATTATTTATTTTTAATTACAGAACAATGGATGGTAAAGAAAAGAAAGATAAGAAAAAGAAAGGTTTGTTTTAATAATTAAAAAATTAATTAATAATTAATGTTAATAATATATATATATATATAATTTAATTTTTGTGACAACAAAACGAATATTTTACAATTTTTTTTTATACATATACATATATAATTTATTTTAAGTTTTTTATTTTATTTAAAATATACATCTGTATTATTTTATTGTCACAAAAATTTTATAAAAAAACCAAATATTTATAATTAATTTTAGATACAAAAAATTAAAAATAAATAATTATTTTTTTTATTATGCATTCTCAAAAACACAAACAAAAGAATTTATTTTATTTTAAAATTAAAAATAAGCACGGAAATTAAATTTAAAAATATTTAAAACAAATTTATGTGTATTTAAAACGAGTATGTAATTAAATATATTCTTATATATATAATATAAACTTATACCTAATGTAATGGGCTCAAAATTAAATAATTAATTAAAAATTAAATTATATATTATATATAAATTTGCTGCCATAAATAAAGAATAAATAGAAACAAACAAATATTATAAAATTTGCATTCGAATTATTATATAAATTAGAGATTTTTATTTTTTAATTTTAATTCCGTTTTATAAATTAATTATTAGATTATTAATAAAATTTATAATATAAATTTAAAAAAATGTAATAGGCTTATTTTATTATTATTATTATTATTTTATATAAAATAGCAATAGCGCATTTGTTTTGGAAATGGGAAGGTTAGGAAATTTATTTTCAGGTATGTAAAAATAGCACGTGGTGTAGCGCCATTTTGTCGTTAAAATTTTTAATTTTTTTTTGCTTGTTTTTATTTTATTAGATTTGAAAATAGCGGTTCAGATATAAATACATTGTTATGTGCACGCGCTTTATGCTGACTGCTCCGATTGCAGCAGCACGAGAAATAAGATAGTTTTCTTAGTCTTCCATTAATAAATTTTATTTCCTCTGCCATTTTATAATAAATCCTCCCATTACACACTACTACTTAGTCCTTATATACATATATATTTTAAAGCTCACCACATTTTCTGAAAAAAAAAATTCCTTTAATTAAATTTAGCATAATTGTATAAATTAAAAAAAAATAGAATTATGATAATTTTAAAAATTAAAATTAATAATATATTTTTGACAATAGAGAACATAAATCGAAATTAAATTTTTTTTAAAAATAATATTTTAGACTCTCTCAGCTTCTTCACCATTTCCAAATAAATATACATATGTACTAAAATAAAATGCAAAATAAACGAACTAAATCAATTTAGCAACACCAATAAACATAAGTAAATAAATATATTCCATTAAATAAATAAAATAAAATCATTCTAAATAATAAAAAATATATATTTTTATTCAGTATTTTTCTAATTATTTCCTAATTTAATTAAATTTTTTTTTTTTTGTTAATTTTTTTTCCAAATAAAATTTTTGCTCAAAAATCACTTAAGAAAATTAAAAAAATTATTTCATATACAAATATAAATTACAAAAAATATATTATATTTATATTATTATTACTACTATTATTAATAAAATAGATAAAAAATGTGTAAAATAAAAATTAATTATAAAAAAGAAACAAATACTTTAAATAAATATAAATCTTATTTTTTATTTTATTTTGATTTATTAATTTTTCATTACGGCCATATTAAGAAATTTTATCTTTAACGTGTGAAGGTAAGTTGTATTATAAACTACTGAGTATTATTCGATTGTACCATTTCAGATTTCCGTACAAAAGTTTAAAATATGAAAAATGTCGTGCCCAATATTTGAGGCTATTCCATTGAATTTAAATTTGATATTCCAACTCGCGACATCTTATGTGGCTGGCGAATAAACCAATTCATGTTATCAGGATGAATATTCATCATAACATGTTAATATCCAATCTTCAAAGCGTATACAAGTTTTTATCAAAAAACTAATGCTGATATTAGGTAGTTGATAGCATAAACTGTTATTAAACTGAAACTCGTCTGGTTGTAAATAACAATGCAGACCTGTTATTCTGTGTAACAAATAGAATCTTTAAACTGTCGATTTATACTATATCGTCAGTATCTTTCGATGTAGTTTAGTTTCTGACTGTGGTTCTCTCCAGAGAAGACTGGCTGCGTCATGAGTTATTCAAAATGGGATGGGAAAGTCCTGATTACCTCTTCGTCCGTCTCCCTATCCAACTGCTATAAAGAAAGCAATAGGCTGGATCTCTATTCTTGAATTCAAATTCGTATAAATATTGTACGACACAAAGAACAAAATAGGAACTAAATTTTTTATATTGAAACAGATATCCGAGAATTAAAAGCCGCAAACAAATTCAAAATAAATCTCCCAATGAACACATGACAGTGTAAAATTATTTGGTCCGAACGGATTCAAAAATACCAATTCATTATAGTATTTTTGTATCGTATAACGATACGTATCGTATTTAGGAATAAGAGCCCAGGTTGAGATATCAGGTTTTTTATCAAGACATCTTATGAAATTGTCTACCTTGTTATTAAACCAATTCTTGCAAACAGTGAGAAATTAACATTAATTAATTAATTAAAACAGTTTTAAAGACCATTACTGGCCCCTTACTGAGTCAACAATTCGGCTCCAGCGGTTTCGATCCCGAGCATGGTCTTCATACTGTCTAAGACAATCTGAAGAGGCCAAGTCGTTCTCTACACCGTGGAGCCATCGTCGCCTGCAACGACCTCTGCGCCTACCATATGGTGGCTCTCCTTTCAGAGATCGCTGCACAATTCGTTCCGGATCAGCACGCAGAACGTGCCCGAGCCAGCGTACTCGCTGAGATCTTATTTCATGTACAATATCGGGGATCTTCATCAGATCTCTGATCTCGATATTGTACAGAGCTCGGTAGGTACCATCTATTTCGCGTTTTGGGTCGTAAATCACACGCATGACTCTTCTCTCAAATGTTACGAGCCATCTCTCGTACTCATCCGTCAGCGCCCAACTTTCACATCCAAACATAACAACGGGCCTGATCAACGCTTTGTAAAGCTTCAGCTTCACGGCACTTGATAAGTGTTTAGATTTTAGCAGTGGCCTTAGAGGATACAAAGAACGACTGCCAGCTGCCAGCCGCACTTTAATATCCTCACCCACACTGTTATCGTGAGTGATAAGAGAACCCAAATATTTGAACCTCCTCACTCCCTCAAACGTGTGGTGGCCACTACTAAAATCTGATGTGCCATTGTCCCTAAAACCAGAGATCAGGTATTTCGTTTTGGACTCATTGATCTGAAGTCCAACTGAAGCTGAAAACTCTACAAGCCGATCAAGTATTTCTTTCACTCCGTTGCTGTTCAGTCCAATCACGCATATATCATCTGCATATGCAAGCACCTGATTGGACTGGCGATATAAGATGTTACGCTGCAGTGTTTCAGTTTTACGAAAGATGTATTCCAACATGAGATTAAAGAGTATCGGGGAGCATCTCCCTGCCGAACACCCGAGTTAACTACAAAACTTGTCGATAGCCTGTTCTCAACTTTAACACAGCATTGGGACTGCGTCACTGTCATCCTACATAGTCGTACCAGTTTTGTTGGAATTCCTAGGTATTTCAGGGCAGACCATAAACTCTCTCGATTGATCGAGTCATAGGCCTGCCGGAAATCCAGGAACACCTGATGTACGGGGATGGATGTCTCATAATATTTAGATAGAATCATCCGCACCGAAAAGACCTGATCGGTGACTGATCGATTCGGACGAAATCCTCCTTGATAGTCACCAACCAAACCCTCCGCTAGAGGAGTGATTCTATCCAATACAATGTATGACAGTAACTTGTACGCTGTGCAAAGGAGAGCTATACCGCGATAATTCTCACACTTCAAGCGGTCTCCCTTCTTGAAGATGGGGCATATCGCGGCCACTTTCCATTCGTCAGGCATAACTTCGGTTCGCCATACTAATCGAATAAGGTCGAAAAGACAGTTCAACAAAGTATCCCCTCCAAATATCAAGAGCTCCGAATTAATGCAGTCCACTCCAGGTGCACATTCCTCAAATCTCCGCAGTCTGTATTAGAGGTGGCTCAACAACAGTCTGTGACGCATGATGGACATCAAGCAGGTCAGTAAAGTGTCCACTCCATGCGTGAAGTACTGCGTCGATGTTGACACAGAGGTTACCATCCCGGTCCCGAATGGCGGTTGACGTAGGCCTGAAAGTATGGTGCAGTCCAGTAATTCCTTTAAAGAAATTACGCGAACTACGCTCATTGCTGAGTTGTTGTACTTTCAGAAACTCAGCCTTCCACCATTCTCTCTTCTTCCGTCTACAAATCCGCTTAGCTGCCCTTCTTGCAAGAGCAGCCTTGTTTTTCCTCGCGATTGTGAGACGTTGTTGCACTTCATTATGGGCTATATTTTGTTGCTCAATTGCAAGACGACACTCGTCATCAAACCAATCATTCTTGGGTCTGACTTTCACTATACCGAAAGTCTGTTGAGCAGCACTGACAACCGAAGTTTTCAGTATCTCCCAGACAGAGTTCACGCAGTCAGACTGGTAATTAGCTTCATTAATGTTGTCACTGACAAGATCCTGATATCGTTTCTTTTGATCTTCATTTATCAGACCTTCACAATCGAAACGTACCATGCGTTTGGCTGTGTTCCCAGACCTGTACGAAAGCTTCCATCGTAGCTTTGCAGCGACCAAATGATGATCGCTGCCTACGTATTTGGTTGCTGACCGATAAGTTCTCACATCCTGCACAACCTGAGCCCGTCCTTTAGAAACTAACACATCGTCAATTTGGCTGCGGGAAGTTCCGCGAGGATGTGTCCATGTCTCAAGATGCATATGTTTGTGAGGGAAGAATGTGCTTGCTACTCTAAGATCATGAGCAACCGCAAAGTCCATCATTCTCTCACGATTATCGGTCGCAGTTTCGTGTCGGGAGTACGGACCTATGTTTTCACACAAGTCGGTCTGATTTCTGCCAGCTCTAGCATTAAAGTCCCCAATTACCATTCTAACATCGTGTTCGGGTATAGAACCCATCAGATTGTCCAAGTCATTGTAAAATGAGTCTTTATATTGGGGCTAGCTGACTTCTGTGGGCGCATGTACACAAATTATCGACAGGTTAGCTAACTTCATGCGCAAGCGAAGCTTACACAATCGGTTATTGACTGCTTGGAAATCCAAAACAGCGTTCTTTACCTGCGGCCCAAGAAGAAATCCAGCTCCAAGATTTCCGAGGTCATCTCCACTGTAGAGCAATGTATAGCCCTGGGACACATGGTCTCCACTTTTAGGCCAGCGAGTTTCTTGAAGAGCAACGAGTTCCAGCCGATACTCCTTCATGCACGTGATTAGGCCCTCTAACGCTCCTGGTTTCCTTAGTGATTGCACGTTCCACATGCCGATCCTAAATCTCGTGTTCGGGTACTTGAGCGGGGGTCCGGTGTTGTTTTGGCGGTATCCATTTTTCTTTTTGTTGACTTTATAAACATTTTATTTTTTTTACGGATGCGGGTCGTCAGCCCAGCGATCCAACCGTTTAGTCGCCTCCTACGACAAGCAAAGGATACTGTGGTGGTAATCTTGGGAAACATGTTCGTGCAATTTTGATTTACGAGACATGTGAGTGCCCCCCAACCACAGGGTCCAAGAAATTAACAAACAATTTTAAAATCAAAAACCAGCAATCAGTGTTTCCATTATAATTGCTCACCACACAAGTTAAAACATGAGAATATACATTAATACATATTGCAAATATAAGAAAAATTGTTAAGAGGTTTAAAAATGCATCTGTTCGAAATAATGATTTACAATGCAATGTAAAAGAAGAAAACTTAAAGCGAGAATGGTGATTGATTTATTAATTATTATTGTATTGTAAGACAGGTTTAAATTGTAGCTATGGTAGATAATTTTCGGGAATTTTGAAAAGCTTAAGAGATTTAAACCTATAAGTAATTTGTATAATTCGAAACTTGAAATGATTGCTTTACAACCATTTAAAAAATCAGTAGAAGCTCTAAGCCGGCAGGGTGCTTCATGGCTATCGAGCATTTTAAAGTTAACCCGGGTGTTCGGGAAGGAGATGCTCGGTCCTCGACAATATTTAATCTCATGTTGGAGTACATCTTTCGTAAAACTGAAACACCTCAGCGCAACATCTTATATCGCCAGTCCAATCAGGTTCTTGCATATGCAGATGCACATATGCGTGATTAGACTGAATAGCAACAAAGTGAAGAAAATACTTGATCCACTTGTAGAGTTTTCAGCTTCTTTTGGACTCCAGATCAATGAGTTAAAAATAAAATACATGATCTCTGGTTATAGGTACAATGGCACATGAAATTTTAGTAGTTGTCACTACACATTTAAAGGAGTGAGGAGGTTCAAATAATTGGGTTCTCTTATCACTCACGGCAACAGTATAGGTGAGGATATTAAAAAGCGGTTGCCAGTCGTGCTTTTTATCCTCTAAGGCCACTAATAAAATCTAAACGCGGTGAAGCTGAAGCTTTACAGAGCGTTGTTCAGACCGTGGTCATGTATGAATGTGAAAGTTGAGATGATGAGAGAGGGCTCTTTACATTTGAGAGAAGAATCTTGCGTGTGATTGACCCAAAACGCAAAGAATGGTACATATCAAGATCAGAGATGAGGTAAGTGTATTTGAAATCAACAAGGTTGAATATTTGAAAAACGGCCCAAAAATAAAATTTTTGAGATTGGAACACACAAAATTAGTCTGTACGGAATTTTCGAGCAATCTAATAATAGCCGTAGTTCTTGGCGTATGATCTGATCCGGATCAGATCATGGGTCTGTTTTTTTTTGATATCGGAGAAATCAGAGACATCAGAGAGATTATTTATCGGATATATTCGATAATTTTTTTCTCTGAGTTTTATCTGTCAGATCAAAAATATTTTATTTTGTGTTTTTTTTTAGTATCGGAGAAATTATTTCAGATATATTTTTTTCGAGGTTACAAGTGGATTTAAAGCGAAGTGGTCAACAAGCGAATTTTTTAAATTAATTTAATAAAAAACATAATAAAAATAAATAAAAATAAATTTTAAATTTAATAGAAAACATAAAAAAAACTGCTAAAACATAAAAACGTCAAACAAAAATCCGTACTTTTTTTCAGAGAAAAAATATCGTATCTGATAATTATCCGAGCGTAAAAAAAAACGACTCAGAGAGATAATTTTTTTCTCGGATATTAAAAAAAACGCATATCTTGAATTTTGACAGTAAATTTATCTCTCCGATTTCTCCGATATCAAAAAAAACAGACCATATGCTTTCCTTTCATTTGTATAGCCGCGTTTCATGAAATCAACACAAAAATTGTATTATATTTTGTTTTTAGGTCATTATATTGATCCTAGTAGCATTTTGGGTCAAAATTTTGATACAAAAACAAAAAATAGTACAATTTTTGTGTTTTTTTTATGAAACGCGGCTATGCAAATGAAAGGAAAGCATATATGATCTGATCCGGATCAGATCATACGCCAAGAACTACGGCTAATTATGACTTAAAAGCTAATAAAAAATAAATTAAATTTTCTTTCGATCACCATTGATCTAACTTCAAATCTTTAGATAATCGAGCGATTCACAAACAAATAGAAATAAAAATCGCATTATGTTTTTTGGTCAAAGCTTGGTTATGAGTGACAATGGCCAATAGAGGTTCGCTACATATAACGATTAGCTTAAATGGAAAAACTGCTTAGCGGCATTATCAAAACTGTAAACAAGGGTACATAGCACTTGTCACCTTTCCAACAATCTAACATAAACGATTTGGTAAGCTAAGTTCATTCAACAACTAAATATAAGTTATTACCTACAGCAAGTTTTCCTAGTTTGTGAAAAATAAAAATAATTTCAGCTCAGTTTTCAAGCTGTAGGCTTATGTTGACTACTTCGACAGTTTTATGCAGATCAGTGATGTGACTCAAAAATGTTTTAAGGTTCGCGAAATTTTCTAGAAATTAGCAAATTTTGTAAAAACCTCTGAAATATGAAATTTAGTGTTCCCCCGTAATGTATATGCATTTAATTTTTTAACATCTTCGTGTTCGAAGAGAATTTTAATTTATGCTTCGTAGATAAGAGATCTTATAAATCAAATTTTAAAGTTTTTTAGAAGTTGAAATTTCACTTAAAATAAATCCACCCATAAACCTAAGTAGAAGAATAACATCTAGGAGTTTCCAAGTGTCACTCAGTACTTAGTATGCTATATCGAATTAACTAATTACAAAATGAATAGTAAACAAATTTTTTTTGGTAAATATTTGTGATTGAAAATTTTCCGTTAACGTCATGACGCAAATTAGGGGATTAGTAAATGGATTTGCTCATTAATAATGGATAAAATGAATTAACCATTGAGTAATTTTTGAAACCTCGGAAAAAGATATGCTGCTGAAAGATAAGAACCCTTTCTATTGAAAGATTACAGGCTTAATTATATTGAAATAAAATTGTATATTGTAAAATATTCCACTAATTTGTGGGACAATAAGTATGACATAGAGTTGTCTTGACTCTTGAAGATATGCGTGCATTATGAATGCGATTGAGCACGGTGTCCTACATGATTAAGCCAGATTGTTATGTCATGAGGGTTTGTTTCATTTTCTTATGCATAATCGAGTGTTTTAATGAATTGTTTGGATTATTTTAACTTTCCTATTGGTTTGTAAAGCTAAGCTCTCAAAATGTTTATCAATTTTAGCATCATTAATTGTATGTGACTGTGAGGCATTCATTAAATGTATTAAATTTGGCATCAATTAAAATGTTGAACTGCTACTGCAATAACCGCAATTAAAATATTTAGACCGAAAAACATACAAATTGCGGGTTAAATGTCCGCCTCAAACATCCTAATCGCGGTTTGAATTACATTTTTACTACATCGTCATATTTATAAAATATACTCAGAACTATTAATTTCTAGAATGCGTGTATGTATCGTATTTCAAATGGTTCTCCGTAAACTCTAGTAGTTCACTGCTATTATAGTTGTTTCGTAAATTGGTGGGGATTTTTTTAAAGTATCTAGTTAGAGAAAGCTGTAGCCTTAGAACTTTGTAGGCTCGTAAATGCCACCTCTTTTGTAGTAATAATCGCTCTTCTCGGTCACCGAGAGTTCATTAAGGTAACTCTGGATGCCTTGGTCTTATTATTCTCTCAATGCTTCTTTCAGAGCTTTAAGCCCTATTTAATTTCCAGTTTAGCATAATGGAGAATTTTGGTGCTGCCATTACAGTTCGCTTTAGATTAACGGCAGAACATTAGGTAAGGGCTTATTTACTATTACAGAGCCGCTAATATCAGGAGTGGCCGTTACTGGTGTTTTTATTATATGTGTTAAGCTATCGGTTGCCGCAAGTGTCCGTGATAAATTTTCTGCCAACGGAAACTCAATATAGACCTAAGATATTTTAAAGATTTTTTGTTTATTTAACATCCTTGTGTTGAAAAACAGGTCTGATGGACTTGTGATATTTTTAAATTGGAATTTCAGTTCACATGAGTATTCTGGAGTTTTGTCGAAATGGATTTCAGGATAGAAAGTTTGAAAATAACTTATCTGGACCACAGATGGGCTGAAGGATGGATTAACATTTTTAATTGGGTCATGTGACATATCAAACGAAGCATATTTTTTATATAATTTTGTGAATTTTTAATTAAATATTAATTTGCATAGAATTTTTATATTTATTATTTCAATTAAGCGTTATTATTCTTCGTTAACAGCTCTACTTTTATTCACTTTTACAGAAAGTAAGTATCTCCGGTAAATTCTGAATTATTTCAACCTAAAATCTCCCTATATACACGTCTGTATGATAAAGTCATGTGATGTACCGAGATCCCTTAACTCGAGATTAGAGAAAATGTACATTTTCAAACTCTAAATTTGGCCATATTTTTAAATAAAATAGTGATAAAACTAATTCAGCAATTCGAAAACGCCACCGTGACTAATCAGACAATATCTAGTGAACTAATTACTTACGTTCTGAAACATAATTTATAGCGCATGGCTTAACAGTTAATCGGGTTAAACTAAGCATTTTCATTAAATTGTTCGTGTATCGGGACCGAGTATATGGAATACTCTTTAATTTGCTGTGAAATATTATTTTAAAGTATCACAATATTCCATTTCACCGTAAAATCTCTCGATCTGGTTAAAATGCTAATAGGTATAAGATATTTTATATATTGAACTGGCAACTTATCATTTACATATTGGAAGGGATTCATAAGGTCAGATTAAAAGTGTCTGTTCCAAAGGACTAGCATAGACACAAACTGGTCCATAGCTGTACCACATAAAATGTCTTCTTCGAGTAGTGAACCACCCAACCATACTGAGCATTCTACGAAATGTTGAAAAACACTGCCATCGATCTCATTAAGATCCATCAAGTCATGAAGATGGGGAGCTCCCATAATTGTCATTCTGCTTTGCCCTTTACAAGGACTGTTTCTTTTTCTCCTCCTGATCTTCGCTGCTACGATACTAATCATAAGCGTGGATGCCCATTCTGCTCGTATATTTCCCTATGAGAGAGTGTTCCGTTATAACTATAATGACCATGCTGATATGGTGCCGCCGCCGAAGGTGCAGTATTGGCCAGATCTGCTTAGTTATTACGCACTAGTTTGCGTTAGACCATTTATTATTCGCTGCTCTCATAGCTTCTCCCTAAAGCATCAGTTTACATGGAGCAAGCGGTATTTCAATATACCTTCGACGTAAGGAAATGAGATTGAAGTGTCCATTACATGACAACCTCAACCAGTCTCTGACTTCCATTATCACGATATTCTTAGTCTGAAATACACTGTAAAAGAAGGGAATACAAAAAGAGAGATTCACTTTCAGTGCCTCATAAAAAATACCACACCGACTCGCATCCCTTTTTGAACCATCCGCGAAAAAAACAGAATGCCTTATTTTTCATGACTGCCTCCCTCATCCAGTTCTCTCACGACGGGATAGCATAATCGATCGTATCATAGGGATACCTATGAATGTACTATGTTACAGCAGGTCCACAAAGAGAAGGATTAGAGCCGTATGACTGGGCATGCTGCCAATTATTTGTGAGTGAGATAAAAGAAGAATCTTCAAAGCGTTGGTGGTTGCAGTCATGGGTGCTCCATTTATGCACACTTAGATAAGCAGGCTACATTTAAACTTTCATTACAAATTTCGGGCCATGCTTTTTAAGGCTGACAATCAGACCAGTCTAAACAGCAGTCCGCCGTCTACCCCCAGACGTAAAAGTGCCCGAGGGATCGCCTACGGGCTGACGTTGCTGAAAGCCCCTTCTATATCCAGGAATGTTACCATAGAATATTCCTTGTAATCAAAAGATTTCTTAAAACGACCAATAAGGAAGTGGAGAGCTGTTTCCACCGGTCTTCCCGTACAGTACGCATTTGGGAATTTCGTCAGCTCATTCGGCTCGATTGAGCCTCTAATGTTACTTTCTATTTATCTTACTAAGAATTTTAATAGAAAGAAGGATCAGCTCATAGACCTAAGGCCATTGGGATTGCAATGAGAGCCTTTTTCCCGCCTTAGATATAAATATTACATTTATTTCAGTCCATTTACCATAGGAATGTGACAACATTTTAGGCTATCTTTGAAGAGAACTTCACGCCAGGTTACGTCAATAGTTTGCTGGACATCCGCAGGTATGCCCACCGGAGTTTTATCTTATTTACTATATGACTCGCGAGGCATTTTTCCCTTTTTAGTTTAGACCTCCAGAGATTGTCCACCACAAATAGTTCATATTCCATCTGGTCGTTGAAGATAGCTTGGGATGGAAGGAATCGAAGGTAGTACCTTACGTGGCCTAGCCGCCACTGACGATTCCTTTATTTTACCACAGCAGAGCCTCTAGACTCTTGTTTCGGCACTTTTTGTCGGCAGGTTTAAGTCTTAGTACACTTAAATTAATTAAGTGTACTAAGACTTATTAAAAGTGGCACAACAATAATTTGGAGGCTCTACTGTGGGAAAATACGGGAATCCTCAGAGGCCACGTAAAGTACCATCTTCGAGTCCTTCCATCCTGAGTTACCTACAACGACCGGATGGAACATAAACTATCTATATTTTTCGAAAAGCACTCGGTTTCCTTATCCAAACGTTTTGGATAAAATATATACAATTACTATTGCGGCATACTTCACAAACTTATCTTTTTAATTGATTACCGCTTGATTTAAAATCATGATTAATTATATTCGAGCACTTTAAAATACTCTCATTTTTAATTTAATTACAAAAATTGTATTTCCGCCTACAGGACACTATAAACTTATTAACTTTGATTTCGTATGCCTTATCAGTTCGCAATATCTAATATCTTATCATTCCCCTAAATTTTTATTTTATCGGCATAAAGATAAGAAACAGACACAATTTTTGGTATTGACTTCGAATTATTTATTTATTTTTTATTAACTAAGTTCATAGATATATAGTGCGCATATTTTCAGCGGTAGTTGGTTGGGAGTCGAAGTCGACAAACAAATTAAAAAAAAAATCAATCAACTTTTGTGCTGTGTGCTATATGAACATTACAATTTTGATGTGGTGTACAAATGTGTGGTACGTGACTAATGGAATAACATAGAATTGAAACCCCTTGAATTTGAAGAGAATTACGCAAAACAATATGTACGTTTATATATGGTTACCGGTGATAATTTTAATTGTGACAGTTGTATGGGTATCGGTTGTAAGTGATCGCGATTTACTATACGTATACGATGAAGTTTGGTGAGATTGATAATTTTTTTAAAATTTTATTTTAGTATTTCTACGATAAACGGAAATATGCTAAAAATGTTCGGGGGGCAAGTAAGTAATGTTTTAAAATTCTTAATTACAATTTACTGCTACTATTTGCTTTTTCTATTTGTTTTGGGTTGGGTTTTAAATTTTTTGAAAAAAATGTAGATGCACGCTTGATTTGTGATAGTGAATGTGATAAAAAATTAATGTCCAAAAAATTTATGGTTTACAATTTAAATTAAGACACTTGCCATTATATTTCAGTATCAATCGATCGAGATCACTCACATGTTAATGATGATCACGATTATGATACCATCAAACAATATGGTGCGATCAGTTATTATTTGATCAATTATTGACCTACCAGTTGTGATCGTAAACTGCCGATAGTTGAGCGAGTGTATCCGAGGGTAGCAAATATGGTCACGGCTTTAAATACAAAATGCAAAAATGTTGTGCCGGCGAAAAATTCGACGATTCACATGGGAGCATAATGAAATCCCGGTTAACAAAATCCTGGTTTTAAAAATCTTGTTATTTTCAGAAAAATGGTATAAAATCGTTGACATGATATTGAAACCATGATTTTGAAAGCCAAGATATCGACACCAACCCGATTCAGACAAACTAACTTTAGAAATTAGAGCAACACCTATTTTTGATTTTTAATTTTCAATTCATTCCCGTACAAACAATATTTTTTTATATCAACCCCACATGTCTTGCAACGTGACACGATCGATAACGGACTTTATCAACCTTTGCCGTTACAAAATAAAGAGAAAATATAGTTGCATCCGTTTAGTGTTTGATTGTGTGTGTATGTAAGTTTGAACACACTTCGAAGTCTAAAATAATGTTGAATTTTTTATTTAATTAAGTAAGATGCACTTCAAAATGTACATTTATATATGGTTACCGGTCTTAATTATTATTTTGATTGTGTTGTGGCTATCGTTTGTATATGTCATCAAGATCTAGTGACGTGGCGAATTTTGGTGAATTAATAATTATTTATATTTTATTTTTAGTATTGTTACGATAAACGGAAATTTGCTAAAATTGTTCCGGGAAGTAAGTGTTTTAATTAATTGCATTTTACGATTATTTGTATTGTCTATTTGTTTTGGGTTGGGTTTTATAAATAACCGAGATTGAGTGTTTATGTTTTTGTGATAGTAAAGTTGATAAGGTATACCAATGATTTTATAGCGTTGTCTATAGGTAAAATTCGATTTAATAGTATGTAGAGTTTTCACAGTTCTAGAATCAAGCTGTATTTTCGCATTTGAAATATTCTAACTGACCGACTTTTCAAATTTTTTTCAATTTAGATTATGAATAAGGAATTGTTATAATGGCGATACCAATCTATTTATATAGTTTAGCGAATATAATTTAATCATGCATGAAACAATGAACATTCTATTTTGGGTCAACTGGGCGAATATACCCTCCCGAAAAATTATCTCAAAATCATTTTTATCATAACAAAAATTAACGAAAAACAACTTATCGTGGATAATTGATAACACGGGGCCCTAATCCCTCTTTTCAAAGACAAATCTATTTTTGCCATAAAATGTAAAATTTACAATTTAGTCACACCGCGTAAATATATTATACGAAATTAACCTGATTTCGCGGTTAAATATGGATTTTATATTTTGGATAATATTCAGCCTGCTGGTAACGTTATTTTTTGTGCTCGCATCTGTAAGTAGTGTAATAATGTCGTCCCGAATACAGCGGCTGTGCGCCCTCCGCAGCGAAATCGGATAAGTTTTAATATTTTTATATTCGCTCTATATTTCAGTACAATTATGCCCGATTCAATACTCGGCAACGGAATGTTATACTTACGAGTAAGTAGTGATGATATAGTTTTGGTTGGCAAGTGTCCGTGTGTGTGTATTCAATCTTATCGATCGCAAATTTCACGATTATTGATAAGAAAATCACCTAAGATTATGATTTTTAGTGTTAAGCTTATTGATTCGAGTTCTTTGTTGTGAGTTTTAAACATGGATCCGCTTTGGATAGTTTTTATTACAGTAATTACGGTTATAATAATAGCTAGTGTTGTAAGTGTATTGTTTTGTACATAAGTATAATATATAAGCATTCTGTGTGTTGGATTTCATTTAGATCTGTCTGCTTTTTAGTTGGAATATTTTAAATATAGACGGGACAAAGGCAATGGGCTCGTTAATTTAGATAGTAGTAAGTGAATGAAATTTTTTGCAACGAACAAATTTTATCAATAATTTTATTATGTATAGATACAACGAGCAGTGGAACAGGTGTAGTGTATACCATTCCAACAACCCATCAACTATCGTCTTCATATCCAACGATGAATACGCAGAACAATGGTGGACCTGTATTTATTGTGCAAGATACTCCGCCGTCGTATGATCAAGTGGTAAATATGTGTCCACCACCTGGACCTCCAGGATCGACCTCCGCTACAAATACAACACTCACCACGACCACCACAATACATGAGCGATAATATTATGGATGTGATATAAATACTTTATCGTTCCGTTATTTTAATTTTATTTGTTTTTATAAAAAATTAATTATTTATGCATAAATTAAATATAAGTTTGATCACAATTCGTTTATGGTGTGTTTTATTATTTTCTCTCGGTCATTTTAATTTTCATCATCACCTAACTGCAGTAGCATTCGTCACTGATGCGGGTACGCTTAGTGAGGTCTCGTTTACTAGTTCGATGGGTTTCGAAAATACGATCGCTTGATCATAGCTCGGTAGATCGTCATCATCTGTAAATTAAAAAAATACAATTGCATGATAAGATTTATGGAGTGTATTTGCCTCCTTTTATTAATGGAGATCTATTAAGGTTAGGTTATCTGATTATCTTGTACGAGCGATTTCGATAAGAACCACTTGATGGTTCGCGGTTATATCTTATCGCGTCGCAAGTTTTTTGTCACCATATAGTGTTCAACGTTGTACTTTCCCATCGAGATAACGCAAATAAAGAGATATAAATATTGTTTACTTACAAGACTTATTTGTATCCTCTGTCGATCTTGGCGTGGTTCTTGGCATCCCTACGGCAATTTCATATGGCACTGGTTCACGATTTGCTTCGATCGTGTAAATTGGAGATATTATATAGGTTTGTCCTGTAAATAAAACAAAACATAAATTAGCACTTTACAATTCAAGATATTCATAGATGGACACCAACACGCACTCTCTATTGTAATACTATCGTCACGAAGACGATCTAAAAGTTGGGTTTCCCTACGCGCCCGTTGGAACATTATAAATTTTAATGCGATATACGAAAGTAACATCACGATAAATAAAAATATAAATCCAATGGGATCCATCTTTAATATAGTGTGTAGTAGTTGCGACGGCAGAATAATAGTCAATATATTTTCAAATTGGTTAAGTTGATTGATTATAATTATTTCGCCGTTCGTATGCGATAAGATATCACGTCGTGTATGTCAACAAGATTTTGTCGCATACATCTGTAGATATAATACCTAATGTTCGTGTTCGGGTCTGTGCGGAATCGATGCTGTGAAATTTGTTTTACTTTTAGATTAGATAGTTTGATATACGCATACATTCGTACGTGTTATCGTCACGAACTAAGAAATGTTTGGTTTAATTTAGAACAAGTTCCCCGATAGAAATCTGAAAGCAGCACTTCAACTCTAAATAGTGATTAGTCTTCGGTTAAATAAAATTTTACACATGAAACCAGTTAATACCAGAAATATAGAAATGATTGAACTCGAATTTGGTTCTGCTTACGTTATCAGTCGACACAAAAATCAATACAAACGAATGTGATGAAACCCTGTTTATACAAATAAAGTGTCGTCATCACGATTGATAAGATTATAAATGTTGTGTAGGCAAGTTCCGCATGACCGTAGGATACAATTCGATCGAAAATTACCTAATTTATTGGATTGTTATTCAACATTTAGTTCGATTTCGATAGTATTATTGGCCATCATATTACATGCGCACTTAGAATAGTAAATTTTTTATAGATATGATGAGTAAAATTATAAAAAAATGAAATCAATATTTTATCATTCAACCATTATTTACAATAATCTTATAAAATTTACTGTGTGCCGATTCGTTATACCGAATCATTATCAAAGTATGTATAATGAATGTGAATGAATAGATCGCTCAATAAATTTTAGTCCGCACCAAGATAGCAAGTATAAATTGAAAATTCCGGTGATCAGAGAAGAACAAAATATTTTGTATAATAATAAAATGGCCAAAATCACTACTGAGCTTTAAAATTTTTCTTGAGAGCTTTCACAAGCGAAATTCCAATTTTAAATGTTAGATCCAAACCTGCGAATCTTAAAAAGATTCCACTGAAATGTAATTCTAAATTTATTTGAGAGCTTCGACGCGAAAACTTTGTATAATTAATAATAATTAGGATTAAGCTGGATGTATGACCATATTAAGTATTCAGCTCAGTTTATCGCCAATTTACATCCAAATAATCTATAAATTCATTTATTGAATGTAAATTCGCAATTTGGTTTTTTGTAATTGAATATTATTTTTTTAAATGTTTTTCTCGTAAATACATGGCCGGATATCAGCACTACAATTTATCGATTTCTACAATTTGCACAAATAACCATTTCAAAATATTTTCACAGAAACCACTTAATCGTAATTTTCATTCACCCACATAATATAACAAACACTGTAGATAAAGAATACGAATTCCGCCGAAATGTGAATTAAATATGTATAAAAAAACAATTTCAACACTTGAGCAGAATTTCGATCTAGGTATGAATATTAAACTTACGAACTGATCGTTGAACAGCTGGTGTAACGTTAGTCGCTGAATTATTATCATTTATTCCAAATCGATCATACCGTTGAGCTTCAGCATCTCGTTCATTTTCCGCGTCTTTACGTGATTTTGAGATTTTTATCTAAAATTAATTAGAATGTGAGTAATTTGTAAACTTCTAAATCGACACTAGATGGTAGTCGCCGTATTATTTAGATCAACCATTACCGTAATATAAACGATTAAGTATATTGTGATTACAATAAACAGAAATGGTACAAGCATATTGTTTTTGGTATTTTTAACACATACAATCCTTTAACGTGGAATACTATCACTGACCACACTTTTCCATTAACTGAAAATAATTCGAGTTATTGCAAGGTGTATACATGTTTCTTATCAAATTTGTTATTTGATTTTTGTTCAAATTTAATGAATTTTATCAATGTGCTCGTTTCGAACGTAAACAACTGAGGGGAATGTTTTTGGATTGATAAGTATCGGCTCTTATTTTATAGTTTTGAGGAAAATGCGTATTCAAACTCGAGATTTTGATAGTGATACTCCTTCTCCTATCCATTCGAACTTTTGATAAAGCCCAAGTATTTTATTTGTTTTGGTTGGTTCGAATATTTATTTGCGGTTTAAACCAGACAAAGTAAAATCATTCTCTGGGGGAAAAACCGTGACACATTTAAATGCCAAATCATGTGATGAATGCATTTCTTCTCATATGATGAATTTAATAACTGTACTATTCTTAAATATTTAAACACGATTTGATTTTTAATCTTAATTATATTTACATTTAAACGATAACGATGGTTGGGGTATACCCCTAGCTCCATAAACCGATTTTTGATTAATGCCAAATTTTAAGGGAATAAACGGATAAGGCGTTATCAAAAAATATTTTTCCGGCTGTCAACAGAATGAGATAAGACTACATGTAAACTTAGTGAACCGCGCTTTTATATTGATATAGCAGAGATAACAATGAAATTTCAGTCATTTCTTTCGTTAGTTGGGCTGTTTAAACATCAAATATCGACAATATATTATGTACGTATATTTGATTTAATATGTTTGTAAAAGATTTAGGAAATTTGTAACCACATGAACTGGCTTTGGAATCAAATATATTGTCAATACTATTGATGCAATTGATTGCAGACATGATTTTTTGAATTTGTGCAATAATTTCTAAATCATCAAATCACAAGTTCTATATGCCGATGCCAGAATCTAAAATAACTAATTTATCCCTAAATTTATGTTTGATTTGAATTTTTATTAAATTATGACAATTTCCATAAAATTATCTAAATTATAAAATGGTTCGTGTCTATGCTAATATATAAAAGATATTTTACATTTCTAATGTTACCTATGTACTTTAATTATCAATTACGATATTACGAATACTCAAATTACTCGTTTGAACTCTCGTCCGTGGACACATCGTCCTCATTATTATGCAGTTCCCTATGCAGGACAAAAACGGCGTAATCTAAAATCGTAGTACCACACAACTCGCATGTGAAAGACGTATGACTCGTCGCCACATGCCTCGTAAGCGTTGACTTGGCCGCAAACTTTTTTTCACAAATTTCGCATACAAATTTGGTTTCCACCCGAGTGCCCGTATTATCTTCCGTTTCATGCAACTTCATATGCTTCTTGAGCGTCTGCGGGCTTAGCAACTGTTTTGTACATATCGGACATTCGTATTCAGCTATCGTATTCGGATTGTATATTGCATCTAACTTTTTCATTTTCTCCGCATGAATTTTGAGATGCTTATTTAAACAGATTTTTGTGACAAATCGTTTTGAGCAATCGGGCATCGTGCATTCAAAAATTTTCTCTTTCATATGGATGTACCGAATGTGTGATGTTCGTTCGGAGCTTGTTACGAATTTTTTATCACACAAATGACACTCATGATTCTTTTGGCCGTTATGAACTTTCATGTGTATATAGTATCCGTTCCGGGTTGACATAGATTTGTCGCACAATTTGCAAGTGAAGTGTTTAACGTCGGAGTGTGTAAGTTTATGTTGAATTAGTTCCGAACTTTGTTTATATGATTTCGGACATTGATTACATCTGAATGGTTTCTCGCCCGTGTGGACACGGATGTGCCGTTTTAAATCGTCCGATCGTAGAAAACCTCTGCCACATACGGAGCACAGCTTGTTTTTAATACCTAAATGAATTTTATGGTGTCGCCTAAGGATTTGGGGCTGTGCAAAATGTTCGCCACAATCGTTGCACTTGTACCGTTTGTGAATCTTTTTTAAGTGTTGATTTAATTGTAAACGTTGCTCAAATGAGTCCGAGCACTGGTCACATGGATAAGCGTTTTCGATTGAATTCACAATATTCATCAGATCGATGGGTTCTTCTGCCCCCGTTTCTTCTTGTTCAAGACTCTGGGCAATTGATTCAAAGCGCGCTTTCTCCTCAGCTTTGCGTTTCAGTGCGTTTCTTAGAATTTCATCGGAATTTTCACATTTTCGTTTAAAGGTATACGTGAAGTAGATGTTTGCCTCGCACTTTTCACATATTCCATGTGGTAAATTTTCATTCTCGTCTATCTACAAAAAAGAGAAGTTCTAGTTATGTCATTCAACTAAAATTACAGCAGTATTTCCTACGTTGATAATATAAAAATTTCTTACCAGAACAGAGGCAAAACTCCCCAGAACATCTTTTATGTGCTGGAATTCCACGTCGAAATTTTCGGTTGGCGATGACCATAAATTAATCATGTGTGCATCGTTAATCATGCAAATTCGGCATATGCCATCCAAATTATAAGATTCGTCTCGAGCTCCTAATTTGCTCACTAAACCTGTACTAATATCAATTTTATTATCATAATTATGAATTAAACTGGGATTATTATTCATTTTTAGTTACAATTAGGTCCATACGAATTATTTTGACATTTAAAATGTAAAAATAACATTTTCATGTACGTTATGTTGGTAGTTTACAAATAGTAGTACATTCCGATTAAAAATACATTTTTAGAACACAGACAAATTTGAGCGGGGCATCAGATATTTTTTTTATTTTTTAGTGCTCTTTAGTTGTTTTGTCAATTTTCAACTAAAAAATTTCTAGTTTTATTTTTGTTTTATTTAAGTTCATTTTTGTTCGTTTTTAGTTTTAATTTATTTGTTTAGTTTATATAGAAAAAAATGCCCCCCAAGAAACGTGATAAAGATGAACGTGATGTGGGCCCACCACGTAATGGCAAGATTGATTCGTTTCTGCAGAATGATCATGAGCTGTTTTTACAAGCGTTTGAAAGTGAGTAGAAATTGTTGTTGTGTTGTATTTGATGGCTTCACTTTCACACTAATAATAGTTTTTTGTAAAATTTGTTTTGTATTTATGAACGAAAATTAATGATTTCTGAATCATTTTTTGGATATGATTTTCAATGACTAGGCTCCTTTATGAATTAAGCGATGCTTCCAATTAAATTTCAGTGGCATTATATAAGTGGTGCGATTATTTTTGTTGACATAACCTCAATTGTCAAAGTGGGCGAACATAATAATTATAATGCTTTGTCTAGTGCAGTCGCCGGTTTTTGTTAGGAATTGTGGGCTACATAATTTTGTTGATGTACGCAAAATGCGCGGTTATTAGTTCATCTTCATTGCCATAACAATTTTGTGAAAAATTTAACTACCTAATTCGTCTACTGACTAATTCTTCGTTCAGACACAAAGTTTATTGAACTTTTTGTGGAATTTGGAATTAAATATTTTGTTTTCAAAATGCAATTGTATTTCAATTAGCGATGCGTCATAATTCAAGATAAGCTGAGTGATCCATAGTTGCAATAAATTATAAAGCTGCTCATTTAAACGAGCTATCATCTGTAATAATTCGGTTATGGCAATTAGCGAGGTTCTACGTGGCTTGAGTGATTCTTTAAATAAAATATTGTAGCATTTATTTGAGTTTTTAAACTATGAAACCTCGTTCACTTAAATCGAGTATATTATAAATATCGTATTTGCAGGATCACTGGGAATGGGGCTTATGTTAATGGCCAGTCTTTGAATAACTAGTCTTGTAAATTCCATTTTAAAGCTGTTAGTAAATTTACCACTTGCCCGAGATATTTCCACAAGTTCGGCCAGTTTGAGACGAATAGGTATTATAGTAAATTTAGCACTTGCCCGAGATATTTCCACAAGTTCGGCCAGTTTGAGACGAATAGGGATTATGTAATATGTTTTTGTTATGCTTAGATATTTCCCTTATTGTGCCTGTCTTAACATGTTTTGCAAAGAAGTATAATTTGTCTGTATTACATAGACGATTTGTGAAGATGAGGAGTTAAAATGTAGGTATTTTAGACAGGGTGCTCAATTATTATGTTATTCAATCAAGCTCCTAGAGGGACCGGGAATAATCAGCACAGTCTACCTACAGATTCCGATCTCTTTCAGAAATTACTATTTAAATAAATGTTTGTATAGTCTTACTTATCCTTTGCCATTCAACAAGTGTGTGTTACTCACTTGTCATATTGAGGAAATTTGGGATTTGAATAAGGTGCTTACGATAAAAATTAAACATTTGACGCGTAGTCCTCAGAACCTGATGCTTGGTTCTCGCTAAATTTGATTTTGGCTATTTTGAGGAATCTTCTGCCTTTTTAATAGAATTAAAATTTGTTCAATAATTGGAAATTTGATTAATTTCATTTAAAGTTATTACAAAGTAAAGAAACAATGAAACGTTCGTGTATTATATCACGTATGTACTAAATAAAGTTATGAATGGCTCCAATTATTGGCGTCATCTAAAACATTGAAAAGATACATGTTTGGCGAATTATTATAAATTTCACCAATTAGACTAATATTTTTAAATAAATTTGAAAATTAAGGAATCATTCAATTTTGAACATTTGTAACATTGATTTATGTGCAAAACCATTTCGGTGATATTTTGAACCAGTGCCGATTCAAAACCATAATTTATTTTAAAAAATATCGTAAAATACATTTCAAACATCCAAATATTTGACATTTT
This sequence comes from Tipula unca, assembly GCA_951394425.1. Classification (NCBI taxonomy): domain Eukaryota; kingdom Metazoa; phylum Arthropoda; class Insecta; order Diptera; family Tipulidae; genus Tipula; species Tipula unca. Next base: position 145,840,881 of record OX596381.1, read on the forward strand.
TAAATTGTCAGAATGATAGAATTATCATTATCTATTAAATACATAATATTTAATCCAACTATCGATCAAATTCGAAACGACACAATCAACGAAAAAGTTATCGATTAATTGTTGACGAGGAATTATTAATTATTTTAAAAAAATCGTCTGTATTGCTTATTATCACTAGAATATTCAGAACCCATATTGAGTTCTGTATTCCTAAATTAGATACACCGAAATCGCCAAATTCTAAACACATTTGAATGAATTTGAAAATTGGTTGTATCCATATTCCAGGTGGCCCAATTCTTTGACAATATCATTCAAATGTTGATGCACTTTCAAAAATGTTGAGTTAAAATGTAAATCACAATGCTTTAAATTTTTAGTTGAATCTTAGGTTAGGGTGGCTGTCCCAAGAACTAGCATAAACACAAATTGGTTCGTAGCTGTACCACATTCAAAGTTTCATCTTCCCTACTCATCGAATCTAATCTTCCCTACTCATCGAACTAATCGCAATATTTTCCAAATATGTTCTTTGGTTGATATATCAAATCTATTTTGGAATCAAACTTTCTAACTAAAAGGCTTTTTCTATGTTAAACAAAATCGCTTAGTATTAAAAATCTCAGTTCCACGGAGTGGGCAGCGTAGGCAAAGAAATGTTGAAGTTTGATGGATCGAATACACAGTAATTATAATCACAAAATTTGTCAAAATTGTTATTTAAGTTCTACGAGGGTAGTTTGGTAACATTAGTAAAAAAGCAAATTGTCACAAGTGACGCGTAGTTAAGGTTTGATTGGTGATGCTATGAACACAATATCATAAACGAAAACTTGAATATGAAAAGGCTATCTGCGCGTTGAATTGTGCAATTTGCTACGAGTATATAGCTTTAGACGACAATATTTAAAAATAAAATTGGTACATTCACGAAAAGTGTTTTACTTTAACTTTTCAAGCTATCCCATAAGACTCAAGTAAAAATTAGACGGTTGGAACCTGATTTCTGAATTTGAATTTTAATGGATGTTGTGTAAAGTAGAACAAAATAGATTAAATTAACAATTTGTTCGATATCAAAATGCCAATCACAATTAAAACAGCATAAAATAAAATTATTTTTTCTCGTCGGTTGCCTATGAAAATTCATTAAATTTTGAATTTCTGTTATTACCGTTATTTACGAAATACATCGATTTTCTTCTGATTTCATCAGTGCTGCGCTGAAATTCTATATTCTGAAGTCCACTGAAATTTTTATTTAAATATTGTTGTATTAATATAGCAACATAGAGTTCGACCGGAACTCCTCAACGTAAACATAGTTCAAAAGCTTTCGCAAGAGACGCGATTTGGTTTAGTTTACGGCCTATATTCCATAATTTTATTTATTTAATTTTATTTTTACAATTTTAGAGTACGTATCACTATCTACATTTAATATCCGAAAATTTATCGGAAATGAGCCTTACATATCCTGTATCCCGCCTTCGTATTAAAAATACAATAAAATAAAAATAGAAATGATTGAATAGCTGATTAATCGTTAATATACTAAATAAATAATGTGCCTAGACTAACCAAAATACATTTTTTTTTTAGAGCCAACCCAAATATATCGCTATCTCCGTACTCGAAACATGATATCGGTAAGATTGAATATTTATTTTTGTATTTTTGTAAAAAATCTTATAAAAAATCCATCATCCTTATACAGCCAATATTCTTGAATAGAACCCTAACATACATGAAAGGACGTACGACCCGCAATAATACGGGCCGCAGTAAATTCAAAGTGGATGGTATGTTATGTCAGAAAATGACTAAATTGAAATCAGAAAAAATGAACGATACATTGCTGGGTGACTATATAACCTTAATGTTTATGGGTTTTTATGATAAACATTTGTCGGAACAGTTAGGCGTGAAAGTTGAAACAATTCTAGTAAAAATATCGCATAAAAAACGAAAAGATAGTTCATCTGCAATTATGCAATTTTCGATCGGCACATCCGATGTGAAAATTAATCCGGATGAAAATAATCAAAATAAAATATCAGCCGTTAGTATACCCGCCGACTCATTCAAACCAATTGTGGGACCAATGACTAGAAGTTATATTTTATTGTTACGAGTACAGACATATCCTAATCCTTTAGCAACAAATAATACGGGTGATGAGCCGTCGAATAAAAAATTTAAAGGTCATTCGAAGCTGTACGGCTCCGAGCTAGTAATATTCGATAAGCATGGACGTTGTCTACTGACCGAAGGTGAATATGTGTTAGCGCTTGAGGAAATAATTCAAACACCAAAACAAGCATCACCGAAAAAACTGATCAATTGGGAAACAATACCAGAGAGTGCACTTGAAGATATTGATAAAACTTACCCGTTTGAGGCCTTTGATAAGTGTCCTACGCTCAAATTTCGACTGATTTGGACAAAAGAAGCTACGACTGGGATTATAGAAAATTTACTACCGCTTCCGTTACGCGGGAACACAGATTGCGGCGGCTCAAATAAAGAAAATCAGCCGATGGTGGTGGCGAATCATAATAGCAATAAAGTGAAAACATCAGCAGCACAGCCGAAGGATATTTTAAATGGCGGGAATACCGACGATAAAATGCAAATTGTATATCAATTTATTTATAACAATAATTCGCGCCAACAAACCGAAGCATGTGCTGATTTTCATTGTCCGTGGTGTAGCCTAAACTGTGTGGAGCTGTATCCGCTTCTTAAACATTTAAAACTCTGCCATTCGAGATTTACATTTACGTTAACGGAAATAGAAAATGGTTCAAGAATTGATGTGGCTATTAATGAACTGTACGATGGTTCGTATACCGGGTCGCCTCACGATTTAGTAGGCCAATCAGGATTTGCATTTTCACGGGCGGGTCCAATTCGTCGTACATCGGTTACAAATTTATTGGTATGCAGACCACGTCGCGCTAAACCGACCCTTACAGAATTTGTTGAAGTCGATGAAACCACCGAGCTTAATAATCAACGACCATTTATCACGGGCCATAATCGCTTGTATCATCATACCGTGACATGTTTGCCGGTACATCCGAAAGAGTTGGATATTGATTCGGAGGGTGAGAGTGATCCTCAGTGGTTGCAACAAAAGACTATGATGATGATTGATGAATTCACCGATGTGAATGAGGGCGAGAAGGAATTGATGAAGATGTGGAATCTTCACGTGATGAAATACGGCTATGTAGGTGATTGTCAAATTCCTTTGGCGTGTGATATGTTTTTAGGTAAAAAGGGTCGAGAGTTATTACAAAAAAATTTGTACCGCAATTTTATATTACATTTATGCTCATTGTTCGATTATGGATTAATTTCGCCCGATGTTTTTTATAAAAATGTTCAAAAATTACAAGTAGGTTGATGCTGTAGGCAGGTGGTTTCTAAATTTATAACTAATTATGAATTCCGTTTTCAGAAACAATTGGGTGAATGTCAAGAAGCAAGAAATGTAATGACTGAAACGAGGGGCGAACAAATGAAATTTTGGTTAAACGTCGGCATGCACAAACAAAATCAGCAGCTTTCTATAAAACCAGAACCATCCCTAAAACTCGAGAATTCTCCGTCATCGCAATCAAAGAAAGTGATCAAAAAGGAGAAAGAAGAGAAATTTGCAATGACACCGCCACTCAAGAAGCTCTCGGTTATGGTCGAACCGAACAGTGTGCTAATGCGACGTAAATCTACGATTCCAAAAATTCAGTCTAAAGAAAATGCGATCGCTGGCAGTATAATGAGTAGACGTATCTCAAGTTTAAAAGGTATAATTTATTAATCGTAGTACAATGAGTATCACCTATCAACACGAATACAAGTTTATTTTCTCTTAGATCATCCACAACGACGGCGTAGCGCTGGTTCCACGGCATTAAATGATCGATCGGATGGCCCAAAACGTAGAAAATCAATAGCAATACCAGCAGCAGCACTACCAAATGCTAGGAAGCGTTGTTAAACAGCCGGGGTAAAATAGTTAACCAAAGTTGAAAATTTAGACGGGAAAACTCAAAACAGAGTGACAACACACAAAAAAATTGTTAGAAATGAAAGTTATTTTGTTATTTCGTACGCGTTTTAGTTTCTTAATTAATTAAAATTATTATTTAAATAAATCAAAAAAGAAAAACCAGATAAAATTAATAAATTAATATAAATAAAATAATTAATAAAAAATTGATCAATTTGTGCATTTAAATTTTAATACACTATTTTTAAGGCAAAACTTTTTCAGCGTGCAACGTCTTTTATATACCGATTTTTTTTATATGAAAGAAAATTTGTATTTTTATTAAAAGTTTTAAGAATAAATCATAAAATGACTCAATTTTTTTGATATTTAATTCGTTGTTTTAATATTTTGTTGAATTAACAATATGAAGATTCACCACCTGTAAATAATATATGTATTCCAAATTCGTAAGTCAAAGGTAGGTCATAAATTCATACAATACATCAAGTCTGATGACTGGGATAAACATGCAAAAGGCTCGAAATTTAACTGTGAAATAAAGTTCGCTCTACCTAAGTAGTCAGATTTTGGTTCCGTTTATCTTTGGTACGAACCTCGTAACGGGGGAGTGGATCAAAACCAGATAACCTTTCGACGTGAGGAATGCTGTATTGAGAAAGGCGTGGACGTCAATCCGTCTAAAACTGGGTTAAATGTCTACTAGGCGTATGAATACTCTTGACCTATGTTCCTTATCTTTTGGGGGGAACGATAACTAGATGTGACTACAAGGATGTCAAGACCTGTTGTTGTCTTGAGTAGTAAACTTTTCTGGAAACTTCACGTGGACTGCAAACTTCTAAATGCGACTGCCATATTTTGGTAATGTAGAAGAGCTTTTGAGGTATCCTGCGGTTTAAGCCAGGATGTTGTCTTTCATTTATAAATCGCTGGTCTTATCTTACGCAACTTTTGGGTTGTGGTAAGTGGTTAATCTGAAAGCTTATTTAGCCTAGCTTAACGGTCTACAAAATATTGCTTGTTGAGCCCTTACTCGTTACATACCTTTATTCTAGGCACAGACCGTTCTGCAGCATTTTGCCTGAGAGGCATCGAGGCGTGGAATGTTCTCGACTCTATCGTAGGGCATATTATACAAATTCTTAAAAATTATTCTTTAGGTTTACCAGAAATCGATAAAGTTACTGACAGCCCGAATACAACTTCTCCAATTTATTCTCGATGGCTTGTCCTTCGAGAGATTTTTGGATTTTGCAGGATTTTATCAATAAGTCAGATTAGTCCATATTCTTTTTTCTGATGGCTCTCGCTCTAGCCTAAGTGCTGGTTTTGGAATTTACTGTCCTTATTTGATTGTTCGGTGGTCTCGGTTCGCATTGCACTGTTTTTCTGGCCGAGTTAACGGACACTAACACGAAGGTATTATTGAGGAATTGAATTTCGCTGTTAAAGACAAAAGTATATTTTTGCGTACAGATAGTAAAGCTATAATTAATTCGTTAAAAAGTCCGTTGACTATCTCCAAACTCGATAAGGGCTGCAAATATTTTATGAACCTTCTTTGTTCCAACAATAAAGTTACGGTTATGTGGCAATGGGATCACAGATTGTTTAAGCATAGCCGGTACGTAATTAACACTAATTGGCAGGGATGGGCGAGGTAGATTACGCCATTTAATCTACGCGGTTGTCGACACGTAAAATATAACGTAGATTACTTGGTAGTGTTTTTTGTCAACGTCGACAATTAACATAATGTCAACCTACGATATTTTAGGGATTTGAAATCGAATGCCCCAGTTTGCGGGAGGATTTTGTAAAAGCGTTCATCAAGAACGGTGATTTCTTCAATTGTTTCTTTTGGACAAATGACGCATGAATAGTTTCAAACTGTCATCGTGTTTTTATTTATTCAGTATTGTTTGCCATTCCATCATGGAAAGACTGAGCCCGGCATAGCGTCTATACAAATTGTTCAGCTTTATTACGAAAATCAGCGTTCTGTGAGGAATGTGTTTCGTGCGCGCTTAGACCAAGTTACGGTTGACATAATCGGCCTGTTGAGACCACTATTTGGAATACCATCGAAAAGTTTGAATTCTAGTTTATTGGATGATACGCGACTAAATAGACGGTTTGGTGTGGTTTATGGGCCTGTGAAATCATCGGTCCATATCTTCAAAAAAGAAGACGGCCGGGTCGTATCATGTTGGCGAACAATTAATTTCACGGTTCGGATCGTTGAATTGGCTATTTAGATCGTGTAATCCCTCTAGACTCTTTTCTTTGGGGCTACGCAAAGTTCAAAGTATATGTGGATTAACCAGCTAGATTTGAGGCATTGGAAGCCAGCATTACTCATTAACTAGAAGCTACATACCACTCGATATTCTCGAAAGCGTCATAAAAAATTGGGCTTTGAGAAAGGACAATCGCAGTTGCGGACATCATTTGAAAGAAGTAATCTATAAAAAATAAATGGCAAGATATGTTCTTTCGAATGACAATAAAGTTTCCATACGATTAAATTGAATCACCTCTATAGATTTTGTTATTACGAATAAAATCACGAACATGTTGTTTGATGCTCCCTATTTCTGGCATAAGTCCCGGTGTGACTTTTGCACTTCAGCACTCTTTCCACTATAGCCCAAAAATGTCCTGTGAACTCTTTGATAACATTGATTTGATTAATCTCGTGCAAATTTATTGCTCCTGTTGGAGCATAGAGTCGTGGGAACGTCGTTATGAAAAATGTGACAAACCTGGTTCCACAACTGCAAATTGCTGGCCAAATCATACATTTTTTTGCAAATGTATCTTACTTGAAGTGTTTCAAAACCAATTTCATGTACGTCATCGATCAAAACACATCCACTAATTTTTGTGAAAATTTTGTCATCAGTCTGGCACATATTTTATCGAACAAGTGTTGGTTATTTCAATGATTTGGCTTTTTAATAACTCGGTAGCACTCATAGCCTTCCTGAACTCGAATTCGTTTTATCATGGAGTGGGGTGTTTCAAATTTTATGGCACGGTTATAGTTAAAGTTCCCTGGACTATTTTTAATGAAAGTTATAACCTTATTGTTTGATTTTTTGTGGGCCGTTTTATACCGCTCCACCGTTATAAAGAGGGCCCCACTCTACATAGCGCTATATATATCGTTTTAGGTCAACTTAATAATTATGTACCGGTTATGTTCTGCGTGCTGATCCGGAACGAATTGTGCAGCGATCTCTGAAAGGAGAGCCACCATATGGTAGGCGCAGAGGCCGTTGCAGGCGACGATGGCTTCCGCGATGTAGAGACTGACTTGGCCTCTTCAGATTGTCTTAGACAGTATGAAGACCATGCTCAGGATCGAATCCGTTGGAGCCAAATGGTTGACACAGCGAGGGGCCAGTAATGACCTTTAAAAACTGTATATTATTATTATTAATGGATAAACATGACGCTGAAGTATATTAGATTCATGGTATTTGAGCACGATTAGTTTTAAATTTCGCACCATTTGAAAAGAGATTTAAATGCATTGCCGGACATTCTATAAAACTATAAAAAATAACGCATTTCCTAAAGAAATTTGGTCACTCTTTAGTTTAGAACTAATTGACAAAACCACTCTAGGAATTGTCTACATTATCGACGTGGTCTACGTTGTTACGTTATCTACGGAGTGTCGAAACGTCAATGTAGAAAATAATAGATGACGCGTAAACGCCCATCCCTGGCTGTATAGCAGATATTTGTTAATGGTTGAATAATGATTCGTGCCACACTTCATCTAAAGCTTGAGCAATATCTAAAAATGCTGGTTTTTTCTTCTAGCGAGTTTCCGATTTCAGATACTAAGCTCGATGAACTTTTTCCACTGTGCCATGGTTCTCTCCAAATCCGAACTGACGATAAGGTATACATTTTTCGCAAAAGTGGTTTCAGTTTTTGAAGAAGCATTATTTTGAATAGTTTTGATAGTAATGGTAGTAAGCTGATTCGACGATATACGAGTTTACTTTTGTCGTCTTTGGAATCATTATATGATTTGCGAACTATTCCAGGTTTTTGATAGTTCTTTGAGTGTTTTACCACCTATAAAATCATGCCTAGATGCTTTTTTTGAATTTATGTTTTCCTTGATCATTTTTTATACATTGCGCCATGTTTATTTAATTGGTTCGAGTTATAAAGTATCTTCTCTATCATGTAATAATTCTGGGTTTCCAATTTGCTCGCTTTATCTATATCGTTTCTTCGACAATTTCCATTAGGAAAGCGAATCGGAGAACGTGGAACACTAGGCCTTTTTTTTGTTTATATAGCTTTCTACAGAGAATAATCTGTTGCTACCGTTGCTGTAAGAGTGGTGTGATAGTTCGGACTCTTTTAAAACGTTCCTTTATTAATGAGTTTAACAATTTTTTGACACCTTTATTTAGTTTTGATTTAAGTATCGGTGATTGTGGTATACGCCTTTGTCTGCGTATAGAACGTTTTAACATTAGGAACTGTTGTATGTTTTGAGCTGGTTTTGTGAGCTCGTATTGATGAATGATCCGGTAAGCTGCCAATTCTTATGGTTATACGAAAATCTATTAAATCAGGAGTATTTCTTTTATTTATTAGCCAGTAGATGGGATGGTGGTTCAATTTTTTGTTTTGCATACATTCCCACACGGTTTTGAAAAAAATTGCAAGTTGCTCCTTCTTAATTGAGTTCTTTGGTGGGCAATAAACTACAGATATGTTGCATTTGCCTGTCCCTCTTCCCAATATACTATTGGAATTAATAGAGTGTTATTATTTCTCTTATAATGATAGCTGGTCCACGTTGAGACTGAGACTTTTCCGCTGGTGTGCTTAGAATTGTAAATGTTGTATCCTTTGAAATTAAGACAGCTCATATGCGTAAACTGTGTTTTAGAAATTGCCATAATGCCAATGTTCTGTTCAAAAAGAAAATAATAATAATCGATAATCGATTTGTTACATCAGAAATTTCTTCAACGCGTATAATTTTTCGTATTCGTCTATATTTGCGGTGGATATCTGTAAGAGTGGAGGTAGAAAATTTTAAAAATTGAATGCAACATACTAGAAAATTCGGGATGAATGCACACACGCATCAACATTTGATGATCACATTTAGTTAGAGAGAAATTTCGAGGGTATAGTATTGGAGTAGTATAAAGGCGCAACCGGTTTGCTGCTTTGAGTATAATTTAACCAGAGAAAGTGTTAAACAAAGTTAATAAAAACAAAGTTAATGTTTGCTGTTATATTAACTTTAGTGGAGTTTCACCCAGTGGTTGCTCCAAAGTGATTAAAGGCTTCGTCCTTCGAAGTAGTCTGAGTGGGTCTGTGTTGGTCAGCATAAGGCGCAAATCTGCATTTTGATGTTGACCAAGTCGCTGTACATGTTTCTTTGCATGGTTCTTAGTTTCATCGGTAACGTATGCCATCTTCAGATCCTCATGAAGGTTGTCGTTTCTAATGTACCATGGTGCGTTGACAATGCCACGTAAAACTTTGTTTTGAAAGGTTTGAATTATATCAACGTTGCTCTTCTTGGTACAACCCCACAGTTGTATACCATATGTCCATATATGTAGGTTTAAGTATCTGCCGATATAATATCAGTTTATTTGTGTACTGTTAGCTCGGATTTTCTGCCTAAGAGCCAGTACATTTTCCTGTATTCAATGTTTAGCTCTTCTTTTTACTTTTTCACGTGCTCTTTCCACTTGAGTTTAGCATCAAGTGTCAATTTGCATGCGGGATTTGCTGTGAGTTCAGATGGATTGTGCTACGCCCAAGAAGATACTTGACATATTTTCTTCTTTTCCAGTATAGTTGCAATTAAGTCGGTAATTCTATGCATTTGGTCTATAGTAGAGTACCTCTCTATAAAGCCAAATTGATGTGAAGGAATAAGTTTTCTTTCTTCTATTACTGATTTTAACCTTTTAAGCAATAGTTTTTCGAACCATTTTGAAATTGTAGGAAGTAGCGAAATTGGTCTATACGAGGTTTTAAAGTTAGTAGATTTATTAGGTTTTGGAATCATAATCATCTCTGCCACATTCTACTTTAACGTATTTCAGTCGGCGATAATTACATAGAGCAGTTTTCGTAAACCCTTTTCGGGGAGGTTTTTAACTATTTGTCCGGAAATTAGGTCATAACCAGGTGATTTTTTTGAGCTTAAGTTTTTAGTAATCTCATACTTTAGTTCTTGTAATGTTACTGGTTGAATGTTGTTATTATCAATTTTTTAAACTGGATTTATGTTTTTTTCCGCTGATTGCCTCGGAAGGGGCTGAAATGTATTTTCAAGGTGGGCTGCGAACAAGACAACCGTTTCTTTAGCACTTCTTACCTAAGTTCAATCATCCTTTTTGATTGTTCGGTCGTTTAGGTCCTTTTGTTGCTTTTCAGAGGGAATAGTCTCTGTCTTTTTGGCCGGAAAGACCGGTTAGATATTCACTAAATGAATTGTTCTTAATTTCTTTGATTATCCACTTCAGTTTGTTGCTTAAATAATTAAGTCTCCATTTACTTTGTGGTGCTCTATTCCTCTGCCAGGTTTTACGAGCCTTCCGCTTTTCACTAACCAAATCGCTCACTTCCAATGAATAGTTATTGCGCCTCGATATTTTATATTCACTAGGGGCGTACTCTGCCACGCTGCTTGCAATATATTATTATTTAATAGTTCTAATTGGTCATAGAGTTGTGTCGCAGTTTTAATTGATACTTGTAGGACTGTATTTTCTTCGATCAGCGTTTAGAAAACATCCAAATTAGTTTTATTATTTGTTCATCTAGGCAAGTTTTCTTCCTTGATTATGATATTGCACTCAGTGTCAAAATATCTGGTGTGTGGTCTGAACATATTCCTTCATTGTTTTCTATCACCACGTAGATTTTGGATACTCCTTTTGTTATACAAAGAAATTTAATATTTAAAAGTTTTGTGTTCTAAAATTTTGAAAACTTATCAAACTGCATTTTTAAACTTCGGTAGATTTTGGATTTTTTATTTAGAAATCACAAGTTTCGAAAAAAAATTTAAAATTTGCAATCTAAATTTAAAAATCTGAATTATTTGAATTTAAAACTATCAATTTCAAAGAAGCTAGATTTTATAACTTTGTACATTAATTTTTCATCTGATAATTTGTGCCCTCGAAGTTGTTAGAATTTAGCTATTCATGTATGGATTTTTTTTTGTTTTGTTCTGAATCGTCTGGTTTACTTTTATAAATTTTTAACTAGGGGTTGAAAGGATTACCGACAATCTCGTCAAATTGTGACATTTGTTTTAAATTTGCTAAAAAATAATTTTAACGGAAGATATCGAGATTTTGTATTTCTAAAGCATTTAATTGGCTTTGAAATTATTTTTTTTCAGATAAATTGAAACTAATTTTCTTGGTTAGAGAAAAGAATTAATAATGTTAATAAAGAAAAGAAAGTAATTTGTCCACATACCTACAGATAATATTTGAATAGTTTGTTTCAAATTCAATTTGAAAAACTGTATAGTTATAACGAAACAGCTACTACAGTCAATTAAAACAAACATGAAATTTACCAGACTCATTGATATGACGGAAATTCTTATTTTATCGAAACAGATCGAAAATTTAAAATACCAGCCAGACGTCAACTAAAGCGTTAAACTAATATATAGTAGTACTATAGATACACACAACACTATTAATTTTCTGTATCACCAGAAAAACTAATTTTGATAATGTGCGGATAACAAATTTAATTAAAAGATAACTCTTATCATTTATTTATCAAAGAAATAAAAAATGAAAACATAAATGCTATCAAAGATATCTTAGCTGGTACATCTTTATAATTCAATAAATACAAATATGCGCGATGAATAATTTTGTTTGCTATATATATTGTGGCGGTGAGTATCTCCAAAGCTCGGCGAAACCCTTATTTATTCCCCATCTCAATCTATACCAAAAATTTCGTTTTCTATATAAAAGTGCAACAATTGAGTGAATTCTTCTAAATAATATAAAAATAACAACAATCATAAATTTTCATCGTTATCGCATCACGAAAAATGATTTTTCCACTGTATACATATAAATTTCCATTCGAATTCATACTCCGCATGTATGTATGTGTATGTATGTAGGTATGTTTGGTAAACATAAAATTAGAGCAAACTTTAAAATTTGTATTCGGTACTCGGTAGCAGAGTTATTTCATTACATTTACAGCCTTACAAATAGGTCATGCGCATTATCCATCGATGTAATAATATTGAAATGAAAATTCTAAAGTATTCTTAATAAAATTTATAAAAATATGTTAGGTTTTTCAGTCGAGAGAGATGATGCTGTTCTGTTTGAAAATTGAAAATTTATGATAATTTTATTACAAAAGAATTTAAATTTTATTAGACATTTTGGTTGTTGTTGTAGTTGCGTCATTTCCAGGGAGCTTTATGAAAAGGCGTTGCACATCTACATACAGACGACAACACATGTCGAGTGGCGTTGAAATAATTGTATTATTTATTCTCACGTAATTTAGAATATAGGTAAGTACTTAACTGGAGTACTTCTGCAATATACTGAATAATAACGTTCTTCTGTATAGTTATGGTGATCGGTAACGCATACATTGTACATAAACAATTTGAGCGAAGATTTATATTTTTTTATTGAATGAAAATCCGAGAAAATTATAACGGCAATAAAATCATACCGATGATTCGAATAATTGTATTGGTATATTCATTGTATACGAGCCAAATTGTACCCATGCCTCATTAAACCCCCTTTCGCATTTCGTGTGTTAATAAGGAATCGAAAATTTACTGCCAACGGGACGAATTACGTAAATATGAATGTATATACATACATATATATGTATTATGTATATGTACTCGAATTTACCTTGTTCGAGTTAAAAAATGCGCGCTCTCTCATTTCGAGAGAAATTAGTTTCGACATCCTTTCCTGAATGAAATTTAATCCCCAGTTTTTCAAGAGAGGATATAGCTCCTATAAATCTATATAGACGTATACATATATCATCAAAAATACGAAGATTTCTATTATTTTGGGTTTGTGTTTTTTTATTTTAGTACATCTATACGGTTTGGGGTTAAGTCAGGAAAATTTAGTATTTTATCCACAGCATACTCACATACATACAACATTAAAACTCATAAAAGTTTTATTTATGTTTGAAATTTAATATACATCCATATAGAAATAAAATCTTAAAATCTTTTCCCATCTGCATATTCCGCTTTTCTAAAGTGAAAATGATGATTTTGATAAGCATGAAAAGGAAATATTCATGCGGCTTGAAAAAATTATTTCCATTTCAAAAACAAGGTTTTCCTTTTCTTTGGCCCATCCAAATCATCATGTTTATATATAGATGAAGAAATATCGATAAAACCGAAACTAAATAATGTTTAACCTTGAACGTTTGAAACCCTTCACCATTTTTTGTTGTTGGTGGTGTGTGTGTGCGTAATTTTTGCATGGATGAATTCTAATTTTTCGTTGGTATGATTTTTTGTTCGAAAATTATAATCGATTTCGTATATCAGGATGCTGGGATAAATTTCATCTAAATTATTTAGTTCAGTAAATCTCGTGTTTGCCATTTGATGGTTTCATTAGTTTATCGGGCGTAATCGTAATCAATAGTCGTATAGGAGGATGGAATAGGTTTTATGAAGAGCAAGTGAATTTTGAAGAGAAATAATTTTCTATAAAGAACAAGAACAAAATTTGATTTTGAAATTTATCGTCGACCAAACTTGACTGCATACTACTTTAGGACAGCAAGCTAAGCTGGAAACCAAACATCTTATAGTGAGAGTAAAGAAAGCTACTATAGCGCTCTACTCTTGCAAAAATGCCATTGGAAAGAGATGGTGTATGGATCTCCACATAGTAAACTGGCTCTACATCTCAGTGGTCAAACCTATACTGCTGTATGGGGTTGGCGTTTGGTGGCCAGCGTAAGAAATTATGGCCAAGTATGATTCCATGAAGGTTGACAGAAATATGACGTGACAACAAAACTTTGTAAGTATTGGTGCACCAAGTTCCAAACTTTAACACTAATATTTTACTTACTTGTCATCCGATCATTCAGCAATAATAATAACTCTGAGAACTCGAGCTTTAAAAGCAGAACTACTTTAACGTTTAACAAAATAAATTAACTTAATGGGCCCTATATAGAAATATAGTTGAATAAAATTGCCAATTGGATATCCAACTCTGCACCCCGGAAGATATTAATGCATCGACCAATGATTTAACACATATAATAGAAATAGCAACAAAATATAGGTCACTCCTGAGGTTACCAGCTCTGAAAAAGTTAAAAAGCCTTCACCTAGTATACTACGACTAATCCACGAAAAACGGGCAATACGTCGGTTATTGCACCAGAAAATATTTACATCATTAAAATGAAAATTAAATAGTGCTATTAGAGCTCTGAAAGGAGCATTGGGAGAAGAAGTAGACCAAGGAGTTAGCGTAATGAAACTGCATCAAGAGAATTATAAAATCACTTAAACAAAATTGAGAATTGGCAGAGAACGTTGAATAAACTGCGAGCATCACGCCAGAAATCCCATTTTAAAAATACTGTAACCGATTCTAGCCAATGTAGAGTATGCACAAGCGCGAGTCAAACTGACTGGGTCAAAATGTGTATTATATATAGTCTGTTTCAATTAGTTCCGTGATAAAAATTTGGTTTTCCAGAAATCATCCATACAACTATTCCAGAAAACCGTAAATTTGGTATTTTCTGGATACTCTATGGCCGATTGTATAGCTATTGTAGAATATGCACAAACGCAATACTTGGCCAAAAAATCGAAATCACGATAATGGGCCAAAATGTGAATTATAGTTTGTTTCAATTAGTTCCGTGATAAAAGTTGGGCTTTCTGAAAATCTTTTCTATGACTTGATCATATAACATTTATATTGAGATTTATTGACTTTACAGTTGGCCGATTTTGGCTTTTTCTAGTCATTGTAGAGTGTGTGGCAAAATAATTACGTGATGCACAATCTGACACAATTGGCACAATCAAATCAGAGTATAAAAAACATAAAATATTTGGGTTTTCTAAAATGGGAAGGGGAAAAACTGCGTATAAACTCGCGAATAAACTTACATTTGTCTAGAGACAAAATTAAACGATGTCATCATCCCTCAACCAACTAACGTCATATACTTGGGTCTTCATTATGATAAATGGTTGATATGCAGAAAGCACATTAATAAGGACAGTAGATTCCAAATCTAGCACTGAGGCTAGAACCATAGTAATCAAAACCCCAAAAACCACAAACACCTTGAATACGTTATGGAGGAGCTGTATTCAGGTAGTGACCTATAATTAACCATATCGATTTCTGGTAAAAATGAAGTGTAACTGTTAAAGATTTGTCTATGTCCCACGATAGAACCGAGGACATTCCAGTCCCCAATGCACCTCAAGCAAAATTCTGCAGAACAAGCAGTGCCAAGAATAAAGGTGTGTAACTGGGGCAAGGAAAGAATGGTCTCCATAGCAAGAAGTGGAGTCGAGGACATAGCTCCTGTAACAACCTTACAAGCCGTATTTTGAAGACTATTAAGTTTAGCAGACGCCTTTAGATTAACAATTGGCCACCACACAACAGAAGCGTAAGATAATATCGGTAAGACCAGCGATTTATAAATGAAAAACAACATCTTGGATGTTACACCCCTGGATTTCCAAAAAGTACCAAGGTGCTTGATTTGGTTACATCTGGTAATTGGTCTCCCAAAAAGAGAAGGCACAGATAGCTCCAGACCACTCCAACGTAAAGACTATTAAATTTGTCTTAGACGGGTTGACGGGCAGACCCAAATCGGATTTGTCAGCCTTCGGAATAAAAACGATCCTACTCCTGCTCCATGATTTAGGAACAGCGCAGAAAGCAATACACGGCTGGAAAAGGTTTATCAGATGGCCCTGAATGATAGGAAAGCCGTGCTGTAATTCTGTCGGGAAAATATCATCAGGCTCACCAACCTTATAAGTTGCAAAGGAAAACAGACTCCAGCGCAGAACATCGAGATTGATCAGCTTGTAAGCCAAGTCCCAATCAGGAGCCACATAAGGAAGCTTAGTGGATACGGTAGTAACATCATCTGAGTTGAAAATGGCACAACCAGGGAAATGAACAGATAGACGAAGAGTATCAGGTCTACAAACACCATTCTTATTGTTTTTAAGTTTCCTAGCGGATTTCCTTAACCTTTTAAGATCAGAATTCCAAAAGGGTTGATTATTAGAGTTTTGGTCCGTAATAAGTGGACACGAATTTTCAAAAGCAGTCGAAATTGTCGACTCAAGTGAAGACGCATGTACCTCAATGTCATTACTCGACTGGATTACTTTCGGTGGGGTAAGTAAAGAAGCCAGCTAGTGAGAGAAAAGTCCCCAATTGGTTAATTTCCTGTTACGATAAGGCTTTATAGGTGGTCGTTTAAGGTTAATATTAAACGAGACACAGCTGTGATCAGAGGTGAGAACATCATCCGTCACCCTTCAATCAAAAATTAAACCAATGATAGACATAGAGCATAAACTGATGTCAATCACCTCACGCGGAATGGAATTAACAAACTCAGAAGAACTTAAATAGTTGAACAAAGAAGTTCCCCTCTGATTAATATTTGTACTACCCCAAATCGAGTGATGACCAATAGCATCACATCCGATTACAAGAGGGATGTGCTTATGCTTGCACCATGATACAAGGTTAGCCAGCTCTTCTGAGGGAGGAGGTAAGACAGAGTCATACTGTAAATAAACTGATGCAATCACCAAAATAGTGCAGGAATTATTGAATATAATCAGACGACCTACACTCATGAATGAGGGCGGTAGAAATACAACTTTCACAAAAATTTGGTATTTACACTACTTTTATATCACACAAAGCAAACCCATTTATTTTCGTCTGAAAAGTTTAAAGTTGACAAGCTGTTGCTTTATGATTATGGATCAACGCCATGTTGGTAACTGAATTTAAAAAAACAAAACAAATTGTAACATCGATAAATTTAAATAGCATGCTAGATGTGAAAATTTGAAGTAGAACAAAAAAACGGTTCTTCGAGAAATTTGAATTTAAATTCGTTCATATAACATTTGTTGTATCAATGATGTTGTTATTATGTGTTTGAGGGGCTTGGAGGTGGATCGACTAGTGCTTCTTCAAATAAACTTAGCTCTTTCCATTTCGATTTATCTACGCCAATGTTTATTACATGAAAACACTTTACTTTAATATGTATATATATACATACTTACATACATATACAGATATACATGAGATTATTTTGTTGAATCAATTGTTCGATAAAAATGAGATACTCAATTTCCCCAACACACATATACACAATCATATTGTGTAAGACTCTGGAAAAATAGCAAATGAGAATTAAAAATAAATTTCCACAAAACAGACACACACAAAATAATTTGCTTACAAGCAATTTTGTTTCTGAATGAAAAAACCCCAGAAAAACAAAAGAAGGCGAAAAATCATTATTTTTCCACTCGCTCTCGATTCATTAATTTTTGGAAAACAAGCATATATGTATATGTACATATATCTAGGGTAAGTATGTGTTTTGGTTTATGTATATGTACGCAAAATTTCCCTGTACAATATTACACCGCACACACACAAATAGGCACCCAAATATAAAGTACAGTGAGGAAAAACCAACCGAGAATGATGCTTTTAGATTTTCATTTTTAGTACAATTCTGCTTGTCTACAAATTTGGGGGTACAAAATTATTTGAATCAAGATTTATTAAACATACAAATTATTATTTTATTATTAATAAATAAAATAAATATATTTAATTTGACAAAATCAACAAAAATTATTGTATAATCTTAATTATTTTGTGGTGTTATCAACTCTCCAAATTTGTTTTTTTTTTTAATTAAAGATAAATATTCGACGATTTGTTTGATTTTTTGTTTATTTAATTAATTATTCTTAAATATATATATTATAGTGAATTGAATATTGTTATTTTAAATAATTAAATAATTAACGAAAATTTTATTTTTTCGTAAATGGAAAGTGAATGTTAAATTGTTTACAAGTGAAAAGTGAAAAATATTGTTATCGAGTTTTTATTGATTTCTTTTGTTTATCATATGCGGTATTGAGAAAAATACTTTTTAGTTTTTATTTTTGTTGATGTGTTATTAATATTAATTATTTATGAATTTTTAATTAAATTAATTTTTTTTTTTAAGTGTGATCAATATTTATATAGTGTGTGCTCATCTTTCTACATACAGTATGTACTGGTTTTGCTTGTATTGTACATGTATATACTCATATGTATAGTTAGACAATATATAGGAAAAAAAATTTAAATTGATTTTCATTGTGTTTTTCTCGAGTGGATGGATGGATGGAGGTTCGAAGGTGAAGTGGGATGGAAAATATTGAATTTTTTTTTTATTTGTATACAATTATGTTTATATATATTGATATATTTTCATGTTGTTAATAATAATCACAAAATAATAATATTTAAACATTAATGATTATAAACTAAATAAAAAATGCTTGACCATGTTGTTATTTTTAATGTTGGCCATTTTAATTTTCATTATACCAGGTACTGCGGGTAGTTTATTTTTGTGTTTTTTGTGAGGGGTTTATGAAAAGCAAAAAAGACAGGCTAATTATTATAATATAGAGTTAAAAAATCGGTATACATACACATACCTATATTTTAGGAGTGTTGAGCGATGCTTCGTGAAATCCCATTCTATTTTCGTATGATGTGTGTTTTATTAAAATTTGTGCCTCGAAGGATGAAAAATTGCTATTTTTTATACGTGACAATCATATTTTTTATATTCTGTTCGCCTACGCTTCTGGTTGGTATATACATATATCTACGTATATCTAGTACATATATACAATGTTTTACGAACGATAAACACAAAAGGATGGATTGATGGTATTTGATTTTTGTGAGAACATATATTTTTAAATTGATTTTGTTTTGCCTGCGCCGAATATTATGCTAAGATTTGTCACAGCAGGTTACCAGTTTTGTGTTAACAGAATTTAATAATAAACTTGTTGAAATATGTTTGTTCAGTTCAGCGTTATATGTATATACATAATATATTGGTGGAATACACAGATTAATGTCCTTTAATTTTATGTGTTTGAATTTCATATATTCGCACTTGTTGCTACTGAATATTATATATACATACACCCTCAAACCGTTTCTTTTTGTGCATATACATTATACAAATATAACACTATTTAAAAATTGATTTAGGTACGCAGGAATTAACAACAACAACAAAAATAAATAAAAAATATTGTCAAGGGATTAAATTCACTCTTGCCTGAATTTATTCATAATTTTTATGAAAATTTAAATAGATGGTAGAATTTTATATGCTCAAAATATTAAAGGTTAAATAAAAATGTTGATCTGTGACAAAATATTTGCATAATCTTTGACAAAGGGCTTATAACCTGTGCAACAAATAAATTTACTCACCGCAAGTTAAACCATAGCATTGAATTTTTGCCATTAATTGGTACTCGATTATAATTTTCGAGTACCACACAACCAAATTGATAACTCAGGCGAGTTTTATCTGTTAATTATAAATTGTAACAATAAACTTCATTTAGGCAACACAATTATGTGAAATGTAAATATGCACTTTGAAGTGTAATTTAGATTGGTTAAGTCTAGTTGCTATGAGTTAAATTTCTTTCAAATTCATAATTAGAATTTGATTAGTCTTTGTGGGATAAGATGATCCCGAGGTTTGTTAAAAATTGACCAGTAGGTTCGTGTGTCTTAAACTAGTGTCGACAACATTTTATTATTGGATGTTATAAATTCGTAAAATTAAATTTAAACGATATAAATATATTTTGCATTTTTGGAGCTGGATTTTAATTTTAACATAAATATAATAATAAAAAATTAATTAATTAAAATGTGTATAATTTCAATTGATTTTTCTCGCTACTCACGGAACGAACTAAAACAGGTTTAATTTTTTTTGTGTTTTACTATGAGAGTGCTTGGCGCAAGCTCGACTAAAATTTGGTACCAAACTTTTGTTGTTTATAAAAATTCGTTTACTCTAATTTGTAAACAATAAAGGTATAAACAGAACCAAAGATACAACAACTAAATACATTTGTCTTTCGGCGATATTGCTTGAGTAAACAGAACAAAGAGCGTCACCGTTAAAGCGGAGAAAGGATTTTGTTTAAATTTGTTTACTTATGTATGTACATAAAAAATCAATATCGAGCCAGAAAATAGATGGTACCACTGCAGCGCCATCGACAAAATTAGAAATAGATTCTATAAACCAGTTCGACGATCATATCGCTGTCAACACCGACATTGGTTGTATGAGCATCGCATACATTCTGTGTGTATGTTAATTTGACAGGCGTCATCGCTTGTCGATTGGTTCTGTGTATATACCTTAAGAGAAACAATAAAAATAAATTTTAATCGAAGCGAAAACGGTTAAACTCGCAAGCCTAAATTAGTTACGTTTGATATTTACCATGTAAATGGCGTTAGCAGCTATATGGTATGGTTCATCTAATATATCTTATTAACAATAATGTACGTTCGTCATAGAATAATAATAATAATTTTATGAGCAAAATTTAAAAAAAAAATTAGCATCGTTTATTAGTTAAGCTTGTAAAAGTACGCTAATTGTTGAGAAAAGTATTTCGCGTGGGAATTGTTAGTCGATTTTTCTAAATTTGAATTTTATTTTATTTTTTTTTAATTTTCCAAGAAAAAAAAATACATCTTTTTTATAAAGAAAAACAAAATTTTGTTCCTCTACCAATTGACTATAGGTTTGTAAAGTTAGTTTGAAAATTTGTGAGAAACCCAACGCTACACTTAATTAGACCTGATCTGATCTTGAATATCGCCAATATATATTCATAATCAATTAATTGCTGAAGAATCTGCACACTATACAAAGACTTCGAGGAGGTTAAAAGAGGTAACCCTTTAAGAGGTTTTACAGCTCTGTTTTGGAGAACGTGAAGATCATTTAAATGTGTGGAAGAGCTGGCAGCCCAAATCTGAATCAAATAAGTCAAATGAGAATGGATGTAACTATAATATAAATTTGAAGGTATATATTGACCGACTCGCCTCATAACACCAATAAATGGAGATATTTTAAGTTTAATGCTGTTAATGTGACCGAACCATGATAATTGTGAGTTAATTTTGAGGCCCAAGTACTTTGTTGAATCAACTCGTTTGATTTTATGACTATTAAAGAGTAAGTCGTTGAACATGTCTTTGGGTTTGTGTTTAAGATAAAATATTACAAAATTTGTTTTATTTAAATTTAATGTTAAACAGGTGTTGGTCAGCCAATCATGTACCTTCAGAAGGTCATACTCTAAATCATTTTGCAGTTGTCTAAAGGATGTCATCATCAATGTAAATAAGAAATAGAGTAGAACCAAGATTGGAAACTTTTGGAACACCACACGAGATAGTTAATTTTTCAGATTCATATTTTCCTATTTTAACAAATTGGCGTTTATTAGCTAAGTAGTTTTCTAATAATTTGATTACATTTCCACCAATTCCGTACATAGAAAGTTTCTGAACAAGAATTGTGTGATTTACACAATCAAAAGCTTTTTTAATATCAAGGAACAAACATGCGGTAATATTTTTGCATTCCAGAGAATCATAAATATTCACCATCAATTATAAAGTGGCACTTGCGGTACTTCATACTGGCATGGATGAATTATTTGATTTTTGTTGAGATGCTCCATCAACCTAAGCATTATAGTTTGTTCGTAAATTTTGCTAAATATTGGTAGAATTGATACTGGACGATAATTACCTAAGACAGCTTGGATACCTGTTTTGAAAATCGGCGTTACAACAGCTAGTTTTAAGGATGATGAAAATACCGATTGATTAATAATTATTAAAGTGTTTATTGATACAGTCAACAGCGGTATAATAATAGGAGCCAACATTTTGACTAATTTATCTGAGATATCATCATAACCCGAAGCACAATTAGAGTTCAAGTCATTAATTAAACCAGCTGTTTCCTCTTCATTTGTCTCTTGTAAAACAGTAATACTTGTACTGACTGCTGTATACCTCTCTATTATTTCATAACTAAATGCAAAAGGGGTATTTCTTGGTAAACTAGCTCCTACATTAGCAAAATAATTGTTTAACATATTAAAGGCCCCACATACGTTTTGGGCTACTCATATTTCTGTTGAATTGAGATGTGCAATGCATTTTTTTTTGTTCTTAACTAATTTTTTAAACTCGTTGTTTAATTTAATTTAATTATCTTTTAAAAATCAATTTAGCGGATACATTTTACAAAGTTTGTAAAATATTGTCGAAGACAATTCGCGGGCAATCGTGTACCCTTTAGTCATTCTAGGAGTTCTGTGTTCGTTTGTTGTTAAAGATAACTATCCAAATGAATTACAAATCGTTTTAACATATTATTTGGTCTACCATACAAACTGATAATTACATATAGTATGTCAATATTGTACAATAGGTATAGGACCGCATCTAATACATTGCCCTGCGGTATTCCTGCCTTGATATCTTTTAAATCGGAATAGAAATCGTCTAATTTTACTCCAAAGAATCTATCTTTCAAGTATCATTCTAATATTGTAGTGAATTGCATTGGTAGTACGGTTCTTAACTTATAGTTAAGTCCTTCGTGCCAAACTTTATCAAAGTCTATAAGAGCCTATGCAACGCCTACGAATATCGTTGAGCAGACTTTTTTCTCCTCTAATGCTCTTTCAATAATATTAGTTATTCTGTGTATTTGATCTAATATTGAGTGTTGGTTGCCAAAACCGAACTGATGATTTGGAATCATGTTTTTCCTCTCAATTATCGGATTTAGCCTTTTTACTAATAACTTCTCAAAGAGTTTAGACATAACTGGTAATAACGGTATTGGCCTGTAAGATCCAGTCTTGTGTGGTGGTGTTCCAGGTTTAGGAATCATAATTACTTCTGCAATTTTCCACAGGCTGGGTACATATTTCAATCGTAAGGCGGCATTTATAATATTGGTGAGCTTTAATAAAGCTTTCCTTGGTATAGTTCTTTTAACATTTCTGCTGTGATAAGGTCATAACCAGGGGCTTTTTTCGGATTCATATTTGTTTTTATTTCATTCAAATATGTTTTTCAGGTGTTCAGCAAAACTTCGTACTTTATCTTCGTTATTTCTGGCCCAATTTTTATCTTCTGTTCTTGTTGGTGGAATCTGCATTATTGGCCTTTTAATTCTTTTGATATCATTAGATAATTTTCTGAGGTATTTACTGATAGATTCGTCTTTCAAATCTTTGATTTCCCTTTTAAGTAGCTGAGTCAGATTGTTTAGCTTAGTTTTATCTTGAGGGGCTCTAGTTTGTTGCCATATTCTCCTTGCCCTTCTTTTTTCTGCCAATAGCTCTCTAATTTCTCTAGGGTAGTTGTTTCCCTTAATTTTCTTTTTAACTTCAGGGGTGTTTCCCGCAGCTGACTGCTGTATGTTACATATGAACTTGTGAACTTCTTTTTCTAATTGCTCCTCACTCCTTAGCGGAACCATTAAGTTATTAAGATCCTTTCACTTAATGTCAAAAGTATTGGGGAGTGATCAGAGCTTAACTCAAGACTTTCATCTATATGTATCTAATTTATAGATATATTCTTCACTATGAAGAAATCAATTAGATGTGGTATTTTATTTGGATCAGTTGGCCAGTAGGTCGGTTTGCCATTTGATAAAGCTTCGCAACCGTATATTCTGATAGAATTGAGGAGTTCTTTACCTTTAGTTGTTGTTAGTCTAGTACCCCAGTGGGTATTTTTTGCATTAAAATCTCCTCCAATTACAAATCTTTTCCCTAGTTTACTGAAAAATTCAAGATCATTTTTCTTTCCTCGAAGTGATTAATACAATTTCTAATTATAACAGCACTACCTCCCTTAGCAGTATTTCCCGGGTGAATAGTGTGATATGTTTTATAATTTTTAAATTTGATAAGTGATCATCTAGTGAATTGAGTTTCAGAGATGAGGCAGACATAGATTTTCTCTGCGTCCAGAACCATTTGCAATTCCTGTTGGTGTTGCTTGAGTCCATTGGCATTCCAGCATAAAATTCTTAAGTCGTTAGACATTGTTTTATTTAGGGATGGTTCCCTTAGTGCTGTATTCTAATTTCTGTAATCGCTGATCAAAAGTATTAAGTTTGCTTAATATCAGCTTAAGCGTTTGATTTATGTCGTCTGTTTCAGGAGTTTTTTGTCTGTTTTCGTAACTACAACATTGCATCCTTTGTAGTTAGCTGGATGGTTTTCTCCGCAGTGAACGCATCTAGGCTGTACATCTGTGGATTTGACACAATCTCTAGTATGGTGTTTACCTGGACATTTGACACACCTGGGTTCTTTGTTACAGTACTTTTGAGTTTGTCCATATGCTTGACATTTTTTATATTGTGGTATAAGCCTAGATCTTCTTAGGGACTCAATATTAACTTTGCTCCCAAGATGTACTTGGTTTGATGAATTTTTTCAATATTATCATCTGTGCTGAATGTCAGCATATACATGTTTAGAGGCTCCTTACTTCTCCGTTTTAGTTTAATTGATGCTTCAGTTGCATTAAAACCTTTTCTTTTCCGGTCCTCAATTATTTTTTCTGGATTACATGTCGACTACAGATTTTTAGCCATTACCCTAATTGGTCTGATTTGTTTGATTTCAAACGTATGCCAAGAATGTCACCCTTCGCTTAGCATTTTTGTCATTTCTCTGTAGGTTTCACCATCTTCTAAGTTTATTTTGATGTTGTTTTCACTCATCAATTTTGTCGTAAACTTATCTGTTTTAGTTATTGTTTTAATTTTCTCATACAGTAGATCATAGTTTTTAACTCCATTTATAACTAGGGGTGGTGGAGGTAATTGTTTTTGCTTGTTTTGGATTATTTTAGGAATTGTCTCTTTTAGTTGAGGGGCGGTAGCTTTTGACTCTAATCTACTCAGTTTCGTGAGCTAATTCTTCTTCATCAGTATGGTATTCATGTTCCATTACTTTTTGGGTAGGAGGAGAATCAACGTTTTCCTTTGCTTTAAGGGCTTTAACTTTGTTTCGAAGAATGTGTATGTCATTATGTCTTCCTACATCCAAGCAAAATTGTATCATTTAATTGCTTGTTTAAATCGTTAGATTCAACCAATGCTTCATGCTGTAGACCAATGCTGTATCAGGCCTTACTCAATTACATACTCCTGATACAGCATTTCTTCTTTTTTAGAACAATTATTGTTCTCTGGAAAAGCAGTTTTCGGTAATTCCACATTTTGCTTCACTCATTCGAGTATTACGATTCCTCAACGTATCTTGGGATTTTTTCTGATTATAGTAAAGCAACAGCTGCACCCCCCCCCCCCCTCCCCCCCCCTGTCCGAAAGTGGCACGAGTTGTAACTAAATACATATCCAAGTGTGTCCTATTTCTTGCGATTAATTAGTTAATCGCAGCTTTATTGTTTCTTTTTAATTTAATATAAATAGCCCCAATATACATATGCATATTTAGACCAGTTAAATAATTTTAAGTTGAATTTTTTGGTCACCAGCTGCAACAGTTTGTGAATTTTAAGTATTCCAAAAATAAATTTCTTTGAAGTTCAGTTTAAATACATTTTTGTTTCTTAAACTCTCTCTCTCTCTCTCTCTCTCTCTCTCTCTGGAGCAATATATCTACGTATAATATGCTAATTAGTAAATATTATTATATATTAGTGATTCATCTATTTTCTATAATAACCAATCGAACATATACATTATGTATACACAAAATTTGATTTTAGTATATCGCAAAAAACCACTTAAAACTAAAATAAAAAATTTCGCGTAATATTATTGATCTGCTTGATCTAAATATTTTGCTTTACATTACTCCAAAAAAAAAATATGCCAATTTAAAAAAAAACAAAAACGTATGACGGTTGGTTATTATGAAAATGTTCGGGTTTTGTTCTTGTGTAACTCTATATAGTATATCTACTGACAACTAAATATTCAACCATCAATATAATGAAGATGATATGACGACTATTGTTATAAATAAAAATATGTTATGAAATATGAAAATGTACGACATGCGATGAATAAAAGAGGATGGAAAACTCAAAGCTACAAAATTGTCAATATTTCTATACTATTCGAGTTCTACTTCTATCTATCTATCTATACTATACACACATAGTATACATAACGCTGGTACACCTCACGGTGCTTGCAGGCATGGGGAATATATGGCAAATATATTTTGTGATTGCCACCGTCGAGATATACAAATATATATTTATGTATATATCCGTAAATACATGTACATATATATCTCAATTTAGAGCTGGGAAATGTATAATGTATGTATTGTATATATATATATGTATAGTAAACTTAGGTTTGGGGGTACACATAAATATGTACTCGCGTACAACGATAATAAATGCACGAAAAATAGAAAAATAAAATTTAATTATTCCCCCCTTTGGAACTGAGCACACATTTATTTTTTTTTGTATTTTTTATTCGGAATTATGTAAATTTTTATTTTGATTTAGTTTTGTTTATATCATCGAATTAAAATTTGAAGTATTTTTTATGTGCGCGCCTTGTTAGACGTATTTCTGGAATTTTTTGTGTCGTGATATAATATTTGGAATCGAGTTCTGTTTTGTTTTATTCCTTTATTAATCGAACCAATCGTATTAAGTTGTTAGCTGTGAATTTTCACCCGTATACATTTTGTGTTTAGGGTGTATATGTACATATACATATGTGTATTTCGTATGCATGCATATGTCTGTACGATTACATATTTTAGGTAAATTCCAATATGTGATGTGTAATTTGTTTAGGCTTAGTGTAAATGGGGGATGATTAAGATTTTATATATTTAGGGGAGAAAACCATTTGTATTTGAAATCGATTATTTTGCGAATGCTTTCCACTTCGTTTAGATTATCAGATGACTTCATCAATCCTTATTATTGTTAGGATTATTAATACATTTTAGAAATTTATACACCAATTTTTTTGAAAATTCGCGAATTTAGATAAATTTTATCGTTTAAAATTTAAAATTCAACAAATTTTTTTAAAGTTTCCGTTTCAATTATGATTTAAGAAATTTAGTTTGAATAAATTTAACGAACTACATCGAAATACGTAATTGTACATCCGATCAATCAAATCGCAATTCGCGAAAAAATTTTAAAATTTAAATAAAATTCTTAAATTTTGTGATCGAATTGCAAATTGTGATCGTTAAATTCAGTTCCAAAATTTACTATACCTATGTACAAACTATTTTTAAAACTTTAATTTCATTAAGTTTTTAAAACTGATTCAGTTTCAATTGAAAATTTCGTCAATTCAATGAAAATTTCAGTCAATTTTTAAAATTTAAAATTCAACAAATCTGGGCATTCAAAATCTCAATCATGTTTTATATTTTAAAACTCCCCAATTTTGGAATTGTGATCGTAAAATTTAGTTAAAAAAACAAAATCGTACAACGAACTACGATTTTCTAAATTTGGAGAATTTCAAACGAATCACAATTTGATCTGTTGCAGCCCGAATATGGTAACTCACCGATATTCGAAACTTCTACAGTAAACAAATTGGTTTTATTTATATAATATTCAAACTCACTTTATTCTAAGTCATCTAGCAATTTTCCTATCATAATTATATGTACTAACATTTGTTGGGATTTAGCCCAACGGCTAGTCCTAGAAATTAAAATTATTAATTTAAAATATTTCCTATAATAGTAATTTTTTGTTCCATTCAATAGATCAATTGGTTTGGACCTTTGGAGACGTCTTACTGCCAACGGTCCGTCGGAGGCGTGAATCATGCTTGAAAGCATGGTACGTAATAACTTCATCGATGTATTCCATCTTTATATCTCGGTGGAGGTCTTCATTTCTAACGTCCGTATGATCTTAATGTTCGTTTTCTTGGTACAACCCGAAAACTGTATACCATAGGTCAATACCGGTTTCAGTATTTGCCGGGATAAAAGCTATTTATTGTGTATAAATAGTTCAGAATGTCTACCTTAGAGCCAATACATCTTCCTATACTTCATGTTCAGCTCTTCCTTTTTCTTTTTGTCATGTTCTTTCCACCTCAACTTGGCATCTAGCGTCGTACTTAGATATTTCGCCGTACTTGCATATAGGCAACTTGTTTAGAGTTGATTATGATTGGGATTCTATTAGAAATATTTTTATTAGTAAAGTTGACATGGACCGATATAGTTTATTTCAGTTTTATTCTCCATTTTTTCATCTAATTGTTGACTGAATTTGTCGACTTTCGCAATTTGTTAGTAGCTTCTTCTACATTGTTCCCAACTATCAAAGTCTCAGTATCATCAGCATAAGTTGCTTCTTCCATTGGTGGTATATCCCGAGTATACAGGAGGTACAAGACAGGGTTCAATACGCTACCTTGTGGTACTCCAGCTGAAATTTTCATTACGTCAGAGTATTCGTCTTCATATTTATACACGGAAGTGTCTATCGGTTATGTAGGATTTCAGTGTTTTATAATATTGTTTGGGAAGGTACCTCTTGAGCTTGAACTCCAAACTCGGTCAAATACTGGCGCTACATCCAGGAAAATATTTTTTTAGTTTCTAGTGGACGTTCTATAATATTTGTGATTCTATATGGACTTGTTCTATAGTCGAGTGGTTTTCTCTGAATCCAAACTGGTGGTCAGGAATGAAATTTCTGTCCACCATTATGGGTTTTATTCTCTTCAGGAGAGAAATCCATAATCCTTTTATCGCTACATTGTTTGTTAGGTATTAAGATCATTATTACCTCTGCCACTTTCCATTGCCTTGGAACGTATCTTAGTCTCAACACAGCATTGATTATATGGAGAAGTTTACGTATCCTTTATTTGGTAAATCTTTAATGATTTTTCCAGTTATGAGGTCGTACCCAGGAGATTTTTTCATGTTTAAATTTGGAATTTCCTCTTTTAGCTCCTTTAGAGATACTCTTTGTATTTCAAGCTTATCAGATCGTTTCAGTAGGTTAACATTTTCATCTGCAGTTTGCCCGGGTAATGGTTGAAACCTTTCTTCTAGCTGTCTCGCAAACAAGTCAGCTTTTTGTTTACCGCTTCGAGCCCAGCTACCATCCTCATTTCTAATTGGTGCCGTCGAATTTGTTGGCCTCTTAAGTACTTTCGTTATACTTTCCATTAGGAATATTCGGTATCTTTTTAGCTAGTAAATGACGAGAAATATGTACTTATTGATTCATTCTTAACTGTTCTGATCAGATATTTCAACTTGTTGAATAGGTTATTAAGGACGGTTTTATTTTTTTTGGTTCGATTTATTTGCCAAGACTTTTGATCTTTACGTTTCTTTGACACAAGCTCTCTTATTTCAAGTGGATAGTTGTTACAGTCGATGTTATTATTACTTGAAGATTAATGTTTTCCAATTGTAATTCTTATTAGACAGTCTCGCTGTGATTTCTTTTTTAATTATTGTTTTACTGACCGACATAATAACAGGAGGAGATTTGTTTTTCGCATTGAAGTCGCCACCAATGATAAAACAACCTCCCATGGTGTTAAAAAGTTCTTCATAATTGTCTTTTTTCAAGATTATATCGAGTTATGAGGAGTTAGTGAAATGGGTTTCAGAGATTATATATATATATATATATATATATATATATATATATATATATATATATATATATATATATATATATATATATATATATATATATATATATATATATATATATATATATTTCAATTTTTTGTTTAAATAGAAATATTTTCAGCTCGGGGATCTGTTGGATCAACCCATTCGCATTCCAAACTACTATTCTGAGCGTTTGTAAATGTATTTTTATTTTCTAGTCGCGTTGGGTAACGATGATGACAAGTTTGTTGACACACAACATTCATTCAACCCATTCATTATCGTAAATCAGGAGATGAAAAATCCCTTTTGCATCCCGCCTCTGTTGGGATTCGAACCCGGTACCACCCGATCCAAACGTCGCAACTTTAACCACTGCGCTATTTGCTCGGTTAAGATCAGACTTTCTAGCGCGATTTTTTAAATTTGTAATTCTCTAGGTACCTCACAGCCACCGTAATTAGCTGGATGCTGGCCCTTACAATTAATGAATTTTGAAGCTGAGTTCCTATCTAATGTGCACGTGCTCGTAAGGTGGTTACCAGCACATTTAACGCATCCTGTGATACGCCCACAGTATCTCTGAGTATGTCTGAACCCCTGACGTTTTTTGCATTGGACTATCAGCAGTGACTTTTTCTTCATTGGTTCTATTCTGACTTTCATATTTTGAGTTGCTCGAATATCATGAATTTTTTGAATATTTTTTTCCTTGCCCAACGTTAACATGAAAAGTGGTAGCCCGCGTTTTGTGACGATACGGTTCCCTTTATCATGAAGTGTGCTTTTTTCGCTTTCAACATTTGAATTAGTTGTTGGTGAAGACAAAGTCGTTTTTTAGAACTCGTTTTTTTAATAGTATGTGATCTTAAGATTTTGTTATCCCTTGTTATGGTTGTATCATTATCTGTCCCAGTAACCAAGTACACCACTGCGGAGATAAACAAATTAGTGAATTTAAAAATGTTAAGTTTTAAAATTTAAAATTTCACTAAATTTTATTCATATTTTTGCTTTACGTCGTTGCCAGCCAAATCGAGGACGCACAGCCGCAGGTCTGATTTAATTGACACACTTTGTACAGCTCCATGCCAGCCTGTACTGATATGAAAGATGGCTTGGCCCATCGATTTTGCACTCCCAACAGGGGATATATGTATTCATTTTTATCCCGATCGAAATCAACTATGCAAAATCGTTTGCATCCCGCTTTTATTAGGATTCGAACCCGGTACTTCCCGATCCAAACATCACAGCTTTAACCACTATGCTCGGTATCTTCAATCTTACTCATTTATTTCTTTGTTAAATAGGTTTACATCTGTCGATTTGATCATATTCATTTATCGACTGCCCCCACATATAAATTGATTCAAACATTGTTAACTGTGATTTTGTGAACCGTTGAATTAAACGTGTTCCATAAAGAATTCCAGCTTGTAACATAACATGTTGATTTCCTTCTTCTATTGATTTATCCTCTGTAATTTTACAAGCCACTTCGTCTTATTTTGCAATAAACATTCAAATTACTATTTTTCGCAAAGTCGATTTCTATCTTAAATGATTTATTCAAATTTTCAAAAAATCAAATAATTGTCGATTTAATTTAATTTGTGTTAAACCTTATGCTATCTAAAAATTCAGGAGCGAATCTTGTAATCGCCGTGCAGGTGGCGGGTCCTTTATTACCACTAGTATATCGAAATTCAAACGAATTTATTTTTTGTGTCTTTGGAATTTCTTATAAGTAACTGATACATTTTTTTAAAATTGATATACATTGGTTTCTTTTGTGATTCGGGTAATTTATTGTACCCTTTATTGTACACTGAAGTCCCTACCCTACGCATATACATACATCGAAATTCCATTTTGAAAATTTGATTAATCGAATGTCAATTCAATAAAAATCTCAATCATGTTTTAAATTGTGAAATTCTGCAAATTTTTAATTTTTAATTGTGAACGTAAGATTCAATTTCAAATTTTACCGAACTACATCGTGAAATCATATTTTGAGAATTTTGAAGATTCCATCAATCGAAACGCAATTTTGATCGTAAAACTAAATATCTCATTTTATCGAACTACATCGAAATTCGAAAATGTAATTTAATCCAAACCTCGATCGAATTGCAATTCTATGAAAACCTAAGTCATGTTTTAAATTGTCAAATTAGACAAATCGAATTTAAATGTGGAATTGTAAACGAAAGATCCAGTTTCATAAAATTATAAAAATTCTATCAATCGAGTCACAATTAAATCAAAACTTCAAACATTTTGAAAAACAAACTTAAATTTTGAAGTTTTAAAATTTAAATATTATAATTTGAATTTGTTTATAGATTTTTGATTCAAAATTAGACGACTTATAGCACATTGAAGTTCGATTTTAAAAATATGATCATTCGCAATTTTTTCAAGACCTCATTCATGTTTTAAGTTTGAAATTCATCAAATTTATAATTTAAATACAATTTGATATTTTGAATTATGTTAATTTAAAATTCAGTTATATATATATATATATATATATATATATATATATATATATATATATATATATATATATATATATATATATATATATATATATATATATATATATATATATATATATATATATATATATATATATATATATATATATATATATATATATATATATATATATATATATATATATATATATATATATATATATATATATATATATATATATATATATATACTATATTTAACGAACCACTTCGAAATTTAATTTTGAAAATTCGATCAATCGAAGCGCTATCCTATAAAAACCTCAGTCATGTTTTAAATTTTAAAACTCCAAAAATTTAAAATTAAATTTTAAATTTTGAATTGTTAACGGCAGATTCAGTTTTGCAATTTACCGAACGTTACGTCGTGAAACTCAATTATGAAAATTTTCATGTTTTAAAATTCTACAAACTTTTAAATTTAAATTTAAATTTTTAAATCGTAAACTTATGTTTTACATTTTATCGAAATTCGATTGCCCGAATTGCAATTCAATGAAAATCTCAATGATATTTAAAATTTAAGATGCAACAAATGTTTAAATATTACATTTTAAAACCCGATTTTAAAAAAATTTGGAAATTCGATAAATCGAATTTTTGAAACTAGAATTTAAACTTTAAATTTTGTAATTAACTACATCGAAATTCGATCAATCGAATCAAAGTCTCAATCATTTCAAATCTAAATTTTGTAAAATTTGTTTGTAAAATTTTATTGTAAAATTAAGCGAACTATCGTACATTGAAACTCGATTTAAAAAATTCGTTCAAAATGCGATTCTCAAAACTCAAACACGTTTTAAATTGAAATTCAATAAACTCATAATTTAAATATAAATTTGAAATATTTAAATTTAAAGTATAAATTGTGATCGTAAAATTAAATTTCACATTTTATCGAACTATATTGAAATTTGTTTTTGAAAATTCATTAGTTGAATTGCAATTTAATCGAAACCTCAATCATATTTTAAATTTGAATTTCAACAGGTTTATAATTTAAATTTTTGGAAATTTAAAATTCAGTTTCAAAATTTAACGAACCACATCGAAATTAAATATTTAAAATTCGATCAATTGAATCGTAATTCTATGGAAACCGCAGCCAATTCCATAAATTTAAATTTAAATTATAAATTTTGAATTGTGAACAAGAAATTCAGTTTTATGAATTTTAAATTTTGAAGTTTCAATGAAAGATAAATTGAATTTTTAAAATTTAAATTTTGATTTGTGAATGTAAAATTTAGTTTCATTTGAAACTAAGCAACTAACTAACTTTGAATCTAACTTTAGTTTCATTTGAAATTTGATTTTGAAAATTCAATAAATCGTATATGTTCTTTAAAACCAAGAGTATACTCTTCAAAGCTTATGGAGCATTGATAATAATATTTTATTTGAAATCTTGTATACGTTACTATTGCCAGAAACGTGGTGTTAGTTAGAATAGTTTTTGCCCCTGAAATACACTGCTGTTCAACGGCGAGATTAGTGTTGTGAAAGCCAAAAATGCTAAAGGGTTTATGTATAGCTGAGTGGCACGTGCTTCAAAACTGTTGAGTAAGAGTTATTTATGGTCTAAGTTAGTCAAATCATATCCCTGCTGAATACAAATGGAATTGCTAGATCAAAGCCCTTTGTCGTTTATTACAATTTTATTATACGAATATTTTTAATCCATCATAAAAATTTAGTTTATTTATATCAATGTATATACAAATAACAACAAATTCGATTGGGATTTACCGCATACAAAAAACCATTTTCCGAAAAATCCATTAAAACGAAAATTAAATTTCATTTTCTCCAGCAAAATACCAAACTCTCAAAACAAATATTTATTTACCTGCGTTAATGTCGTTCTGTTCCAACGTACGAACATTGTGATTGTGTACCATAGCTAAACAAATTTGTCTAAAAAAATATGTTTTGCCATAAATATTCTTGTTAATAAAAATGATATTTTATTCAGAGTATTATAATGTTCTTATGTATACATACATTTCCAAAATATTTACCAATTTATTATTAATATTAATAAAACACAATATATTTATACGAAATCGTTGTACATATACAGGAATTTCCAAGAAACACAAAATTTTTATATGAAAGTATTGTTCTTTGCTAGGACTTACATAAGGATATGTACATACGAATGTATATATGTATACATTTACCAATATATTCTAGGAAAGCAAAACTTGTTGCTTAAATAATGGATTTTAAAAAAATCATATTTACGAAAAAAAGCAAAGGTATAATCTAATATTAAACATGACCTTCACATGAAGAACACGCCCCTATTCCTATACTTAAAAGTTACAAAGTGGAGGTAGCTTATCCGAATCAGTAGTAGTGTTACCATGTCGACCCAAATGAGGCTTGCAAAGCACTTCAAAACTTCCAGAAATATAAAATACCTATACACTGAACAAAAAATAACGGTAAAGTTAAGATAAAAAACCTGGTACGCCATTTTTATTTTTTTGAATAAACGATACGGTCTTTAGAACGGATTAAACAAGCAACTTAATCTCAATTAGTACGCGGAACGAATTTATCATGATGGAACTATTAGTGCATTACATCAAATGATTTTCTGACGTTTTAAAATAGTGCTGTACAAATTTTTTCAAAATCTCTGGTCATGAAGTCATGAAGCAAGTTAGGCAAATGGGACCATTATGACGGAACACATTACTTTTCTTGTACGCTAGTGTTAATAATTATTATTGTTTATAATAGAACAAGAGATCTTTGCTGCTGTTTTTAAATATTTTTAGACCGCGGTGATCTTTGCTACATTTATATTTGTTACAAGAAGTGTTACAAAATTAAAAATTTTAAAAATATGCATTTAAATACGCATTTCAAACACACCCATGTGTTAAAAAGAAGAACCTTGAAGAACTAAATTTACCCGATTATCTTTGTCTAAAAAAGAATTCGACGTATTCATTAACTTAGGGTGCTATGTTGGTCTCGAAATCCAAATTGGTGGTCTGGTATAATCTGTCCTTCAGATAATATTGGTTTCAATTTTTGTAATACCATTTTTTCAAAAAGTTTAGAAATCATCGGAAGTATACTTAATGGCCTCAACGATGCGACTTGTGTTTCGGCTTTTCCAGGGTTTGGAATCATTGTAATTTGCAATATTTTTCATTTTTTAGGGAAATACCCACATCTTATAATCGCATTAAAGTTATAAGTTATGAGTTTTATGCATTTATCAGATAATTCTCTGATCATTTTTCCGATAATAAAATCCTGTCCTTGAGCTTTTTTTGGGTTTATACAATTTTTAATGGTATTTTTCACTATTTTATACTTAAATTTTAAAGGAATTGGTTTCGAAGGGTCCTCCGTAAACTTTGATAGTTCACTGTTGTTAGTTTTTTCGTTTGGTGTGAATACTTTTTTCAAGTGGTTAGAGAAAGGAGTAGCCTTTTCTACGTCACTTCTGGCCCAATGTCCATCTGGTTGGCCTATTTGGTTTTTTATTGCCTTCCATAGTAAATAATCTGTCTTCTCAGGAATCCAGAGTTGTTTTTCAGAGTTGTTAATATCAGGGGTGGCCTCTTTTGCTGCTATTTCCAATATATGTGTTAAATCATTCGCCGCCGCATCAATATCTTCCGGGGTGCAAAGTTGGATATCCAATTGGTAATTTTGTTCAAGTTAATTTAAGTTATTTAGTTAATTTATTTGTTAGACGTTGAGGTGGATCTGCTTTGAAAGCTCTGGTACTTAGAGTTATTATTATTGGTGAGCGATAGGATGATAAGTCATAGCAATATTTTACCTGAGCATTGGTACGTCCAATTCCTTTTGTTATACAGAAATCTATTAAATCAGGTATTTTATTTCTATCTGATGCCAGTAAGTTGGGTGTCCAGAAGATAAATAATCTAGATTTTTTTCGTCATTGCTTCATATAGTTGCTTTTCTTTAGGTGTTGTTAATCTCGAACCCCATTGAAGATGTTTAGCATTGTAGTCCCACCCTGCGAAAAATTTGATGCCCAGCTGATTACGTGTTTCGGTGGACAGTAAACAGCCGACATTACACAATTTCCAGACCATTCTTCTAAGCAAATATTCGTTGCTTGGATGTGATCTTTATCATAATTGTTGAGTTCATAATGCTTTATTCTTCGTTTGATCAAAACCGCAGTGCGCCCATGTGCTCTTCCATCTGGATGTTTGGTGTCATAAACTGAATATCCGTTGATTTTAAAAAAGGTATTTTTTGTAAAGTGTGTTTCTTATATATTTTGATCGACAAGAAAGGTTTGAACCTCAGCTTTGTACTGTGAAAGACCGTTCGCATTCCATACAGCTATCTTTAGGAGCGTCGTTTATGGTTTTTGACCATAATTTACGTTTTCGTGTATTCATATTGTCTCATCATATCATGCTCATTTGTCTTTCCATCATCATCATGAAACTTTGGATCGTTTCGGTTTGTTTACGGTTGCATGAATATTTAATTCTTCTTCGTTGAAATGAACTTTCGTTTTGGGGCGGTACCTTTTAGGATGTTGGCATAGGAAACTCCTGGTTATGCAAAACTGCTTGGAACATTCTCCAGGTCATTTTGTGTGGTTGAGTGTGCATTCGCTTGTTGGACAATTGTACTTCTTGGAGTCACATTTCTTTGATTGTAACGTGACTTAAGCTTCAAATCCAGGTATACCGGGCAACCTCTGTAGTTTGCTGTGTGATTTCCACCGCAATTACTACAGCGTTTTACTGATGGATCATTTCTCGTCTTATCGCATTTTTCGGAATCATTAAGTTCGCCACAGATAATGCAAACTTCACTGAACGTGCAATAAACTTTTGTGTGGCCGTATTCTTACCACTTAATGCATTGTACTGGTCTGGTTCGATTTTTGGATTCGTCTACAGTGAATTTCCGATGCAGTAAATATCTCAAGTTATATATACTGTGGTTTCCTTTGTTCTTCTTATCTGGCCCTAATTCTATGCGAAACATCGGTTGAGGAACCTTCTCCCGATTTAAAATGTTTGCAATAGATTCAGCATGGAAACCTTGCGCAACCCTTTTTGACTTTTCAGCTTTCATAGTGCCTCTTTTAGCGGGGCAATATACAATTTTGAGTGAGTTAACTTGCCGATTATATTGAGGAGATTATTAATTGATGCCATCTCTTAAATAAATTGGTCGCGGCTTTTCTGCCTTTTTAGCTGTTGTGTCATCGACGCCATCCTCCTCCAAGCTAGAAAACCTATTGCCGAGAGGTATTTGATCAGCACCATGTTCTAATCTAGACTAGCTAATTACGCTGATTTCGGGCGCCATTTTCTTTTGGTCTGAACAGTTATATATCTGTCCATTCCGGTTAGCACCAAATTTTCTTTATTTAAGTGACTTATCTCATTGCACTGAGTGTTTTTGCTGTTGAAGCATTTATTTTGTAACTTGTATGTATTTTCATTTGTGTTAAAATGTGGTATCACCAAATGTGCTAAATTTGATGTCGAAGCACTTTTTTCATTTAGCGTTATTATATTTTTTTGGGGGCTATGTTCAACTTTACCCATTGCATTCTTTGCATTATTCTGATTCAATGCTTGTGTTCATTTCACAGAAATTGTTTTTTGGGGGGAAAATAGGCCCCTTATTATTTTAGCACTAATAAAATAAAATACTAAAAAATAATTAAAAAGCACTAACACTGCACTTTTTATTTTAATTTAATTTTGATTTTACGTCCAATTGGTTTTACGTCCAACGACCATAAAAAATCAACTATCGATCGAGAAATTTGAATTTAAATTCATTGAGTTTTTCAAATAAAGCTCTTCAAACTTAGGTTAGTATTTTAAAATTCTAGTCCGGGTGTTTCTTTTAAACTGAGACGATCAAATATCTCGAAAAATAGCCACTCTACGGAAAAAATGTCCATAATCAAAATTTAATCATACCGCGGGGGAAATACATTAGTGCAAAAAAAATAGTTCCCCACCCCCGCTTTGGAGGTGGGGCGGGGGTAACTTTTAAACTAAGATAGGAAGCAATATTTTTTATTGCAGATACGGATTCTACGACTAAAAGTACGTATGATTTGAATGAAATATTTTGTTCGGTTCATGATAGATGGCGTTGTAATCGACGAAATTCAATTTTTTCAATTTTTCCTTCTTAGAACACACGCATTCGATTCTGCAATACGTTTGAGATAAAAAACATCACGTTTTCATTGAAAATACTCGAAATTCGTCATCAAAACAATTTATTCAGTTTTGTAAA
Source organism: Tipula unca (assembly GCA_951394425.1). Classification (NCBI taxonomy): domain Eukaryota; kingdom Metazoa; phylum Arthropoda; class Insecta; order Diptera; family Tipulidae; genus Tipula; species Tipula unca. The sequence continues at coordinate 145,879,633 of OX596381.1, forward strand.
TCTAAAATAAGTGTTCAAAATGATGGACTGCGACATTTGATCGTCTCAGTTTAAAAGAAACCCCCTATAGTTTCTTCAAATAAATGTTTGCATACTATTCAAACAAGGGCAAATACGTTTCCAGTTTCCACTGAATTTAACATATTATGTATTACCATTGAACAGTGTGTGTGTTGAGCCTTACTGGAAAATGGGAATGATAACGGAATTCTATGTTTTACTATTGCTACACCCCCTAAAGGAAAAGGATGTAATTACTTTTCATGTTTCTGGTGTATATATGAATGTACAACTCTTTGTACACCGTTCTATATCACATGCATATATAAAGTAGCGAACCAGTCTACCATCAAATTAAGAAAATAAAAATGTCATAAATTCTGTGCTGTTACAATAATTATTTTATGATTTTTCATAATGTATACTTTTGTATATACTCGTATGTATATATGTATGTATGTCTCCTTGTTAATACATGGCGAATGATATAAAAAACAAAAAACTCCCAACTCGTTTCTATGTATATTATTATCAAATTCAATGAATCATAAACGTTCAGGAAGCTCAAAATACATAATTATAAAATGTGTATAGGTATTTCCATCATCAACATCGTATTGTATACCACCCACAATTTTTCACAACTCAATACAACCTATTCAACTCTAACCAAAACATAATAGCAAAAACATGGAAAATTTGTAAAAGTAAAGCTTAAAATATCAGCAGCAAAAATAATTTTTATTTGTGTGGCTTGGTAAGATACCAGAGTGCACCCATTTCTATGTCATGGCTTGGTGTATATAATGTATTACATATACAAACGTAGAAGTGGTGAAGTTTTTTTTTTAAATCTTTCTTAGAAATAAATACTAGAACATTTTTTGGGGGACCTTTTTTTTGTGTATATTGAGGTTAAGATTTTGTTTTAAAAAGAAATTGGAAAGTAGATTGTAATTGTCTAATGATTTGAAATTTTGATTTGGAATTGTTTTGTGCGCTATTGAGTACCCATTATACAAAGAACTGATACTTTTGTATATAAAATATGTATGTATGTCAACAGCACCAACCTGACTTGACCCCGTATTATATAGATATTTTAATGTAATGAAAGGAAGTAATTTATATAGTTAAAATATTATAAGTTACAAAATATACAAAACTACTTTTGCTCTCAAAATTCTTTTATTTAAAGATTAAAACAATTCTTAATGTACACACATATATAGAATATAAAATACGTGACCAAAAAATTTCCGGAATTAAAGTTCCAAAACGATTTTTTATGTTGGAAAATATTTTAACTTCATACAAATTCGAAGTGTAATTACATAATTTGGATACACTTATTGCATATTATTTTAAATTTGTCAGATAAAACTGTTCTTAGAATTAAGTTCTTATCAGATCTTCGATATATGCGAGCTTAAGTATAAGCTCAACTTTTCTATTTTTAATTATAATCGTTCTTCTGACATTTGTTAGTTCCTTATTATCAAAATTGAATCTTGTTTCTAGTATTTGGAAGCGGTTATTGAGTAGCTTATCAAAAAATGATGCTTTTATTTTTTTATAGTTCGTGCTATAGTCGTAATGTCTTAAATTAACTCTACTGAATATAGTTCTGAGGCTCGTCTATTATATAGTTGCATCATTTCTACGATTCATACGGCCTTTCTATTTATTTTTGTTGTCTGTGGTAATAAGAACTCTGTATCAGAATCTTCCTCATGAAAGCTATCGTTATATACGGCCTCAATATTAGAGCTTATGTTGGTTTCACATGCAGTTTCATCTGAAATTTGAATTATTTTGTTAAAACCACGTTCTTTAAATTAAATTCTAAGTAAATGTTTTACGGTAATGCCAAATGCATTATTTTATAATGCATTGTCTGATTAACAATTCATATGTAAATTTGAGTTTTTAACAATAAAGCTATTTATTTTGCGATTTGAATTAATTCATTTAAAACATCTATAAACTCTTCGAAAACTTTCAGCTTTATCACTTGTCTATTGTTACTTCCATCTTAGTGCGGGGTAGTTGGTTTTAAAATTCGTTTTTTAACATGTTCATAAGTTTATAGAGAACCTTAAAATTCCTCAATTTGTTAATCTATGTCGAGTGCTTTTTCTCGGCCTCAATTCCTCTAATTAATTTAGCACTTACAGTAAGTTTATTTTTCAAACTGTTCTTAAGTTAATCCAACTAATAAATATATTTTTTATTTAATAATTAATTTTTATGAATTGTGTTAATCTTTAATATAGTGCATGTTGATCTAAAAATCGCCTGTTATGTAAATGTTGGTAATTCCAAGACTGTGTCCGAAACCTGTAATAAAAAATCGTGAATTAAATTTTTTGACATTTACTTGAAAATACCGAACACACCCAAATTATTCGAGTCTATTACTATGATAATTTTTGACAGCTATCGAATAATTTGTGTGCGCATGTCCAACGTTTGATTTGTAAATACACACAAATATTGTATATTCAAATATTAAGGATTTTAGATTACTTTTCTGTTTTCTTAATTCATTTTTTCAGTTAAAAACTACTGGCAGCCAATTTTTCTCATGGAATAGTAACTGTAGCCTTCCTAACACTTATATAAAAACCGCTCAAATTAATAAATGTACATAAATTTTGTAAAGTTAGATAGGTATTGTTTATTTCAATTTTGTTATTACTTAAATTTTAATTAACGTAAATAATGATTTTATAAAAATTAATATTGCTGTATCCTACCAATTTAGACTTAGGATGATTTAGTTTAATGTGTGATCTCAGGCTGGTACCAAAATTGTAAGCTCTGTTACATAACACACATTTACATATAAGATCGGTCATCTAGATGAACATGTTCATGCATTTTACGGCCACCTGAATCAGTAAACGACTTATCACAGTACCGACATTTATAGGGTCTCTCGCCGGTATGCGCAGACGCTGGTGAATAATCAAACCAGCATTTCGTGAAAATGTTTAACCACAAATATGACAGCTATGTGGCTTTTCTCCAGTATGAGTACATTTATGCATATTTAATTGATAAAGTGTTCTAAAACCTTTTCCACACTCATTGCACAAAGTTGATTTCTCTCCCGTATGTGATCTAATGTGTCGATTCATCTCAACATTGTTTAAGAACCGTTTTGAACACAAGTGACATTTTTTAGGCCGTTTCTCCATTGGCATATGTATTTTAACGTGTTCACGTTTTCGATCTTAAGTTTTAAAAAAAAATTGACATGTTTCACATTTAAACAGAAGCACCGCGGAATGTGTAGCCATGTGTTTTTTTAAACGATCGTTAAATTTAAATCGCTGCTGACAAATTATACATTCGTAGGGTAATATCATGCATTTGTATATGCGCCTTTAAATTAACAACTCAACGACATGACGTTTGATCACCGCAATCCTCACAATTTATACGTAAACCATCCCTCGTAGGTTTACGTTCTGAAGTTGCTCCAGTTCACTCTTCTTCCTCAGTTCTCTCAGATACAGACTTTGATTCATCACTTTCAGAATCATCTTTTGTTACTTCGATATCGTCGTCATTTTTCAATTCTTTTTCATTACTTGAGATTTCTAAACTAACAGTAATATTGAACTTTGCTTCGAATATATCTGATTCAACTTTAGCCTCTACATTTTCAACTGTGGATCTATTCTCAATTAAACCAAAAATATAATTAGCATTTGCTTTTTCAAACTCAATAGTTAATTTGAAATATTGCTTACGATATAATTTATATCAGGCTCAAGTCCATCCTTGGCATTATACAACCCACAACAAAAATGAAATCTGTTCAAGATCTGGAGACCACCCACTACACTTTTTATCTAAAAACAATCTAATTTGATGAAATGTTTTGGCTGATTATTTTAATATTAATTTTTGTAAATTTTCTGTACCATAGTAGTTGTCACAAAAAATTTGAGGTTATGAAAACTAAAATTGACATGGGGAAAAACTTATGAGGCGGGGAAATTTATTAGAAATTTTTTGAAAATGCATTTTTTGTGATAAATATATATTTTGATTTAACAATATATGACATTATATGGTTTGGTATAAAACTAAACGGTTGGATCGCTGGGCTGACGACACGCATCCTTAAAAAAATCAACCGTTTATAAATTCAGCAAAAGCAAAATGGCTACCGCCAAAAAAACACCGGACACCCGCTCAAGTACCCGGACACGAGATTTAGGATTCGGAACTCGTCACTGCAAAGCTACGATGGAAGTTTTCGTACAAGTCTAGAAACACAGCGAAACGCATGGGACGGAAGAGGTCTGATAAATGAGAATCAAATTAAACGATATCAGGATCTCGTCCGACACACGGTTCTGAAAGTACAACAACTCAGCAATGAGCGCAGTTAGCGTAATTTTTGTAAAGGGATTACTGGACCGTACCATACTTTCAGGACATGTATTGCGCAAAACTCATTTTACCAGTGGTCAATTGGTGGCTAACGTCGAAATATTTTTACAGTTAGAAATGGTCTAGCGAACATTTTTTTAAAAAAATTACTAAACATTTATTACCAAACGACATTATCAATAGCCAATGAACGGTTACTTAAGCTCATGGTGAATTCATGGAGAAAAATTTGCTAGCCGTGATTACAATTTTTAATGGCCACCCATAACTCCCAAGTGCATTTATTTAGTAAGTTTAAAAAAAAATTGGAATATTTTTAAAAGCTTATTATAATTGATATATATTCACGGCTGATCAAGTATAAGAAACTTAGCAAGACTTACACGTTTCTAAAATATATATACATATAAATTCGCTCGTATTAGTTTAAACTTTTTCAATTTTAGTAGTGCATAGAAGCTTTTTTATTACCAAATGTTGATTGTGTCGAAAACAACAAATAAATTCCAACAAGAACAATTTACTGTCGGAGAACCATGATCTTGTCCATAAATACACGAACAGAAATTTCAAACATATGTAACAATCAATATTTGAAGCTAAGACGAGTAAGATTATAAATCCTAGTATACAAAATTCGTACTATAAAGTTAAAAATATTTTAACTCAAGAAGAGAAGAAGGATCGTTTTTTAGTCATTTTAGTTGTTTTATTTGGAAGAGAGATCGGATTTTAATTTCTAGGATTTAAATCTGTTCGTGTATCCGACTTTATTGTTATAAAACAACCATAACACTAACCAAAAATTATTGTATTACATTTTTGAAAATTCCTGGTTCTTAAATAAAAATTACCTAATGTCATGTTTTGTCTCTATTTGACAGTAATCAGTAGAATTCTTGTAATTATTAAATCCGAAAAAATACTACAAAAAAAAGTTCAATCAAAAATTTCCAATCCAAGGAGAGAGATACAGAATAGTAAATTAAATTCCAATGTAATTTTTTTTCCATGAAAATTTTACAACCGAATTACAGAATAAACATGGATACTTCTGCGCCGCTAATGGCCAATTTATATTTCAATCTCTAATCTTTTTTCCAAAAATGGACAGGACAACTATGTTATAAAACAAAATTTACAATTTGATTGCCAACTTAATAAAATATAACAAAATAATGATAAAAACACAAACCCAGGGGACGGCATTTTGTAATATCACCACTTTCGATATTCGATAGACGTTGGTGTTTCTTTAATCAAGTATGTACGCTATTTCATTCTCATTTCAGCAATTTCTATTGTGACCACGGCCTGCTAGATTCTATTTCTATAAATTCATTCGATATAGTATCACCAATTTTTGATATTTTTAATAGATATCGTAACAAGGAAAAAGTGATAGTGTACACCGTTGTGAAGTTAGCCCGAAAAACCATCCCGAAAAAAGCCTTTTAAAGAAATGGTGTGTTTCTCTACTATGTACTATACAAATTCATAGTAAACCCATTGAAAAAAAAGATATTTTTTTTCTATGGTAAAATGAAAAATAAGATGAGAAAAAGAGTACTAAACATAAGATAAGAACATAATAAGATAAAAATAAAAATCGAACCAAAAATATAATTTTTTTTCGGGCTGATATATTTTGTTTACTAATTTTGAGACTTTAACAAGAAATATAATAACAAATAAATATTTTTATTATTATGATTTTTAGCGCTACTAACTAGTATGAAATTAATAAAATATATATGACATGTCCCGCTAAAATACAAAATATTATTGCATCCAGTATTTTAGTTGAGATTATAGGATTTGTTTCCTAATTAATGTTGCTTGTCCAATTCGGACTTCTCAAGTTAAAACACCAAAACACAATAATATTCAATTAATTAATTTTGGTTTGATTTGTATACCATTTATTTTTTATGTACACGTATTTTATTTATTTATAATTTATTTATTTATTTATTTAATTTAATTTATTTTAATATTTAATTTATATATTTATATATATATGTATGTACCACCACTCGCACATGTGACATTTGCAAAAACTAAAAACGCAATATGGATGACAATATTTGTGTTGTCTTGTTTTTGTTGTATGACGTCGCCTTCGTGTTCGTTTTGTGTTGAAGGAACACATGCGCCGGCGACGGTGAACATTGCACTTTTTGTTAAGTGTTGCATCACCGAACATTGTTGTTCGTGGTGATGTTGTTAGATGGCGGACTTGTTTTACTATAAATGTTTTATAGTAATGGTTCGGTTATTAGATAGTGGTGGTTGGATAGATGGATATGTGATGGGGTTAGTGAACGCTTAATTCAAATAAGTTGGTTTATATTTGAATTTCACTAATTGTTTTGTTTGTGGCAGAATCGAATATCGGTGAGTCGAATATTCGAGCTGCTACAGTACCCCCTCTCCAGATGAGAAACCATGGGTTTTGAGACGTTATACGGTGAACCGGACGGTTTTATATCGTTTGCTGGCTGATATTTGATCAGCTGTGTTGAGAATACCGTACGCCGGTTTCAATCTGTCGATTGAGATTGAGTGGTGTTTGTCTTTGATTGAGACAATGAATTGCTTGCGTAAGCGGCGTATAACTTTGTATGGCCCATCGTATGGAGATTGTAATCCAGTTCGAACCTTATCAACCCGGACAAAGACGTAATCGCAATTGTTGAGCGATTTTGGAACGAATATGTTGTTTTCGTTCGTTGGTCTTGTTGCCGTGGGGATAATATTTTGCATGGTGGTGCGGAGTTGGTCGATGACTGTGTCGGTTGTGGATGGAGACGGTAGAGGATGTTCGACGAAGAACTCACCGGGTAGCTTGATGGTTTGTCCGTAAACCATTTCAGCTGGTGAGCACTTCAGATCTTCTTTAACCGTTGCTCGAATACCAAGTAGAACGATTGGTACTTCGGAGCTCCAGTGAATTGTGTTGCCTCGGGCCTTGAGAGCAGCTTTGAGCTGGCGGTGGAAGCGTTCGACCATGCCATTGGCTTGCGGGTGGTAAGCCGTTGTACGTATCCGATGCGAGCCGAGGAGTTTCGTTAACTCCGAGAAAAGCTTCGACTCGAATTGGGTTCCTTGATCAGTTGTGATGTCAAGTGGAACGCCAAATCGTGATACGTAGTTTTGTACGAATGTGGTGGCAATGGTTGCTGCAGACATGTCGCTCATGCAGTACGCTTCTGGCCATCGAGTGAAACGATCGACACAGGTGAGTAGATATGAGTATCCATTGGATGGAGGAAGTGGTCCTACGACATCCAAATGAATGTGCTCGAATCGACCAGGTGGAATTGCGAATTGTCCAAGAGGCGATTTTGTGTGCCGCTGGACTTTTGATTTTTGGCAGGATAAACAGGATTGTGCCCAATGGGTCACGTCTTTGTTTATGCTGGGCCAAAAGTATCGAGCAGTAATCAATTTACGAGTTGCGCGGACACCAGGATGTGAGATACCGTGTAGTGTGTCGAAGATGGTTCGACGTAGTTGCTCTGCGATGTACGGGCGATTTGCACCCGTAGATGTTTCGCAGTAGATTTCTAGGCCAGGTAGTGTGAAAAGCTCCAGTTTCAGTGATGAACTGGCGTGACAAGCAGAACCAGAAAGTAAATTCTGAAGTTCCAAGTCTGCTTTTTGCGCTTGTGCGATCTTGTTGGAGTCGAAGTGAGTCTCGACTGTGGCCGTTTCGTTTGCTGTTGTGCGCGAAAGTGTATCCGCGACAACGTTTTCGGTACCTTGAACATGCTGGATGTCCGTGGTAAATTGACTAATATAATCCAAGTGGCGTGCTTGCCTTGGATTGCGTTCAGTTTTAGACTGAATTGCTCGAGTGAGAGGCTTGTGGTCGGTGTAAATTGTGAAGTCCCGACCCTCGACAAAATATCTGAAGTGTTTTATTGCTAGATATATTGCGAGTAATTCCCGATCGAATGCAGAGTATTTCTTTTCGGCATCCGAGAGCTTCTTTGAGAAGAATCCCAGGGGCTCCCAACACTTGTCGTTGTACTGTTGCATGACTGCTCCGACAGCAGTGTTTGATGCATCAGTAGTTATGCTGAGCTTTGAGTCGCACAGTGGATGAGACAAGAGTGTTGTGCGTGCCAATTCAGCCTTGAGTGACGTGAATGCGTATTGACATTCGTCAGGCCAAGAGAAGTTCTTGGCGGTTTTGGGCTTACGTAGTAGTACTGCCAGGTGGCTGTGAATTGGGTTGAGTATTTCAGCGAGCTTTGGTATAAATCGGTGGTAGTAGTTTACCATGCCGATGAATCGCTGAATACTCTTGATTGATGTTGGAGCTGGGAATTCTTTAATGGCATTGATTCGGTCTTGTGACGGAAGGATGCCATTAGCGGTAATCTTGTGGCTGAGGAAATCAAGAGTGGATGCGCCGAAGACGCATTTTGAGCTCTTGATGTGAACATCAAACTCGACAAGTCGTTGGAAAAGTGTTTCCAGATGGAGTTTGTGTTGTTCCTCATTTTGAGATGAAAAAAAGAATGTCGTCTATGTAGACGAAAACGAAGTCGAGATCTCGAACGACTTCGTTCATGAAGCGCTGAAACGTTTGTGCGGCATTGCGTAATCCAAATGGCATTCGGGTGTATTCGAAGAGGCCAAATGGTGTTGTGATTGCCGTTTTGAAAACGTCTTCAGGTGCCACGGGAATGTGGTGATAACCTCTGATGAGATCAAGTTTGGAGAAAACTTTGCAGCCATGCAAGTGCATGGTGAAGTTTTGAATGTGGGGTATCGGGTAGCGATCCGGTATCGTAACCGTGTTTAAACGCTGATAGTCCCCACATGGCCTCCAGTCTTGATCTTTCTTCTTGACCATGTGTAATGGACAAGAAACGGAAGATGTCGATGTTCGACAAATCCCTAATTCCACCATGTGTTGAAATTCTGCTTGTGCAGCTTTGTGTCGCACCGAATCTAGTCTGCGTGGTCTCGACACGGGCAGATGGCCTTCCGTGACGATGTGATGAACCACGTTGTGTCGGACTGGCATTTTGTAGTTAGGCTCTGCTGTAAGTAGTGGGTACTTTTTGAGCAGAGTGCCGTAGCCGTTGTCGATGTTGAAATGGATCGGTGTTGGTGTGTTAACACGAGCCATTGTGGCGTTTATTGACAGCTTTGTAGCTGGGTCAATCAGCCGTTTGTGTTTGACATCGACAAGAAGTCCGAATTTGCTTAGAAAATCGGCGCCAATGATCGGACGGTTCACTGCAGCTAGTATGAAAGCGTGCGTGAAGGTTCGTTTGAGTCCGATATCCACGTTAAGCAATTTTGTGCCGTACGTGTGGATAATTGAACCATTGGCAGCCGATAAGACTAGATTTGAATTTCGATTAGCTAATGTGTAATTCATTTTGAAATTCATAGCTGGAATAACCGAAAGGTCAGCGCCAGTGTCGACTAAGTAGGTGAGTTTGTTGTGTCTATCGTACACAAACAAACGTGACGTATAGGGTGTGTTTGTGGTCAGGGGAGGCATGTTGCTCTCAACCCGTGACTCTAACAGTTTTTTTGGTGGTCAATGTCCATCTTTACGGCGGCCGCGTACGTCGATGGTTGCGACGTGGTGAAATTGCACGGTGGCGTGCATTTTCTGGCGGCTCTACCAAACTTTGTGTGGAACCAGCATTTACCATGTTGGTATATGTTGTTGCTGGGACTGCGGGTTCGATTGCGTGAGGGAGCTCGTCGTCCACGCGAACGGCTTCGACCTCTGAGTAACCCGTCGAGTCTGGACTCGATTCTCGACAGTCTTTGTTCGAGTGTGTTTGGTGCTGTTGCTGAACGGGGAGTTCTGTCTCCACTGCGTTCTCTTGATTGCCGGTATGGACTATTGACTTGGCTGACGCTTTGAGATGTGATGTTTATGACATCATACATCTTGTCCGCTATTTTGGCTAACGTTTGTGTCGTGGAGGATTCAGGCTGTGCTACCAGCGCTATGCGAATCAACTCCGGCATTTTACGTACCCACAAAGATTTAATGATATTTTCATTAAAGTTGTTGTTAGCCAGTGTTTGTATGTGGCGTAAAGCGTCAGATGGTTTTTGGTCGCCTAATTGCTGTCCTGAAAGCAATTGTTCTAGCTGACGTTCGCCCGATGGTGCTAGTCGTTCTAGCAGCGTTTGCTTTAATGTGTTGTATTGGTTGGTTGTCGGCGGATTGAGGAGGAGATCCGAGATCACATCGCACGTTTCTGGTTGCAAGGCTGATAATGTTTGCAGGTACTTTGTTTTATCAGCTGTTATACCTTGCAGTCCGAATTGTATTTCGGCGAGCTGAAACCATGTGTTTGCTCTTTGTGGCCAGAAAGGTTGTATTGTTATTCGCTGATGTGATGCCGCGATCTCTATTTGTGGACTAGCGCCTTGAGGCATGGTGTCCATTTTTTGTGGTTGATCCTTTTCATCGTCCGACATTTTTTTTTTTCACAAACCAATAAAACAATAAAAATACAACAATACAACACTTTTAAAGCGGAATGGTTACCGTGTGATTACGTTTGAAGGCCGGGATGTTCCTTCGGCTTAACTCCCTTGTGACGAGATACCCCCGAATATGGAGTTCCTTGCGTCCTACCTTATATTGGGGGGGCTCGTTGAAATGTGTGGCAAAAAAAATTCAGAAAATGCAAGGTGAAATTGGAACAGCGGATTTTATGTGCAGCGAGAAACCGACCAGTGTGTGTGAAAAATGGATGGGTGCGCACGTGGTGGTGAAAAATATATATATGAATATGAAAATTTTACAGTAAGAAAATGATTCTACGTTAAGAAAAACAAAATGAATTTACGTTAAAAATAATAACAAAAAAAAATGATTCTACGTTAATAATTAAAATTTTGCAATGAAAGTACAAGAAAAAAAATTTTGTATATATATAAAAAAAAACTTTGTACCGGTTTAATTGTTGTTATTCCTGCTGCTGCTGATGATCCTGCTGCGTTGCGGTGAGGGTTGGTCGCGTCACCGTTGTTATTTGTCCCACGGTGTCCCTCGTTGTTGCGTGGAATGGCCCTACGCACGTCTCCGCTTAAATTTTTTGTATCCCTCGGTGCGTGGGTGGGACGTCCCCTACTCCACGTTTTTTTTTTTTACTGTCTTCCCACGCGGTTATTATTTTTTAGATGCACTTGTCACGGAATATTATAGGAATTGTATGTTGCGTGTTTTATTTATTTAATGCGGTAAAAACCGCCGTCGATTGGTCACCACTTATAGGATTTGTTTCCTAATTAATGTTGCTTGTCCAATTCGGACTTCTCAAGTTAAAACACCAAAACACAATAATATTCAATTAATTAATTTTGGTTTGATTTGTATACCATTTATTTTTTATGTACACGTATTTTATTTATTTATAATTTATTTATTTATTTATTTAATTTAATTTATTTTAATATTTAATTTATATATTTATATATATGTATGTACCACCACTCGCACATGTGACATTTGCAAAAACTAAAAACGCAATATGGATGACAATATTTGTGTTGTCTTGTTTTTGTTGTATGACGTCGCCTTCGTGTTCGTTTTGTGTTGAAGGAACACATGCGCCGGCGACGGTGAACATTGCACTTTTTGTTAAGTGTTGCATCACCGAACATTGTTGTTCGTGGTGATGTTGTTAGATGGCGGACTTGTTTTACTATAAATGTTTTATAGTAATGGTTCGGTTATTAGATAGTGGTGGTTGGATAGATGGATATGTGATGGGGTTAGTGAACGCTTAATTCAAATAAGTTGGTTTATATTTGAATTTCACTAATTGTTTTGTTTGTGGCAGAATCGAATATCGGTGAGTCGAATATTCGAGCTGCTACAAGATTAAAATAAATTTACAATAAAACATTTTAGTTACATTTTAGTTAGAAATAGTTCACAATCAAAAATTCATAAACTTTTAGTTCCACCTGATATAGGCATGGGGTAAATGAAATTAAATTTCCAATAGGTACAGCAATCACGTGTCAGTCACCAACCTTGGGGGCAATCTCTGTGATCGGCGCTATAGCCAGAATAAGATTACCGAATTTCAATAAAAGTTAGAAATACATACTTCACAATCAAAAATTCATAAACTTTTAGTTCCACCTGATATAGGCATGGGGTAAATTAAATTAAATTTCCAATAGGTATAGCAATCACGTGTCAGTTGCCAACCTTGGGAGCAATCTCTGTGGATAAAGTTTATCGAATTACCAACAATAGTATAATAATTTTTCCGTGTTGATTTATTCATTATTATTTTGAAAAATTTACGTTAATAGTTAATACCAATTTATTTATAAAATTAAAATAATACAATGTATGTAATTAGCTACAAAAATTTTATATATAATATTCTAGCCCGAAAATTACGTAAAAAGTATTGCTGATATAAATTCTAAATAATTTTAATTTTTCGGGATGGAATGATTTTGTACTCTGTTTTACGCTGTTTTTCGTGCTTTTTATGTTTTTAGTGAGGACACAAATATTTTATTTTTGAAAAGTCTTTTTTCGGGATGGAAAGGTTTTTTCGGGCGAACTTCACATACATATAGTGTACACATTTATTGAACTGTCCGTAATTGAATAAACGAAATAGCATACAAATTTGTTCTTGAAAAAAGAGGCTCCAACATCTATCGAATAAGTGATGTTACAAAATATCGCTCTGTTCAAGAACCCGTTCATCTGTTTCTTGAAAAAGTCAATCAATGATTTTTTTTGTCTACGTCTACGGGAAATTGGTCATGGAAAACATAAATTTTTTTATACTTGTTTCTCTTACATTATATTTTATGGAATAAAGAAAACGATTAGTCTTATCCCATCCGCAAAGATTTGTATTTACGTTTAGACTGTGTCCGATACCTATGATAAACAATCGGGAATTAAATTTTTGATATTTGTTTGAAAATTATTCCCCTACATTCACAATTTCTTATTATGCTGTCCGAAATGTGTAATAAATCTCCCCACCTCATAAATTTTTCCCCACGTTATATATGTCAATTTTAGTTTTCATAACCTCAAATTTTTTGTGACAACTAATAAATTGCACAGAAAATTAAAAAAAATTAATATTAAAACAATGGATCCGATAATCCTTTAATGGTTCTTTATTATTATTGTGTATACGTACAACAATGATTAAATATCAGGAGGTTGTTCAAATCAGACGTTAGACATGCGTACACAAATTATTCGATAGCTGTCAAAAATTATCATAGTAATAGACATAGACTCGAATAATTTGGGTGTGTTCGGTATTTACAAGTAAATGTCAAAAATTTAATTCACTATTTTTTATCGTTTCGGACACAGTCTTAGCTTCCGCTTTTTTCCCTTCCCGTCATTGTGCTCACCTTTCCGTTTTTTCATACAAATAATAAAATGGAACGGACGGAACGGATATATTCTGTTTCAGTCAAAATTCCGGATTTGTTTGCGATTTTATGAAAATCAAAAATGGTGTGTGAAACCAACTATAAATTTTAATTTCACTTAAATACTAATTAATAATCACAAGCAGATTCTCATTGTAATCGTTATTTTTTTTTTGATTTCTTACTTGAGAAGACATACTTTTTGAAAATTTCATTTTAAATTTTAAATGTAATTAATGAGAAAACTGATAATTTTTGTAACCGCGAGCGAGCTCTTTATTTTATTGTCTTCGAGTCGTTGTACCTTTTCTAATAAAAATAAAATAACAAGAAAAAAATTAACGAAAGTTGTCGAACTTTTTCTCGCTGTATTCGTCTTATGTGAAGTTATTAGCAATACGCAAAAAACAATTCTATACAAACACATTTATAGATTTTTTGATTTTTGTCTAATGAGTTTATTATGATTTTTGATTTTACATCGAATTTAAATATGTTTGCCACAAAACTTACAATGGTTGAGTGGTTGATCCTTAGCTCTGCTTTGGTGCTATGCTTTCATTATAAAGTGGTTTCCGAAAGCTTTTGTTAAGGGTTAACATCTGGACAATACTGATGATCTCTTGAATGCGAGTTCAAGAGATTTGATAATCTGGCTCGTAAATTTAATTTTTACACGCTGTTTTTATAATTAAATAGCGTACGCAACCAAGTGACTGAATTGTTCTTCACAAATAAACGAATAAATGTACATCATAGAATCGAAATACTGCGGTTGTTGTAGACATTCTATCTAAATATTTTCTTTTGATTCAAGACTTGGATAGGTGGAACTCTCATAATTGATAAGTTATTTTTGATAGGTTTGGTATAAATTTGTGACCATTAACAATTTTCTCAAGTCCTGATATATATTAGATAAAAATATTTTGGCTCATTTTGAGAGTTTTGCCATGTATATGTGAATTCATTTATTAACATCAGATTTCTCCATCAGAAGTTACACATATAGGCTTTTACGAAAAACGAAATCAGCACAGAATGTTCTTTTTTGCCCTAGCATATATCAAATAACATATTTCAAATATAACAAGGGGCCAAACGGAACGCTGTGGTACGCTTACTTAAATCATTTTTAATTGGTTTCTTGGTTCTTGGAAATTGAAGTCTGGCCTTAAATTATTCAACAATACGCAATGGTTCAATGTATCGAACATTTAAAAAAAATTCAGTAACATTAATGAAACCAGACTACAGGTGATTAAGGTTGTCATGAGTATTAAAGATACTAATCATTTGGCCATGAAACACAATTTGGTGAACAAATATGAACCTAGCTTAGCTCCTTATAGCCACTATTTAAATTATCGCTCGATCCAAAATTGGTCACAAATCTGGGATTCATTTTTAGGATATTCTCAGCTGTCCGAACATTCAAAACCTTTTAGACAAATTGGAGTAACTTTCGAACGATGGAATGAAGGAAATGTGAACGCTGTTAATACCCTTTAATTGCATTAATTCCTTTTGGATTAAGTAATTCCGTTTAGTAAGATATTCACAAAGATGGTTCCGATACAAATTGTCGCTTAGACTTAGCCTCCAAGATTCTTCAACGGAATTCTATTAATTGTAGCAAAATAAATGGGAACTTGCAAATAATACACACCACCAGTTTTTAAATTACATGAACTATTTAACATTTCTGGTGCCAGTAATTCAGCTTCAACTTAAGCAAATTTTAGGATCAACCAGATTTTATACATTAAAAAAAATTCAAGAGAACTTTCAGGTCAGAAAATCCTAAAATTTTACCAAATTTAAGTGGTAGAACCAAATTTTGAAATGTTTGGATACTCACAATTTTTATAAAAGTTGTATAATTGGAAAACTTTACTAGAATTCTGAATATCAAATAATTTTAAATTAAATCGGAATTTAAAAATTATAATAATAATTTATTTTATTGACGGAATGATAAGTCTGGTAAAAATCAAACAAAAATTTATTTATCAACGTAATCACCTTTTAGCTCGATACGCTCTAACGTTTTTCCAATTTTTCGATCCCTTCCGAATACTACGATTTCTCCAACCCTTCAAAATAGGCGTATGTTGCATCGATGATCTCCTCATTAGAGCCGAATCTCTTCCCGCCGAGCCATTTCTTCAAGTTCAGAAACAGGAAATAGTCGCAGGGGGCTAAGTCTGGAGAATATGGCGGATGTTGAAGCAATTCGAAGCGTAATTTCTGGATTTTGGCCATGGCAACTACACATGTGTGCACCCGTGCATTGTCTTGAAGGAAGAGAACTTTCTTCTTCACATTCAAATGATGGAGGAAGGGAACTTTCTTCTTTACATTCATATTCAAATGTTCGTGTAATATATCATCTGAGATGCAACATATAAACTGAGATGAATTTGACGATCACAGATTTGAATAAAACCAAATTTTGAACGTCGTATTCGAATAAAATCAATTGGGGAAAAAACAAGTTTCAGCATTTTATTTGAAGTTGTAAGTTGATTCCAAAGTTGAAATCCATGAATCATAAAACACTCTAACGTGTACATAAATTATTAGAGAAGAGCATATCATGATCTAAAGTTTACAAATTTTACGTTTTCGAAGAAACGTCAATATGATAATCCCTTATATAGCTTGCGCAAAAGATTTTAAATTTCTAATTTACAAAATATGTACATAATTTTCATACAATTATCTTTCGTATAAAATTAATCTGTCCATCATTCAATTACAATCCGTGTGTACATGAACCTTAATCAATGAAAAGTTGAAAAATAAAATTTTTTATTAGATATTCAAACAAAGTGGTGAGAGCAACGAATAAGATATAAAAATTAGTAAGATATTGATTTTTATTCAACAGTTTCATCACTTCAAAATACAATAAATAATTCTTGATTTAATAATCTAGAAAAATAAAAGTTTAAATTGATTGTCTTTATCGTTCTCGAATTAAATTCAATTTCATTTGTAATTTCTTCAAAAAGTTTTTTTTTCTAAGAAATTCAATATAAAAGTTTTACTTAAAATTTGATTAACATTTTTACAAAAAAAATCTACCTATATAGGCTCATTCGAATTACAAATTAAGATGTTGCGCAATGGAAGATGGTATTCTATAAAACATGTAAAAAAAATGCGCTTTGGGATTTCGATAGAATTATAAATTATACATATAAGTAATTTATAGTAGAGTCTGCCTGTATACATAATACAACGACTACCAATCGAACTTCCACATAATTGAAATATCCTCCAGATTTTAGTTCCCATTGTTGTTTTTATTGTGGAGATCCACATGACTCTTGCCAATACTCTTATAGGGTTATAACTAATATACATGCTGGTAGAAATAACTCAATGTAGATCAAATTTTAGCAAGTAATATTTATCTCCCATTGGAAGTATTGGCTATTATAACTAAGTATTAATGTAGTTATTTAGATTATCGGTTCAGCTCATTACATACATTCACTGATTTTATACAGTTGCTTCAAAGGTTTATTTATTATTATTATTGTGAGCAAAAGCTATTCATCCTACCTTTTAGTCAAGTGATTAAATGTCCAACCGTGCATGCGGTGCGATGCGGAGCAATTCTATATTTCGATTATATTCCAATTATTGGGGTATGCATACACATGTGAGCGTGTGATAAGTTTAATTTAATTTTATTTATTTCTGCACTGCACTACTTACAATTAGATTTTATGTTTACGCAAGCATTTCAAGCTAATCCCAACAATCAAGCAGCCTTTGACAACTATCGATTTGATTTGATTTGGAATGTTCGACCAAACTTTTATCAGGATCTTCCGGAGATGGCCGGGCCTCACCGAAGACCCGTTTACACATAACATAAAGAGAATTTGGATAGGTTCAGTTAGTATGATAGAAATTGACTCGGTTACAGACACCTCGTCTAGCCAATAGATAGTAACATAGGACGAAACAATTCTAATCTACTTTTATGATTTTTAACAGTCCAAAAATTTATTAGTTTGCTGGATATGATATATACTTATATGAGATACTCCTGAAAATTCAATTCAAATTAGTTAGGATTTATTTTACTCTGCATTTAATTAATTAATTTAAATTTAAGTTTAACTGGCAGAGATTCTGTAAGTTAGTTCAATTTATTATTATTAATTCCATATATTTGAGTTGTGATAGACACTGTAATGAATGATAATTAGTTAAAACCCATTTATTCCATGTTCATACTCCATTTACCTATTCAGCCAACCCACTTTCGTCATCCCTAACATTCAACTAACAATTAACTACCATACAAGACCAATCTTTGAGAGTAAATCTCTTCTTAAGAGCAAAACTGAGCTGAGAAATAAAGAAAATACGACACTTGCGTTATGATTTATTAAAACAAAAACTGCCCTCTGCAACAAAATATATTAGGCTGCTGGATCAGACTTATAAGATACTTCAAGAAATATGTATGTATATAATAAGATAAAATAAATACTCGTACATATGTAAAATAACTAAGCTTAAAATGTAACTTCTCTGATGGTCATACTATTGCTTCCAAGCAAATGCACCTCCACACTTCACTATCTCCTACTATAACTATAAATGACGTTTCCATATACATTGGATGGTTCACGTTTCTTGAAACACTTCACTCATTTTAAATAAATTATTTCAGCAAATCATTTTGAATATTTGACTTCTATATTACTAAATCAACTGCCTTTGACAACTATGTAAATAGACTAGATTTGTTTTAAAAAGTACTAACTAATAACCACGCTTACTTTTTTGAATGTTTTTCCAAATTTATAATACAATTATTTAGTACTCAGTTACTCACACGATTTCATTTATGAACATCCGTATATGCATGCGCATGCATATTTCGGCAACATGTGGTGTGAAAACTTTTGCAATGGAAAATTAGTCATAAAACGTCAATTATAAAAAGCTCAAATAAACATCAAAATGGCATAAAAAAAATTCGTTTGTAGTTAAAAAATAAAATTAGTGCGTTTTATGTTTGTATGTACTAATTCGTGTACTAAATTTTGTATTATCAGTTTTGCACAGAGATGGGCGAGGTAGATTACGCCGTGTAATCCACTCGGTTGTCGACACGTAAAATAATACGTAGATTACTTGGTAATATTTTTTATCAACGTCGACAATTAAGACAATGTCAACAACCTACGATATTTTAACGATTTGAAATAAAATGCGCCAGTGTAAAGTTGTATTTTGTTAACGGGCGATTCAGTTCAGCCGTCAGGAGAAACTAAAGAATCATTCAAATTAAATCGGAAATCACATACCATATACTGTAATTTTGTATATATGTGTTGAAATAAAACAAACAGAAGCTTTAATTAAAGAAAGTTTATTGTACTAAACGTTCGGATTAATCTTAATTTCAAATTTTGTCATTAAGGATAAAGTCAAGCACATGTTGTGCGATGTTTCTCAATGATATTCTACACAGCATGCGATGTGGCTTTGGTAGCAATATTGTTCCATTTAAAACGTCATTCTTCTTTTCTCTCTTTCCAAATATTTTTGGATAGGTCGAAACCGGTCGGCTTAGATCTTCTGAGATAACATTGATTTGATTAGTCTCCTTTATAGCGTTTTCAGAGCAGAGCTTCGAACAGGAACTGAACCGGAACATTAAACCGTAATTAACCGAAATATTTTCCGAATTGTAATAGATTTAATAAACAGAAACATCATTTTTAACTATCTATTGCGGGCACAAACATTTTTGTTGATTGTTAAGGCTTGTGTTCCAAAAACATTAAAATGAACCTGTTTTGTTACAATTTTGCATTAATCTTAATTTAAAAGAGCAAAATAATAAATGTAACTAAAAATGTTAACCGGTTTTAACCCGGTTCCGTCCCGGAACTAATCCGGAACAAAAAGAATTTCCTAAAACCAGCGCAGGAAACCGGAACAAAACATCTTTTGGAACTGCATCCAAAACTAGAACGATAAAAATTTTGTTCCTTGCTTTAGAGTAGTGTAAATATAGCTTAATCAGGCCAACATTTTACTGCCGAATCGTGTCCACGAACGAGAGACAAAATACGTTTCTGCCGTCATTCTTTTACGAACATATTTGACGTACCTGTGAAGGATGTGACAAAGGCTAGGCTCTTGAATATACAACTGCAAATCGCTTGCAATTATAACTCTTTTTTCAAATTTATCTAACTTGAAGTGCTTATATATTTAGCGGAAGTATTGTCACTATTTTTGGTAAGATATATAGCATTTCACCTGCTAACCTGGTTCAAATCCAATTTCACGTACTTGTCACGTCATCCATCAAAACATATTCCCAAAATTTTGTCAAAACTTGGTAATAGAACACCGACACACACGGCACATTTAGCGGACAAGTTTTGGTTATCTGAACGATTTATTGCTTTTTAATAACTCGGTAATTCTTATAGACTTCTTGAACTCGAGTTCGCCTTGGCACGGGATGTACTCAATTTTATGGTACGGTCATAATCAGAGGTCAAAGTTATTTATTTTTAATGGAAGTTATAATCTTGCGTATTTTA
The DNA here is from genome assembly GCA_951394425.1 of Tipula unca. Classification (NCBI taxonomy): domain Eukaryota; kingdom Metazoa; phylum Arthropoda; class Insecta; order Diptera; family Tipulidae; genus Tipula; species Tipula unca. The sequence continues at coordinate 145,900,062 of OX596381.1, forward strand.
TGTGAGTGCTGGCCAAGGTCGACTAAAACTTGGTAACGAAATGTTATTCTTAATAAAATTTAAATAATATTTAAAATAAAAAAATTCTCGGCACAATACTTACACAGTAAACAGTTTTTCGTGCGTGTTACTATGTGAGGGCTTGGCAAGTTCGATACAATTTTGGTGTCGAGAATTTTTATTATTTTTTACTCCACAGATAACTCAACTACTATTTCAGAAAAAAATTAAGTAAATTACTTAAAAATTAGGTATAATCATTGACTTTCTCTAATTTGGGTATTGTTACTGTTTCTAATATCAGTAAGTCGGGATATTTGAGCTGGTACATGGCTCCCTTCGCAGACGGAAAACCATACAATTTGAGGTATTATACAACAAATTGGACGGTTTTATATTATTTCGTGACTGATATTTGGTTAGCAGAATTGACAATACCGTATGCTGGTTTCAATGTATCGTTCGAGATTGATTGTTGTTTGTCTCTAATTCAGATAATAAATTGCTTGCGTTTGCGGCGTCTAACCTTGTATGGTCCATCGTATGAAGTTTTTAATCCAGTTTGAATTTTATTATTTTATTTTACCCTGACCAAAACGTAATCGCAGTTCCGAGTGATTTCGGAACAAAAATATCGACTTGTTTACCGATACCAAGTAAAACGTCTGGTACTTCTGAGCTTCAATTAATTGTGTTGCCTCGAACCTTGATAGCATATTTGATCTGTTGGTGTGAGCGTTCGCTCATGACATTGCCTTATGGATGGTAAGCCGTTTAATATACCCGATGTTAACCGAGGAGTTTCGTTAACTCTGAGAAAAGTTTCGAAAACTTACTTTTGATTTTTGGTAGGATAAAGGCCGTTTCGTTGTTGATCTGCAACAACATTATCGGTACTTTGAAAATGCTGGATATCCGTGTTAAATTGACTAATATAATCCAAGTGGCGTGATTACCTTGGATTACGTTTAGTTGTAGACTGAATTGCTCGTTGAATGCAGAGTATTTGTTTTCGGTTGAATGCAGAGTATTTGTTTTCGGCATCCGAGAGTATCTTCTAACCGAATATAGTTAAAAAGTTATGACCCTCTGGCAGACTAGACAGACGATCAATGAGTGAAACCGAAAGCACAGTAAATATAGTGTCCTAGCTTTGGTAGTTTGATATTCGAGGGTCTCGGGTTCAATTCCTGATGGTGAAATCAAGATTGTGTGTTTTTAATGTGTAAGTATATGTGTTTTTCCGGGCCTGCATCGTGGGCCCATTGGTGATATGAGTCCTGCAGTCCGCCCAGCTCGTAATTTGTTTTTAAATATGACCCCACTTTTTGGAAAAACGTAAGTACTTACACATGACTTCTTTTAAACCAATTTTATATTTGTTTGTATGTAAGACTGTTTAATTGGGTTAATTAAGATAATACAAAGATAATTTAAGTTGAGTCGCTTGTTTTGAACTTACAATTTTTTAGGTTACGTAACTAAATAATTAAATAAGTAACATCTAGGAAATTTTAACCTCTAAACAGGCGACAAAAATTTAAATTATTTTTGTTTTAAGGCATAACTATTAGAGGCATTCATATATGAGTACACGGCTTAACAATATAGTATTATGTTTTTGATGAAATAATTATGTGTCTTAACTTCAGTTAAAAAATATCTCGTAAATTCTTAATAATTGCAGAATAGGCAAAAATGAATATACGTAACTGTTTTCTTGTGTATGCCAATTTTCAGATATAGACTTACATAGCAGAATCCCTAAGCAGAGGACTAAATGGGCTGTATACTGAATTCACTCTCATTTCGTACTTACAAATTGAGTATATCCAGTAATGGTTCAATTTGATCTATTCAACTGTCTTAATATTCTAAAGGCCGGTGTCATGAACGTCGGTTGAAAAATTTGAACCCACGATTAAACAAATATCACGTTGCCGGAAATCTTGTACCTCTATCCGAAAAAATCTAATTCAAATAATGATGTTAGAGGAAAAAGTACCATTTTGGAGGCATTATACGGTGATACAAAGATTTTAAATTTTGGTATAAACAATGATAGTAAACAGTAGTCACGTTTCCAAGACCCTTAAGCAAGAAATAATTTGGTCTCTTTTAATAATTTTAGTAATGTAAGTATTCAGTTTATTTTAGATTTGAATGCTATATCAAGTACAGAGTAAAAATATAAAAATTGAATCATATTGAAAACAAATTAGGGCGTTGTTTTAATTTATTTGTAATGACAATATATTTGTTCCGGAAATGGCATATTAAAACATGTATCCATATTAGCATGGTTTACTTATTTAACTAAATCATTTTTAAAAGTAAAAATTATTTTTGTATTGTTTTTAACATAATTGGTTATTATGAACTAAAATCAACGCCCTAGTTTTTATCATCTAATTTTATATAAATATATTTTCATATATCCTGGTATGAAATGTGTATACATAATTCTTATTTGCAAGTTAGAATAATTGTGAATTTTAGCAAATATTGATTACAAATTATGCACACTCCAAATCGATTATGGTAAGGAACATCTAACGCTTAAACAGTTGTTTTTAATACAGATTTAAATTGAGAGAGCAAAAATTAAAAATCAAATTATTTTTTATAGAAAGCTTTTTGTTCAATTTCGAAAATTGAGGTGTTGTCTCTTAGTTCACTGTGTTTGATTTGAAGGACGGTTTCGATCAAATCAATCTAATCTAAAAACTGGATTAAACACCACAAATTTAAAACAAATTTCTGGAACGAGCACAAAGTTGAATTTGAATAAACTTCAGTTTAAAGTTAACCTTGTAAAAGTCTTAGGTGATACTTTAGCAAAAAACGATGTAAGCTCAGACCCTAAGGAAGTGGACATTCCTAATAGTAAAAAAGCTAACAACAAACACTTCTTGATGATGATAAATTACATGAAAAGCTGTAAAATATATACCACTACATATCGGAACCGTTAATAAGATAAAAAAAAAAACAGATTATTGAGAAATGATATTGAATTTTATAATGGCTGAACCATCAAAACAATTCCATTCTAAATTTGAAAAATAAAATTCGTAAGCTCCAATATAGAAACTTTTCAATCTAGGTGAGGAAATAATAATGCCAATCGACTCATCAAAGTCAAGTGTATCGCGCTATTCTTAGTCTCACTGGCAGTAATAAAAATATCCATGTTAACATTTGTCTTAAGCTCTTAATGGCTCCAAGACGGATGAAAAATTATTGATTTACGACCTAGAAGTTAAATACGTTCCCGGTAAGGAATTACACATCGCTGATCATCTGTCAAAGTTATATCTTAACAACGAACGAGGAGTTGTGTGATTTTAACACGAACACTCATGAAAGCTATATCGATATCGAAAGAAATAGCTCTAGAAATTATTTTTTATGGTTGCGGTAGGGACATTGATATTTAAAATTTTTAATAGCCATTTTCCCAACGGATTCTCGGATTTGCAACTAGAGGTGCCACTAGTTTCAAATAAGATTATCGATTTGTTTGAGTTATTCGATTTTTTTTTGTCGGAGGATTCTAAAAATGAATTTTTTATATAAATAAATAAGTAGTTGTAACATCTGAGCATTTACGGCAGTAGATTGTAAATGCTATTAAAGAAACCTCTATTAATGATGTTTCGAATATTTCGAATATTTTCTGACATTTTGTGTCTTCCAAGGTTTTAAATATTTGGATTTGATTCATTTGTTTGGGTTGTTGGAATAAATCAGTTTGAATTAGAAATGTTCATGGATGTTAAGTGTGTTTAATTGAACACAGCATTTGTTCAGAATCACAAACGGAATTCTGTACTTGCGTTAGGGACCCAAAATATAAGTGTCTTTGTCATTATTAGCGAAGAAGGACCTGAATGTTTGTTTATATCAATTTATAATAAAGTTTTGTTCTTTTAATTATAAAATAATTTATAAACGTAACGTCTACTAAAAGTTTTGTCTAAACTTTGCTTTACAGGAGTTATATTATTATTATTGACTTAAACAGTTGTTATCAAGAAACAGTTGTTTCAGCGGCGTGCTGAAAACATAGGGAAGACAATAATGATGATATAAATTATGTTGTACTTGAATATATAGGAGACATCCAGGGGCAATGTTGGTGCATTGCCAACTAAGTAGCAATGAGTAGAATGACCAGAACGAAAGTTCCAGTCTATGGAACTTCCATATAGAAAGTTACAGTCTAATGAAATTGCCATTGAAACTGGCCATATTTCAAGGCCATCCGCATATTTAACGGATTGCTTTCTAACTTGAAAGAACTGTATTATGGTTGTTCTAAACAGTCACACCTGTAACCAAGAATTCATTTTCCTTTACCGTATTAGATTTTGTTATTCTGAACTGTATGTCGTGACTGCGCTAACAAGTTTGATGGGATTGCATGTATTATGATGTAACTGTTTGCATAATTACGTCCTTTTCGTTCATCATCGCTATCTACGAATCGCTCTTTTCCCTTCTTATTTTTAATTTCATTTAAAAGAAGGTCAAACTAAAATGTCACATTAGACACTTTGGCACCATAATTTTGTCTCCGCATTTTATAGCTCTTGAAAAATGATAAAAATAAAAATCGTTACATAAAACTACTGCAAATGGATACAAAGACAGATATAAACAATCTGACGCAAAAAATAAAAAAATATTCTTTAAATTAATGACTTATAATCTGAACTGATTGAGGTCGGAAGGTGATGAAAAAAAAATTTGTTACAATTAATTATCATAAATTTTCTCATTTTCCTCGTATTTCACAAATGATAAAAAAAAACGATAAAATCAGAAATGAAGAGATTTAGGATTTATATATAGCGAGGTAATTAATTATCCAGAGGAATATGTTGGCTGCGTGGCGATGGAGATTATACTTTCCCGTAATCAATTCACTATTGTAAACACATACATGCATACAAAGATTTCAATTCCCTCGATGAATTGATGATTTTTATTATGGTCTGCCTGTCTGTACCCATACGTCAAAATCAACACACCTTGTATGTGGTATGATGTGATGTCTCACTTCCTAATTATCATCCATTTATAGTTATATAGTAATACTTATATGAGTTTACACATACCCACACAAACCTATATGAGTAGTTAAAATTTTATAAATCAATTAAAGTTATATGTGTGGTGGGAATTCATAATTTGTCGTTTATTTAATTTGATTCGTACGATTTTGGCACTTCCATTTTTATCAATTCACCGCAACACATCAGTATATAGTTTGGTGCGTATACATAGCGGTAGCTATATAGTTAGTTTAGTATTATGTGTATATAGACGAACACAAAAATTTATTAGTGGTAATTTCGTTTTGCCATTTTTGTAAGAGCGAATTGAACGTTTTATCTATACTCGATAATTGTGGTGTGTTAATCCGAAAAGTTATCCATTTCGATCGATTCGTTGTAAACATAATTGAATATAATAATAATTACTATATATATGTATATACCTGTATATAGTTAGTTTTTAAGTTGTTTGATTGTTTGATGAATTAATTAAATAATTTTAATTTTTTCAATGAAACTAAAAATCTATATAATTTAATTTAATTTTTATTTTTAAAGTTATAATTAAAAATAAAATTTAGAAATCGTGCGAATTTAATTATTATAAAATCGAATTTAGTCTTATACATGCATACATAGTCTAGTGTTATATAGTTGTGTGTTCTATATATAAATTTAATTTAAGTTTGATTAAAATCCAAAACTATAATATTTATTTTTGGGGTGGATAGTAAAAAAATCAGGCATCATCACACGATGATGATGTGAGCTCATATAGCAGATCCAGTTCTGTAAGTGAATCGATAAACTATTAAAACTCGTACGTTACATGATATAGCGCCGCCACGCGCACGATCATAAATCATTTAAGCTTTTTAATTATTATTTTTTTAATTATAGGATGATTATATATCGAAATAAAAATTGCTGTATTCTTTGTTAGTATATTTAATGTCTGTTGATGTGTTTATTTAATTATTTAAATTAATTATTGGTTCGAATTTCAAAATGAATAATAATATATATGTGAATATAAAATCATTTTATAATATTATACGGGTGTTTGGGTATATCGCTATATCTACATATTATATACCAAAGTTGTATATAGAGTGATGAGATTTTTTACTTCTTATGTAATGTGTAACAGGGCCAATGGAATGGTGTGATAAAGTGTTTTTTTTTGTGTACATATAAAAAATATATATATAAAATTAATTAATTTCCACAGTTCGTTCGAAATTTCTCGATTATTTTTTTTATGTTTGTGTATATGAGAGATTATAAAATCAGCTTTAGCTAGTAATTGCAATTTTATTGTTAGGCTTTAAATCGATTAAATCTGTGAAATGTGGATTAATGGTTTGTGGACTTCATTTATTTATCCAAGCAACATAGAGTTATGAGTCTGTCTGTACGTTTATTTATCATGAAGTATATAGTATACTTATTAGAATGTTTAAAAACTTCTAAACAAAATATTTCAATTTGAAAAAAAGCTTAGAACTAATTAACGGTGGGCCATTATGAAGTTTTCCGATTTCGGGTTTTTTCGATATGAAACTTGTTATCGAACATTTCCGAAATCAAATTTGCAACAAGAACACTCAAATAATTTGACAGATGTATTTATTTTCCAATGGTTTATTATTATGACCTTACTGAAGTTAGTAGAAAAATTTCAGCAGAAAAAAAACTCTGCTTTATCGACATAGTTTAAAAGTATAACTTATAAAAACTAAATATATTTTTCAATTAAAATTATTTTTGTAATATTAAAAGAAATTATTAATTTGATTAAATAATTTTTTTTTTAAACTATTAATTATATTACAAAAAATTTTAAAATGTAAACACAAGATTAATGGAAAATAACTCATCTTCTACTATTATGAAATGTTCCACATACTAAAATTCGGGTAGCCGACTCTTTAGATTTGTCGTTTCACCGGCCTATTAGTTTGGGTTACCATCGTAATGGAGAACTTATTTGCTTCGTATCAGGTCATATTTTATTTGGGAGCAGGTTAAAAATAATTAAAATCCCCACCCAACTTTTATTCGTATGAAATGGCCCATATTCAAAAATTCGGGTAGCAGGCACTTTTGATTTGTCATGTAGCCTAGCTATAAGTTTGAGTTACCATCGTAATAGAGAGTTCTATGTTTCGTATCAGGTCTTATTTTATGTGGGAGCAGATTAAAAATAAGTAAAATCCCCACCCATCTTTTATTCGTATTGCCCATATGCAAAAATTCGGATAGCTGGCACTTTTGATTTGTCCAGTTACCTGGTTTAGTCTGGGTTACCATCCTAGTATAGAACTTCTGTGCTTCGTATCAGGTCATATTTTAAGTGGGATCAGGTTAAAAATAATTAAAATCCCCACCCATCTTTTATTCATAATAATTCGGCTAGCTGGCACTTTTGATTTGTAGTTTCACCGGGCAATTAGTTTGGGTTACCATCCTAATAGATAACTTCTATGCTTCGTATCAGATCATATTTTATGTGGGGTCAGGTTGAAAATAATTAAAATTATCACCTATAGCTTTTCTTCGAATGATTTGGCTCATATTCAAAAATTCGGTTAGCGGCCACTTTTGATTTGTCGTTTCACCGAGCTATAAATTGAGGTTACCATCCCAATCGAAAACCACAGTCAAAAGACCAAACAGGGCATATAAGTTCTTTATCATTCTAATTAATGATCCGCTTACACGAGAAACTATAAGTGCCGGCTACCCGATTTTTGGATATGCGCTTTGTATGCTAATAAAAGATGGGTGGGGATTTTAATTATTTTTAACCTGACCCCACATAAAATATGGCCTGATACGAAGCACAGAAGTTCTATATTAGGATGGTTACCTAAACTAATAGCCAGGTAACAGGACAAATCAAAAGTGCCAGCTACCCGAATTTTTGAATTAGGTCCATTTCATATGAATAAAAGATGGATGGGGATTTTAATTATTTTCAACCTAATCCCACATAATTTACCAGATATGCATCCTAGAAAATTATAAATGGGTGGATTGTGTAATTCTAAAAATTAATTTGAATCACAAAAATATTTTTATGAAAAAAATAATTTTAATTTCTAATTATAAATTATGAAAATGTTTCTGCTGGAAAATTTCTACTGAAATTTTTCTACTGAAACATAAGATATGTCGATAATGCAGATTTTTGTCATCTGAAATTTTTCTGCTAACTTCAGTAGTATATTATTATGCGTTGCTTAAACTTTAAGCGTCTCGTGCGAATTACAAATTATTTTATAATAAATATACGTAATACTAATAATTTTAAATGAAAATAATTTATTAAAACAATTTATTTATTATTTATTTTAATTTTATTTTGGTTTTAAAAATTGTAAACATATATATTTAAAATAAAACTTACATTTTAAATGTTTTTAAAAATTGCACGATAGCATTAACTAAACAGTCGAACGGTCGAATTTGAAATTCGCCGAATAAATACTAGTCGAATTTTGCCAATTGCGCGTTCGGAAAAATTCAATTTGATGTTTTTTTTTAGTCTCTAATATGGCGGATTTTTTCGATAACATGTGCGTTCAGAAAAATACGCGTCGTATTAATAATTTTTTTTTTTAATATCGAAAAAATCCGAAATGGAAAAATTTCATAATAGGCCCCCTGTTTTCAGAGCTTTTAAAAGAAAACCCTAGTTTAACAAATTTTGTGGTGTCAGAACGGTAATGGAGATTAAAAACTATACTCTGTATATCGAAGGTCTGATGGACGGATCGCTGTGCCAGAATAGTGAGTCCTCGTATAGCGAATTATAAGACGTCAAAAAAAAGAATTTTGATGTTATCATCAGACTATATGTTATGGTTTTTGATAGATCTCGCTCACCAAATCACTGAGCTCGTTTTTATGTTAACTTTGCTCTATAAAGCACTCATCTAAAATCTAAATATTCAGATATATTGTTGTAAATATTACAACAATAAATTACTTTTGGTGATTTGTTGCCAAAAGTAACGTCACATCATGTATATTGTCAAAAGCTCTCGAATGCTTCGTCAACAATTTCTAACATTTTTTAAAAGAAACCAAACTCGTGTACATTTTTATATTGAAGCATGATTAGTGTCAAGTATGTACTAGAAAATCCTGCTGAAAAACTGTCACACAATTATTGCTAAGCTTAAAAATGCCTTAATTAAGCTTTTAATCTCTCAAAGAACCTAATTAATTCGCACGTATTCACAATTAGTAGGTTTCACGATAAGTAATTATTCCAAAAACTAAGAAATGAAAGCTTGTGATGCACTTTTTAAAGTTCAAGTAAAACTTTTGAACAATTCCCAAAGGAAATTCGACCTAGTTATTTTGCTTGGTGAATATTATACTTAATTTTTTAATTTTTTACATTTTGTTCAACCATCAAGTTTTAAATTTCGATCTAAATTCTTCAAAGAAGATGAATTGCAGTCTTATAGAAAAATCTTTTGTTTTGAAACAGTATTTAGGTTGAATTTTCACCTAAGCCAATTTATTTAGCAATTTCGTCCTAAAAGTAGTTAAACAATAAGGTATTTTGAAAAAGAAACCTCTTCCTATCGCTAAACCAATATATGATTCATAATTTTGTATTCCGAAACTAAACTTTTTCTGGTTTAGATCTAACTTCCATAACTTTTGGAATTTCGACTTTAACCAATAGGAAATTCAATCAAATTTATGTTTTTTTTCTCCTTTTACTCCTTTGAATTGTATCTGTGGGTTGTCGAATATTCTTCATAAATTTTGCCCCTTACATCATCATATAAATCGACGGTTTTTATTCTCCATTGCTGTTGTATGCTTTGGGATATAACCAAACGAACTTTATGAAAGCATATATTACACAGATATTATGTTGGCATCGCTTTTCCGTCACCTTTGGCGTATCTCTTTTTGGAATATGATTTAAAAGCCTCCCTTTCCGGTTTGATAATTTTATAATACAACTATGTCCATAAAATATCTCCATACAAAAAAATTTACTTCGCCGTAGTCTTCGGGGTGAAAAGATAATGGTCGTGGTATTTCTTGATGACCTCCGTTTTCATGGCTCATGAAACTACCCAGTTCTGTTTATCACATTAAATAGAACGCCATGACTTCTGTTGTAATTAAATAGGACTCCGTCAAGAATAGCTTATACTTACAACCGTTTGTAATGGGCGCTTTCAGTTCCGCAAACTGTTGGGGGCATATTGACCAAAATCAAAAAGTTGAATTATGAACGACATTGATACATGAACATTTCATGGCAACACTCATGACATGAACATTTCATGGCAACACTCATAGCCATCATATAATGTCATACCGATAACAACATGTTGGGAGAGCTGAAAGCGCCCATTGTATGTGGTAATTGCCAACATCATTGGTGCTCTAGAAATATAGTGCAATTTTGAGTTACGCATTTGTTGTGACGGTTATCTTTAGTGCACTTACTATTGCCAACGAAACTCGTTTTATATATTTTAATGACACGGCAGGTTTCGGTACTGAAAAAACTCGTCCTTTGTAGTCAATCTATTTATTCATGAATCAATGGTAGCGGATAGCGATCTCTGACCACTTTCGGTAATCGAGGCACCTCACTTTTTGAGCTTTCTTAATATTTCCGGTATAATTTACACTTACCCAAACTATTACTTTTTTGAGCCACAGTGGCACTTGAAACATTCGTTACCTTTGCTTATAATTAGGACATATACTTGCTAAATGTCCTATATCTCACCGCAGATGTACCATTTTACAATCCTTTGACTGAATCTGCAATGAATTTTTCATGTCATCGTGTCCAAGAGCTTTTTATCTGAATGTCCTATAAACCTAAGTCTTCGACCAGTCCTTCTGGTCTCTTATTCATTTTTCCAATAAATTAGCTTTCAATTCCCGAGAACTTTATCATTGATTTTTCGATATCTTGGAATGTAAAATTGTGTCGGCCTGACCCAAACGAAACAATGATCCTACTATTGCCGATATTGGTAACTTCGTCGCACGTTTAAACAGATACATTTCTCCCTGTTTCAATTCTAGCTGAATTTAAAATATTCGGCCGAAATAGTTCTTTTTTATAATGAAAATTCTGAGAAAGGGAACCTGTCTCTATACTACAAAATTCGTTCATGAGTTGGGACAGCTTCGACCAGTTCGGGTCAGTTTAAACCAATTTTTTTCAAATGTAGTTCTTGAATATTTTATAAAATGTCTATTTCACAAATTTACTCTGCAGCATTTTACAACATAAGCCGATAATTTTAATATTCCATGGGCATTAATATATAACTTTAAGGGTTTACTAAAATTATCAGCAGCAGTTCGAAGCTTTTCTAAAAGCATTTCAACACATAATTCGGAAAGTACGTTGGCCATTACATAAAGTCAATGCCGCTTTTAGAGTCGAAGCAGTATGTTTTTGGATGATTCAATCACTATTTGAATAAAACTCATAGTCCTAAATTAGTTCCTCGAGAATTTTATGGTGATAAATTTCTTGGCTGGCTGTAAATCAAACAAAAACTATGACAAGTTAAGGTTTTTGGCTTCAGACAACATATAGATGGACTTAAAGAAGCTTGAATGCGGATATTGAATTTGTGGTGAGTTGACTGCTCAATCTCTGATATTTCGTATTATGTAGTTATAATAAATGCAGTTTTAATTTCCGCAGGATTCCAAGTATTGTTGAATGCTTACAATAATTTAAAATGGAAGTTTTAACATTTTTCTAAAATTAGTAGAGCTTTATAAATTAGTGGAAACTTAATTCATCGAAGTTTTGGCATGTGAAACTTTGGGTATTATTTTGGAAATTTTCTAAAGATCTTTGGTGACTTTTATAAATTTACGAGAATTTATAAAACCTTCAAAATTTTTAAAATTCGAGTAATATTTTGAAATTCGATGAACCCAAAAATTTTAATTACATTTTTCTAAATTTGTGAATTTATAATTTGTATTACAAAATTGAAAAAATGCTATAAAATTCGAAAAATGTCCATGAAATCTTCAGGGGCGTTTAATTTAATATTCAAATTTTAAAAATTTAACAAATTCGAATTTTAAATTTTACTTTAGAATCGTAAACATGAACATTTTTCGTGTTTTAATTTACGGGTATGAAAAAATGGTCCTAATTTTTAAATCTGAGAATGTATTAGTAAAGATTGTAAATATCTCGATATTATGAATTTTTTCCCAAACTAGTATTAATTTTTCAAGAAGAATAAAATTTTAGTTCGGCAATATTAAAAATTGTAATATTGCCGAACTTAAAATTCCGTAAGTCTACACATAAAAAATTGAGTAGAAATTCAAAACCTCTACACAAAAATAATTGACTACAAATTAAAAATTTAAAAAAAATCGCCCTGGTGAACCAAGGATCGTACATAGATAGCGATATATGTACATATTTGGCCAGCTGAGAGCTATATCTAACTAAAAAATATTAAAGGTTTCTTAAATCTAGAGGATAAGTATCTTAGGACAGGAGTGTTTTACCACGTTGTATGTTACTATAAAAGTGAAATTTAAAAAAAATCTCCTCCTGAAACTGACAAATTCTAAACATACAGGATATTAAAATTAATTTTTTGGAATACATACGAATAACATCAATAAAAATTTCTAAATTATTTGAATTAAAGTCGTTTTTGTTTTAAATGCGATTTCCCAAAAATGATGTAGTAGTTAACTAGTTTCTCAAAACAACCACAGATATGATGATATATAAAAATAAAATAAACAAAGTAATTTAATATACAAATTAATCCTAACAATTAATTAATTCTTTCACCAAAACGATTCTCCTCACATTCTATCTGTTCACGATATTCCCCTGATTCCAGAATTCACTGAAGGTAATCAAAATTTCCAGATCAATTTTAAATTAATGTTTGGTAAAAAATAAATATTAGGATGATAATCAAACTTGAAACGGTAAAGTTTTTAAATGCGTGACAGCGATTTAGGCAGCGGAATAATATTATTTTTAGATGACGCATACAGACACAGTAGTGTGAGGCAAAATTCAAATTCTTCTACTTAACCATTATTATAGTAATATATATTCTTAGATTAAATGTCACACAATCATTTTCAAAATAATTATTATATATTTATTTCACAAACGCCCGCACACGAACATTATCCTATATAAATACAGCCTCCAACCACACATTATTATATACTTTAATAGTGTTGTGCTCACACCCGAAATTTACTTTAAAACTGTTGATAAAAGAAGTGAAAAACCAATGATAAAAATAAAAATAAAAATTCAATTGGTTTTAATTTCATCGCGCCCGCCTTTTTGAAAACTGAGGAACTAAAATGAGAAAAATGAAAATATCGTAATAAAACGAAATTAAATGCCTTTGGCTATAAATATATATATAAATTGTACAAAAAGAAAATGTCCGAATATTATAATTGTATATATAAGAAATTTATAAGAAAGTTGACGCGCGGGACATTCTTTCCAAATCAAATTTCAGATTTATTATTATTTTATTTCACAATCGTTAAATCCATTTACAGTGCACACCATCAAACAAAATAATGTTGCAGTGTTTGATACACGATTTATAGAAATATTAGAACTCGCTTTACGAAAATTAAATATTTAATACCACTTAGCTACTAATTGACTAGATACTTAAGCACACTCTATCTTAGAGATAGTATAATAGAACATACAATACAATATTTTATGTTACGAGACGAAAAACTTTTTCGATTCGACATCTTCAACATATACAAAATACAAGAACAAATTATTTATATAACTTTTATGTTCAAGTACATATATGTATGTTGAAGGTTTTGTACAGTTTCATCATCACCCATCAAAAACATCGTCAGCTGATGAAGATATATCGCAAATTTCTCGTATACGATGTGGAATTAAAATCGATTTTCTTGTTATTATTTATACTTGGCGCGCACACACAATAATAACTCATTATATAGCAAGTGGCGATGGGCTATATACATATAAGACATTGGAAGATAAAATGTATGTTTGTGTCCATGGAGATATAGATACCCAAATTGGGTATTCATACGGAGTGTTACATATATTCCAAAGAATTGTACCTTTATAGAAAACAAAAATTGGTTATATCGTGTATGAGTGCCTTTGAATTACATGAAAACAACAAGGGAAAAACAGAAATTCGCAGAAAATACAATTTGGGTTTTCATTTCTTACAACATTTATACAAAATTAAACGTAATTTGATCTTTTATTGAAATGAAACGATATCATCCTTTTTCAAGTTTGGATTCAACAGAATTTTTATTTTCCCAATTCATCCACATACTCGCACTGAAATTTATCCATATATTTCACAAAAATAAAATAAAATAAGACATTTTTGACATTTGACGCAAGTTTTGTGAAATAAACCTATGCACATCGCTTTGGGGTATTTTGATTGACTGGTTACGGGAATTTGAATTTGGTTCACTGGAAATTTTGACCCAAATTCATACGAATTTAGTTAATTACAGTTTATAATATAAGAAATTGACACATTTAACACTTAGGAAGTTTAATAAAAAATTATATTTGGCCATAATTCGTTTATTTACCACAGCGAATAAAACCAATTAGCTTACGTCATTTTATTTAGTTAATCAAATATTTAAATTCAAAGACATTTTCCAAAACTGCTTTTTTTAAATATGGTTTCGATTCAGTTAATTTAATTGGTCAGAAAAGTTTTTTCGCGTGTTTTTATTTTTCTTATTTTCGCTAAGGAAAAGATTTTTGATTCAAAAGTTCATATGCAACAACTTTTTTTTCAAAAGTTCATGAGCAACAAAATTGTACCATTACAAAAGGCAATATTTACACTCGCAAATGAACTGCAGGTTAGGTTAGGTAAGAGTGGCCGTCCTAAAGGACTAGAATAGATACAAATTGGTCCGTATAGCTGTACCACATTCGAGCATATCTCCTCTTCACTCGTTAAACCATTCTGAGCTTACCAAGAAGAGTTGAAAATCCCGGACCCTTACTAAGATCCGTGAGGTCGTCCAAAGGGGAAGTTCCGATAAATGTTGTTCTGCTGTACGCTAGACTCGGACATGTGCAGAGCAGATAGAGCGCAGTTTCCTCCTCCTCCTCATCACCGCAGCTGTGGCAGAAATATGGTGCCGTCGAAGCGATATCAGTTGGCCGGATCTGGACTGGTCAAGTTCAGGCCAGATCTGTCTTGTTATTACACACGAACTAGCGTTAGACCATCTGACGTTCGTTTATTTTATGGCTTATTCCTGAAGCAGCAGTTTACATGAAGCACGTAGTATCTTTATATCCCGCCTGCTTTGGGAGCAAGCTCATCTGCCTTTACATTCCCTGTAATATTGAAGTGTCCTGGCACCCACGTCAAGCGGATGTTGAACTGGTCAGCCATCTCATTTAAAGATGCCAGACATCTCTGGGCTACCTTCGACGTTAGGAAGTATGATTGTAGCGTTTTAATAGCAGTCTGGCCGTCCGTAAAAATGCGAATATCCCTCGTAGATATTACAATATACTTCAACCAGTCCATGACTTCCATTATCGCGATAAGTTCAGCTTGAAAAACACAAGCTTAACGACTCATTTTCCATAACCGTTTCGTTCACAAAGACCTCTCTGGTTGTTTCCGGAATACCCCTGTTGGATAGGATGGATGAGTGCCCTATATTGTTACAGGTCCACATAGATATGGATTTGACCCGAAAGGGTGTGCCATTTGTGAGCTGCTCGGCCGCAATATCCAACGGAGTGAGATGAAAGAGAATCTCCAGAGCTTGAGTAGGTGTGATCCTGAGAGCCCCACTTATACACAAGAGCGCTATAGTAGCTTTCTTTACTCTCTCTAAGATGTTTGGTTTCCAGCTTAGCTTGCTGTCCAAAAGTAGTCCGAGGTATTACGCTCTATCCGTAATTGGCGGGTCACACTGAGGAAGTTTGTGCTTCTTGGTAACCAGCTCCGTTTTCTGTGGGTTTGCGTTCAGTCCGCAACTACGTGCCCACTCTAAGAGGTAGCTGAGTGCGAACTGCATGCACTCACTCAGCGTACCAGATAAGCTGTCTCGATCCTGCCTCTAAGCATTTGATCTATCCAACCTCTGAGTGACCCGTCTACCCCCAAGCACGCAAGGGCCCGAGTGATTGCCGTCGGTCCGATGTTGCTAAAACCACCTTCTATATCCATGAAAGTTACAATTGAATATTCCTTGTATTCAAGTGATTTCTCAATCAAGCCTATAAGGGAGTGGAGCACTCTTTCTATCGATCGTCTCTTTCAGTAAGCGTGTTGAGATCCCGACAGCTCGCCCGGCTTAATTGAGCCTCTAATGTAAGCATCTATTTGTCTTTCCAGTGATTTTAATAGAAAAGAGGATAAGGCCGCAAGTCTTTGGGATAGCAGTGAGAGCTTTTCCCGCCTTAGGAATAAATATTAATTTCACTTCAGTCCATTTTCTAGGAGTAATTTGAAGATAACTTCCAGCCTGGGTAGAAACATATTTTGTTAGTCAAAATAGAATAGGATAAAAATATAAATTGTTTGGTTGGATGAGTGAGATAAAAAATGATTCCTACACAAACTTACTATAGCTAAAACTTTGTGTTGGTGGTAGTGTGAATGCCATAAAAAGTATCAAATCGAATACTTTTTATGGCATCCAGACTACCACAGCTACATTTATTCTACATTTGTTTAGTGAATGAATGTTTAGAAATAGGATCGAGCAGGCTATGATCACAATAGAAATTGCGGCATTTTTTTGTTTCTACTTAAAGAATAAGAAGGCCGATGATGAGTTTTTTGGTAAACAATCAAACATTTGAACTGAAATAAGTACGTTTGTTCGTGTGTTCCAAATTTTGTCAGTAAATTTATCACCAGTGTCAAAAATTGCATTAATGTGTGCAACTGTTCTTTCGATTCTGACGCGTGTTTAATTATTAATCACAAATTAATTGCTTGTGTGTGCGCGATTGAACGATGGTTGTTCAGTGGCTGGAGTAATTAAAAACAAGTAAATTCTTTAATTTCTGTTGGTTTTTGTATTTACCTATGGGCATGTGAATAAAATTCAAGTATTTACTTGTGGTTAAAACTTAACTTTCAAGTTAAACGCTTATTTTACAAGTATCCACTTAACATTTTTCCAATAAATTTATAAAAACCTTTGAATTAAAAAACTTAATTCTCTCCCGTAAATACTAGACGATTAACAATAGGTTGCACGTAGAATTCAGGTTTTTCATTAGAATGGCCGAGATTATTAATATTCGAAGAACTATCAATTATTGTGAGCGTCTTCTGGCGTCATTTTTTTCAATTTTTTCTTTGTATATAATTTTTAATTCCTAATTTTATCTGTTTGTGCATTAACTTAACAGTCAGTAAATTCCCTACTACACTTTGGGTGGACTGATTAAATAATAGTAAATAATGATAAATATAAGTTTTATTCCATAAAAGGTAAAACGTTTCAGTGTAGGTAAGTATTTTCTAATTTTGTTAGATACCTTTTACTGATAAGACTTTACTGGAAATTTTTAAGACACTTCTTATAAGAATTTACTTACTTTTAAAATGATGTTTACTCATAACTATACGTTTGGTAGAGACGTGCTTAACAAAAGTAATGGGACATAATATAATGTGTGCTTCCCGACACGCAGATGAAAGAAAGTTGAAATTACACGGTAGTGACATATGTAAGGCTGAATTTGTCCGAAAACACGTAAAAAACCAATTCCAGACTTTTTAAACATATTTAATTTATACAGTTGGTGCATCCAGCTTGGTTGAGAGATATGAACGCCGTATTATGTAACTGACCAACGAATCTTTAAGAACTTTTCATTCCATTTCGTTTAACTCACCAGTTACTTAACAGAGCGCAAACTGAAAGAATTGTCAAATTACAAAACAACTCACTTTTTCACAGTTTTCCGTGCTTGAAAATAATTAAATTTATTATTTATTTCTCCATGTCTCAAAAATTCAAATAATAAATGGGATGCAAAATTGAAAAAGTTAATTTTCATCGAATATTAAAAAATAGCCTTAAAATAATTTTCATCGAATAGTAAAATATTGATCCGTAAAATATTGATATTATTTATATTAAGCCTTGATGAAACTTCTAAATTGTTGCAATAACATCTTTTTTCTTAGATTAACGTAGATGTCAGGGACGTGCACCTGATGCATAAAAAGCTTACAATAGAATTTAAGAATTATTAAGTATCCAACAATCCTGGCACACAGCTGTTGCAACCGAAGTATTTAGGTACAAAATTTAAAATACACGGAAAACAAACAATAAAATCTTTGAAAACTAGGCTGCCATCTATTGAACAAAAAATTAACTAAATAAACAATAAAAATTAAATCTAAATATTATTTGGAGGAAAGAAATTCGGGCATTTGCAAACAAAACACCCAATTTATTTTTTGTGTTTTGAAAACAATTTCATTCTATAAAAATGTTTTATTCAATTAGGAAAGGACTTGATAGAAATGTGCAAAGGTTACTTAGTTAGATATAAAGTTTATTGAGAAATTTTAAGAAATGTAGGGACGTTTGAACGGAGACGAAACTAAACTCATCAAATTGTTTGATTCAGACCACACGATATTTGAAGAACGAACTCAGTTTAAGCTTCCAATTATGATTTCGAAATTCAATGAAATAAAATAAAAGTTTTAATTTTGTGATTTAAATTACAAATTCTCTTGTCCCATCTTAAAGTTAAAAAGAAATGTAAAAAAAAATTTCGTTTTAATAGTTACTTTGGAAAAGACACACCATATCGAATTGATTTAATCTAATTTCAATCGCAATATCGAGAATTTCGAGCACTATTAAAATTTGTCTCAATTTTCTTTAAAGATACATTCAAATTATGTTCAAATATAGCTAAATAGAGTTTGTTATTCTAACCAATGAAATAAATTACATCGTGTTATAAATTGAATTTCAATTTTTTAATTATTTTTTTTTAAATATAAATTACCAACACGTACATACATTAATTAGAAACTGTTCGGCTAGTGGATTTATTGTTCTCTGAAAGCTGAACAACTGTCCGTCTTTTAATTGACACCATTTGCTCCATGCTAGCCTATACTAACATGAACAATTGGTCGGCCCATGAGTTCTATATTCCAACAGAGATGAAAAATCCCTTTTGCATCCCGCCTCTGTTGGGATTGGAACCCGGTTCTTCCCGATCCAAACGTTGTAGCTTTAGCCACTGCGCTACTTGCTCGCTTAAATATTACATTATGTAATCAAACTTTATTCAAGTAAATACTTCATATACAACATCTATTGAATTATTCCGATTCTCCAACTAACCTAAATCTCAAATTGAATAGAGGTTGAAATAATTAAGAGCGTGTGATTTAAGATAATTGAATTTAAATCTAATAAGCTCCTTTAATCCAGTTAAAATTGAATTTTTTTAATGAATAGATAGAATTTCAGTTTGAACGTTCAAATTCTCACTTCAAATTAAATTCAATATAAAAATGTGGATTTTTAAAAATTATCTCACCGGTTTTCCACATAATTTCTGAGTTTTTCTGAAAAAATAAAAAAATATGCAAATTATCTAACTGAATCTTCTAATTTGATAAAAATTAGTTTGATTTAAATTTTTTATAATTTATAAAAAATTAAATTTTATAAAAGTATGTAATGTTAAATTTCTTAACAGAGATTTACAATTTTAAATAACTGCCAAATTTAAAATATTAACCTATAGATTTTAAAATTTTAACATTTCTTTGTTAATTCGAGTGTTTAATTGTAATCATAAAACTTATACGTTTTTTGAGTTTAAATCTAAAACTTTTCAATTTTTAAAGTTTTTAAAGTTGAATTTTATTTACTCAATTTATCGTCACATTATACCCAATTGAACAGTTTTTAGAATTTATTTTGGCTTTAAAATTTACAGAATGAGAAGAGATTCATAATTTTGTAAATTTGATAAATTATGTTTTTTCTAGATTTTAAATAATTTACATTTTTATTCAAAATTAATTAAAATATTTATAATTATTATAAAACAGATATTTCAGGAAGTTCAATTTTGTTCGCTAAATTGAATAATAATATTTTAAAGAATTTCAAAGTTTTAAATGTTTAAGGCACGGTCAGATTAAGAATTAATTTTGAAATAATTAACAGAAATTAAATTTGAAATAATAAATAAAAAATTCAAATTGTTAACAGAATTATTTTATTTTAAATTTATCATTTATAATTATAAAGAAGATTTTGAGTTTTCAAAATTTCCGAGGAGTTCTAATAATTAAATGTATTTTTAATGTTTTCAAATAAAATTTAATGCGTTATTTATTGGAGTAATAGTTAATTTAATTATAATATTTAAGAAATATTAAATTTAAAAAATTGTTTTTTTTTGGAAATTTTAATATTAGGCAAATTTTTCTTTAATATAATTTTTTTTATTTAATAAAAATATGAAAAATCTAGAAAGATTTCAAGTTTCAAATTTATAATATGATATATGGCAAGTTCTAAGAATTTTTAAATTTTTAGCAAATAGTTTTAATTATTTTTACAAAATTTGAAGAGTTATGTTTGGAAATTCGGTTTCATTCTTCACAAATTTCTGTGACTTTAGAAATAGGTTATATTGTGACTACCTATGTAGAATATTATGTGCCAAAGTCTAGATTACATTGCTGATGGAGGTTTAATTTATATTATTCAACCTACTTCCCAGGACTCCAAATTATCTTCCATAACCTCCGTAATCCAAAGTCTATATAGTCTCCTTCAAGATAATAATTTGAACATTCATTTGGAAAATACTTTAAAATTAATCTTTCAAGAGACGTCCTCGATTTTAACCGCAAATATTCAAATCCCTTAATGTAAGTATATTCATATTCATGTCCCCAGACGCAATCGATTAATTCACTTGAATGAAAAATACCTTTTAGTCGTAAGTTTGCTATATTGTAATATTAAAACGAAGTCTAGAACGTAAAATTTGCATAAATGCTCGTGAAAAAAAGCATTTTCGTTATATATTCTCATCCCTCTTTCTATGTATTATCTTTTTTAACGTGAGCTTTGATGAAATTTCTTTGTTCATGGAAATCGGGTATTTTAAATATTTGTATTATTTGATGTTATAAAATCGTGTAATCACAAAAATATACAAAAAAAAATACACCCAGAAATAATCTGTTTACCATCTCACTTTATGTTGTGATAAATAGAGTTGACCGAATTTTTCTTACATTTTTCTGTGTTTATCCCACATATACTCGTATCAATTGACATCGACCCGATTTTTGTTTATTATTTATATATTCTTACAACGCAAACAAAATAGATCAACACAACTATTAAAAAATTAAATTTAATTCTATTATCTGATTTGACAAAGGATATTATCTAATGTGTTACATTGTTACACTACACCCATCGCACGACACATGGTTGCTCTAAAAAAAAAAAATTAAAAATGTATACATAGTTGGATGTAACCTATACTCTTAATAGTGTTGTTTCTCAGGACCACTCTCATAATTATTTTTCTGTTTGTCGTTTTATTATCTCATTTCCAGTCAAGCTTTTAGTTCCGCATAAAAATAGAGTCGTCTTCAATTAAAATATTTCAGAACTTTGTATTGTATACGTACCCGTTACAAACATAATTTATTTAGAGACTAGTTTACAACAACATTACCGTTATATATAATAGCAAAAAAAAAAAATATTAAACTTGTTATCAAACAGAACAACAATGGCACACAATCCCAAACAAAAGGATCGGTTTTTCAGTTTTTTTCATTTATTTCCTTGACATCATCCCAAGGCATGCGCGTGCCTTTTATACAAAATGTATCCAATTTGTAAAGTACTCGTCTTTTATAAGACCAACACACATACACACAAAATCATTTTTATACATATGTATTTTCTGTAACAATTCTACTCTACAGTACTGCCAAACGTACATATGTATGTACAAGAATATATATACTCCCGTAATGAAATGTCAATTATAGAGAATAGTTTTTAAATTATTTTCCCAAAAATTTAATTAAAAATGATAAATTATTAAAACTTCAACTCAACAGATACCAGTAATTGTTTTTTTTTGTTGTAATTTTTGGGGAAAAAAAGAAAATTAATTTTTTTATCAAAATTTTAGAATTTTATGGTGATTGTTGTAGTTGAAAATTTATTAGAATGTAATACAATTATATTTAATGTTTTCTGTTTGTGTTGTTGTTGTATAATTGATTAATTTTAATCGAATTATTAACTAATTATCATTGTTTTGTGGTTGGTGGTGATAATTAAATATTGATAAAATTATAAAACAATAATAATTAATTTAATTATGAAACGGGATGTGTGCCCGCACATCGTTAATATGTGTACATTACATTGTAGATACAAATATATGCTATCCATCACCACAGAATTTATGGTTTTCGTTTAAATGAAAACTTTTTTTTAAGTGAAAATTTATTTATGAAAATGTTAATTTCAATTTGAATGACTCCTATAAATCAAACCGCGGTGTGCGTTAAATTTGTGTGACATCATTATGTACTCGATATAGGATTTTAATACTTAGGGTTTAGGGAAATTTATAGTGTCCACTGCCCAGAGAAAAAGTTTGTGTGAATGTTTGTGAAAAATGTTCATAATTGGATTACAGTATAGCAAACTTTTGTAATCCGCACGTCTCTAGATTTCATCTTTATACATTTGTATGTTAAAATTAGTTTAACGGTACAAATACGGATGGCCTGTGAAGTTTCTAACAAAGTAATAACACTTTTTGGGTGGTTACTCAATGAATTCAAACACTAAACAATCCGTTTGTTTTTACTGAAATAACTTTATTTAAATCTAGTGGTCTGCGCCAGCTAGTAGTCAACACTGGATAATCAAAATAAAGGTGCTATTCCACTTGACTGAATTGACTGATAGTAAAATTAAAGGAAGATAAAAATATACATTTGCTAGTTGGGCGAAAGAAACAAAAAACCTTCTCAGTCAAGAAATATTTGTGTCTGTAGTAGTGTGTGTGTGACTGCTTTAAAAAGTATGAAATTGAGAATATTTTATAGCAGTCAAACTAACACACATGCATGAAATTGGTATATGATGAGAAATATTTCTCGCAGACTATTAATTTTATGGTTGTAAAAGTTTCTCCTTAAAACTTTGCTATAAAAAAGTATAAATAAAAAAACACGACGTTTTTTTGGTGGAGATTTTTTTAATTTTTTCGGAAAATATACTAAAAAATATAATTCTGATATGAGTATTAATAATATTTAATTTTTAGATAATTTTGAGATGTAAAATTAACCGAATTAATAGTAATATTACATTTTTTTAAATAATTATTGGTTATGTTTTTGTGTGCTGTCAAAATTTCTCCTTAAAATTTTGGTAGAAAAAGAAATAAAAAAGAAAAAGTTGTCTTTGTCTATTACATAGCTTTTCTGACTTTTTTCTCTATTTTTACTATCAGTTAATTTTTCTAGTGGAATAGCACCTTAAGGATGTCGAGACAATTTCAAAAATATGAACAAAAGTTTTATTTTTCTCGATAGAATTTCACTGTTACAAAATTTTGAAGACTTTAGCCTGGGGCCCTACTATGACTATCGACTATAATTTTCGACGACGGTCGTTTTCCTATAGTAGGCAAAGGAATAAAAAGGAAAACAATATTATATATTTACTATTGTTTACCTTTTTCTTCTTTTGCCTACTATAGGAAAACGACCGTCGTCGTAAATCGTAGTCGAAAGTCATAGTAGGGTCCCTGTTTTTATTTTGAAAAGATAATCGAAAATATCAAACAATTGTTTTTCGGAACTATAAAATTATTTAGCCTGGCTGATTTTAACAGGATTTTATCGGAGCAATTCTGGTGTTAATTTTTGACAATTCATTTTGTTCAATTCATTTTAAATTGAAATAATTAATCTACACATAAATTTTAATTCAATTCACGCAATAAAATTTGTTAAAATAAAATAATAAAAGTGTGGTGTGACATTTATTGGATTCGAATAAAAATAAAATTAAAAATCCTCGGAACGGACTGAGGTAGACCAGAGAGACCAGTAGAGAAACTAACAACAAATAAATTAATGTTGTCTAACCCATACAGTTTATCATTTCTTTCACCACCTGTATAGGTGGTTGCGTTGCCACGCAAAAACATAGACGACACAGCCAACCCCAAAATTTAATTTTTGATATTTAAATTTTCATTAATTTTTACTAAGAACTGTATATACTAATCTATAGCTGGTTCTTCTACCTCGTTTAGTGGTCGTTGTTGGAACATTATATTCAAATTGAAAACCGCAAATTTACCGAAATTTTAATTTACTGGTAAGAAATTGGGATGAAAACCGGTAAATCTAAAATTTATTACAAATTGTTAAAATCTTTTACATATATCTTCTGAATAAAAAGACATATACGCTTATATTTTTAGTCATATTAATTTTAAATTTGTACTTGTTATAAATATACCTTGATATAGGAGTAGGGAAGAAAAATGTTATTTTCTACTTTTCAAAACCTTTTCCAAGTAAATTAAAGCGTATGTATAATACCATATGTCCATATGGGTTTGATTATCACTTTGTACAATAAAACTTTATTGGTTAATGACAGCTGAGATTTCCTTCCCATCAACCAATACATTTTGGAAAATTATATTTTTATTTGTATGCGCTTTGCTTCGATATGATTTTTCCACGTTATAGCCTTCTATTCAGGTGCATGCCTAAGTATTTGACCTTGGTTTGTTGAGGAATATTTATGTCGTTTAATTCCACTGGTGGGCAAGTGCGTTTGTTTAGCGTGAATGTGACGTGAGTTGATTTGTTTTCGTTTACTTTTATGCGCCATGTCTAAGGCCAGTTCTCGATTTTGTTTAGATGATTCTGTAATTCCTTTGAGGCAGTTTCGGGATTACTGTGGAACTTCAGGACGGCCGTATCATCGACAAAGGTTGATATGACTACCTTGTTGGTTACAGGTAAGTCAGCTGTGTACAGCAGGTATAATATTGGACCTAGAACGCTGCCTTGTGGAACACCTGCGTTAATATCATTTAAACAAGTAGTTGCATTATTTTGTTTAACCATGTACTGCCTTTGAAAGAGATAGTTTCCCAGAACTGAGTGAAATTTCTTCGGTAGAAGTCCTTTAATTTTGAATATTAGCCCATCATGCCAAACTTTATTAAAGGCTTGTGCAATATCCAATAAGGCAGCTGAACAATATTTCTTTTCCTCAAAGATGATTTTGATTGCATTTACAATTTTGTGTACTTGTTCTGTGGTATCATATTGGTTTCGGAACCCAAATTGATGGTCTGGAATAATATGCCGTTTTTCTAATACTGGTTTTAACTTCGTTAGTAGCATTTTTTTCGAATAACTTCAAGATTGTAGGCAGCATGTTTATTGGGCGATATGATGAAATCAGTGTTTCTTTTTATCCAGCTTTATGTATCATTGTGATCAAAGATATCTTCCATTGCGTTGAATATGAATGTTAGTTTTATGCATTTGTCTGGCAATTCCCTTATCATTTTTCCAGTAATAAGATCATGCCCTGGTATCTTTTTTGAACTTATATAATTTTTAATTGTATTCTTAACTTTCTTCCAATTATATTTTATGAGTTTGAAGGACAAACCATCATCCATTTGGTCGGGTACCGCACGAAGTTATTAGTTTCTTCGTGTAGTGCGAATACTATTGTTAGATGAACAGCAAAAGCATTGGATTTTTCTTTATCTCTTCTCGCCCAATTTCCAGTTGGTATAGTCTAATCATAATTTTTTATAAGAAATTTATTACCTAGCTGTCATAATCCAACAAGAAACTAGCTGAAATTATCCATGAACTGCAGTTTTTTTATAGCATGTTATGGAGGACAGTTCACTGCTGATATGACACAATTTCCAGACCACTCCTGCAGACAGATGCTACTTGATTGGATATGTTCCTTCTCATATTTCATAAGTTCATAGTGTTTTAATCTTGTTTTTATCAGTACAGCTGTGCCTCCATGTGCTTTCCCATCTGGGTGCTTAATGGGGGAAAAAAATTAAAAACTTTGTTTGATTTTTTATTTTGTAGCATACATTAATATTAGTATTTTAAAGTTATTCGATCCCGCAGTTCGTTTGCTCTGATTTGATGCATTACGGACCAATTTTAAGACATTTACCGAGCGCCGTCCAAAAATATCATGCGTCTTATTTCAGAATATTGATACTCCATCTTTGAAAATCGAATAGCCCCAGCTAAACAATTTAGGATGAACAAATTATAAAATAACATATTTTAAAAATGATAATTTGCAATTCGGAAACGGAATTTTAAGACCAAGTTTAAGCGAATTAATTAAAAATTATGAGTCTAGGAAATAAAACAAATTATATTTGGATAGTATGAAAATTGGAATGTTGACGATGCAGGGATATACTAAAATTTGTGAGGAAGCGAAATTTACAAATTTAAATTTTGTTCATTAACAAGTACTCAACAATAATTTAAAAAAATTATTATTTATTTTATGTCCACAGAACTCAGAAATTCGCTCAGAATCTGGGTCGATAGTTCGAATATTAGTTTAAAAAAATATCTTTTTATATTTACAATAAAAAAAATGGAACACTGAACCAAACTGGTTCTCAATATCTTAATATTAAAATTAATAAAATTAATTTTTCAATTATTGTATAGAATCAGAATCAGCAGGAAAAATTATAGATTCCTATATAAAAAAACCTTTACCTCTAAATGACCTCAACAATTATACAACTTTTGTACGATATATTCAATTCTGCTTGATAATTACTCCCTCAATCAGCAGGATGGTTAATTGTTACTAGTGCTCTATATATATGAATGCTGGTATAAACAAATCAACAAACCAGAAAAAGTCAAAAAGCGAAAAAAAATCAATTTAATGCAAGCAGTTTAGAGTTTATACAATATATAAATATCTCAAAACATATTTTTGAAAAGATCGCACATGGTCAAATAATTATGAGTGTAAATAATCTATTTAAAAGAAGAACTTGATTGCAATTTTAAATATTTTTTTAAGTATCATCCGATCAATTACTTATAGCTGTCCATTAGTGCAAAATTATTTAATTTTGTTTTATTCGCTCACATCTCCATCCACTTCCTCTCGATATACATATTTACTTATATGTGTTTTGGATCTACACTAAAAATACAATTAAAATTTAAAATAAATAAATTCTGAATAATTCGTGTCAATGTACACAAAACAATGTTTATAAAAATTTTACGTGTACCAACAAGTACGTTCGTTTTTAACGCTTAATTCTTTTCTTATTACATTCCAGATTTGAACCAGACAAGCATACAGTACAAGGCGCGAATAATTATATAAATTATAATTAGAAAATTAATTTGAATGAATCAAATAACCATATTTAAGTGTAAAATGTGGTTTTAAGCAGATACATGTAATGTAGACGCACATATACATATACACAAAACAATGTGCAAATAATTTACATAAATAATTAATTTAAATTTCATATTGAATTTAAAAAAAAAAAATAATAATAAATTTTTAATTAATCCAAACAAAACCAAAAATAAGCCGCGTGAAGATAAATAAAAATTAGTTTTTGATTATTTTTTTGCTTTGAAAGTGATTATCATTATACAAAGACGCGCTAAATTATAAGAATTTCAATATTGCGCTATAAATTTTATATATCGAGTGTTAAGTGATTTTCATACTTTACATTTATATATAGTATACATATAGTGATTGTGAACAATAACAACAACAGCTACATTATAAAATGGGTTGTGAATTAGGCAAATTAGCGTCAGGTACCAATAAACCAGATGGTGGTAATGTTATGGGCCCATGTGAACCACCACCGCCTGCACCACCCGATCCACGTTTACCATTAACGGCCAAACAAAAATATTCGATGATGGCGTCGTGGAAAGGGATTAGCCGAGCGATGGAAACTACTGGAATATGTATGTTCTTAAAGTAAGTGAATTATTCACATATATAAGTATTAGTTTGGTTTAATATTACTCATCATAAAATGCTATATAGTTATGTTTAACGATTTATGTACATAAATGGTTTGCAAAACTATAAATGTACAACTATATGTATATGGTTTTTAGTATTTAAATTCGAAATGCGCGTGCCCCATTGTTGAATTTACTTTTGGAAGTGATGGAATGATATCACAGTTTATACTCGATATGGTTGGATGGTATGGTATCTTTTTATATAATTTTGCTGTACAAATGCACACGTGATTTCAAATATTAATGTACCTTTTTAATTCCGATTAGATAAATGTATTTTTTATATCAATTCCATAACGAATGATACCACCTACCTAGGTCATTCGTTAATGGTTTGTTTAATATTTTGCTCAATTGTATTTTTGGGGAAAATTGGGGAAATTATATAATTCAATCAAAAAAAATTGTAAATCCATCAAAATTGAGTCCCGTTCGACCACATAGACGAATACTCGTGGACATCGCTAGGATCGGTTAAATAATCATTCAAAAATAGTGAAATTCTAAATTCTGTAAAACATAGTAAAATCTATCAACATTTTATTTCCTTGTCCGACACAAATTATAATTGGTCTAAACTATCTGGAAATATACACGAGTGTGGGTGGACAAACAAAGTTTAAGAAATCATTCAAAATCACAGAAACTCTAAATTCTGTGAAAATGTAACAATTCATTTGAATTTTATTTCCGTAGGCCTAGCCGTTGTTGGTCTAAGCTATCCTGAGAGCATTCGGAAATCTCTAGAATCGTCGGCATGTAATGTGCAAAACACCACAAATTACAAGTTTTGTAGAAACAAAATAATAATATTTAACAGTGTCACCAAACAGTGTGAAATATTTGTTTAGGTATTAATCTGACTGTCATCATTAAAACCAACTTTCAGTATTACAATTTGTAAATAGTCAATCAAGCATTTAAAACCTGCAGCAAAAACGAACAAAATTAGTGGTAGTGAATCTTTATTTTATGAACTCATGTTGTTCCTGGTTAAGGTGTAATAAGTTAATATATAACACAATATCGACCGCAAATGAATCTATAAATAATATTTTCAAAAAGTTGTTAGTTATTTATAAGTTCTGTAATTCGAAATGTCATTTCAGTATATAGAATATAGGTTATTCAAATTAACAGTTTCTAGTGTATTTTAATCGGTAGTTTTAAAAATCAAACCAAGTTCATTACGGTTTAAAACATTCTACCTTCTACTAAAAGGTCATCATCATCCATACGAATGAAATTCGAAAATTCCGGCTATTCCTATCAA
The DNA here is from genome assembly GCA_951394425.1 of Tipula unca. Taxonomy (NCBI): domain Eukaryota; kingdom Metazoa; phylum Arthropoda; class Insecta; order Diptera; family Tipulidae; genus Tipula; species Tipula unca. Next base: position 145,929,611 of record OX596381.1, read on the forward strand.
AAACCAGTAAAATTAACTTCACATCTGGTTAGTATAGCTTGCTTCTAATATAATTTTCGTTCCAAACCATAACCTAAACCCAACTTGTTCACAATTGACGTTACATTTGATCTCGACAATGTCACTATTTAAAGCGACATCTATATATAGTTACAAATAACGAAAAGGACGTCGTGACCCCGAGTTGGTCATCATTCAACCACGTTTTAGCTAAAATGTGGTGGGAAATGTTTAATTCCAAATCGTCCGCCACAGCAACCGTTTTTTCTAATCGACAATTGAAAACCAAAACAAAATTTTACCATTTCACTGTGCTCTGCATATTTTCATCTGTATTAATATATTGTAATATACATATGGCAGTTAACCAAAAACTAAAAATGTGTCGAAAAATATGCGAAAGTTATCATTTATATTTAATTATTTTACTAATTTGGTCTGTGGAATTAAAACTGGGTGCAAATCAACAAATATATATTTCAGATCCTACGTGTTTTCAATACAAAACACTCATTTAGATATCAAAATCTCGTTAAAATATTTTTTTGGAAAGTCCTTGAAAATTATAAGGCCTTGATTTGAGCTATCAGAATCAATTGACTGAGAAGCACGGTAAATTTTGGTTTTCAAATCATCTTTATTGGTTAATGGTGTATCATAAATAATAATTTTGAAATAAATAAAAGAAAACAATTAAATATGCATCGGAGCGACTAAAATACGTTTAACCAATTGATCAGATCCAATGATTAGGAAAAATAATATTCAGATACCTTTTCAAAGTTATTCCATTATGATAAGCAGCACCATACTTTATATATGAGTGGGTTCTCAGCTTACGAATTGATGCGCTTCTGATTAACTCAAAATATTGATAACATCTTCATCCTTGTATTGTGTGCGCTGCTATTCTTTTAAATTTTTTCAATATACGCAAAATACGTTTTTCATTGGCATTGTTCAATAACCTTTATAGCGAATAAATTTACAGCCGAACCGGCATATCAGTTACACTCTCCATAAACCATAAAACATGTCTGTTGAAGTAACGCGTTTACATTGAAATAATAAAATTCACTGAAAAAGCTGAAATAACAGTCGCATATTGACGTTCATTACGAGTTTACGACCCGCCAAAATCACAATACTGCGAATAAACAATTGAAATCGATTCTTAAACCATGAAAATTATATTCTCAAAGCAATATTTGCAAAGCCTACTGTGATTATTCAATTCAAGATTTAAATAAATAAAAATGAGACTAATAGGGTGTAAATTATATTAAATTTGAAACTAATATTTTCTAATCTAAAATTTTAGTTGGATGATGAGATGTTTATTAAAAATGCTTATTAATGCTTTACGGTTATTCTTCAACTTATATAGTTGAAGAATAACCGTAATAATTTGAAAGCTTTTTCATAATTTATAATTAACTAGCAGAACTCGCCCCGTGTTGCTAGCCCTATCATTTGTTTCGATTATGTATATTTGATTTCTTAATAATTTAGGCAAGTGTGTGAATGAGCTATACGTATAATGTATATAAATTATATTGTGGTTATAATCTTACATTTATTGCTATTGCTTATGTAGCGACGGACCTTGATATTTATTAATCGACATAGCAAATGCCAGCCGTACAGGAAATTGGATGCGTTTAAACTCAAATGGCATATCTGATGGTATAATTGGTATACGTGAAATTAATATGTGTTCACCTTTGTATTTGCCAATTAATATGGTGGCCTCAATGATATTGTTGAGTATTTTTTTTACAACCAATCTTGTTCCATTACACAGGCCACAGGCGTGGTTGGTTTAAACTGCGTAATAGAATTATTGGCGCACCAATTCTTAATTGTAATGTGAGGTGGAGTTTCAGGCAAGTCTAGTGAATTTAAAAATTCAATTGGGTAATTGACAACTTCTTCTGGATCCATAACGCTATCAATCGATTTGTATGTTTTTATTTGGCCTGTAATTGTGCTTTGAATGTTAATGTTAATTTCAGTGACATCTGTGTTTTTGGCGGCTAACCTTGCGCGATCGCTTAACCATTCATGATTTGTATAATTTGAAATATTGGGATATAAGCTGGAAATTAAATTGTCTTTGGATTCAACGATTGTACAAAAATCTGAGGGAAATGTTATCAATCCTGTTGTATTGTCTGCATCAATTTTTCCATTTCCAACATCATATAATTAGTTTAGAAAATAAAAGGCCTGATGAGTCATTTTGTAATCGCTCGTGCATGTTTTCTGAAAGTGATAATTTTTTAAAATTTGGCCACAAATACGATGTTTCCAAACACGCATTTAATTCATCTGCTGGTGTTCATCTCGTGATGATTAGTAATGTTTGTCAGAAATCACCTGCCAATAATATAAGAGCACTCTCAAATGGTTCTTGGTTGGTGCGTAAATTCAATGTTCGATCCAAATCTTCTAACGATTTTTTGTGAGCCATCACACTCGTTCCATACAACAACCTTACATTGTTGAAGTACCTTTCTTTGCCATTCCGGAAGTTTTGGAAATATTGCATGTTGGTGTTTCTGTTAGTTGCATATTTGAAGGTAACTTCAATGCTGAATGTGTCGTTCTTCCACCATCTAACAAAGTGGCTGCATTTCCAAAGGAGGCAATGGTCAATGCAATAAAGTTGTCTTTTCGTATGGAAACTAAAATTAACCATATTAAAAAGGTTTTGTCCGTACCTCCGGGAGCATCCAGAAATTATAATCCATCATTGTCTGCATTAACTGATTTCATAATAGTATTGTAAACGTATTTTTGCTGTTGATTCATCACTGGTATGTTATGCTGAACAAAAGTATTTATTGTATCAGTGTTGCAGTTCTTTTCACGTTGTATTTTGCGGTCAACTATGTCAGTAAATGCTCGATTTGGTGATGGCATTCCTAATTGACTCAACACTTTATTTACAATCACGAAACAAATATCCTCTATGTGAATTAATGGTTGGTTATACATGTCCGCAATGTAATGCAAATCAGGATTTTTATTCGTGTTGCGAGCTTGACGTCCAAGTACTACTTGTCCCATTTTGCGACGTTCAAATGGTTTTCGGTAGGTGCTCCTAGTCTAGTAACATGGAACTTCGGAATAGAGTAATGCTTTAGCAAATTTATCTTTCCGACACAAAGAAAAACAAAAGCGGTTAATGTTGTCTATGGTGGCTGTGTTGCTCGTTCGGTAACATTTTCTGTTGTAATATATACTCGTTGTCTATTTTCCAAATGTATGTACTACTATGGGATATCTCTCATGAATTGGAAAACTTAATATACGCCATACTGCTTCATTGCTACTGACGTATCTTTCCATTTGATATTATTTAATTTCATCTAAATTATTTGCTGGTGCGATTCCAAAAACGGTCATATCGCTTTCTTTGTTTACATATTTGTAAATTTTTATTTGTATTTTATTGATTTAACAGAATTGCAATATTCTACATTTGTTTGAATTCAGAAATTTCCATTAAGGTAATTTACGAATTTGTTGAAATGTTATTCTGGAAGAAAATTTAAAATTATTATTCACTGCGAATTCACATTTTCTTAAATTCAGGCAATGACCATATTATTATTTCTTTACCATTGTGGAAAAAAAGAAGAGAGCTTTATGATTTGTTGGTATTTTTTTATATTAATTTAAATTAATTAACCTACAGAGCATACGTATACATTTTTATCAAAATAGTTAGGTTTATCTTCCCTACCAATAGAACATATATTTAAATTTTTATCAAAATCGGTGCAGTAGTTTTTGAATTAATCGATCGGAAACCTCTTTTGGAAGCTGCTACTTCCGGTTGACCGATTTTGGCCAAACTTTATAAAAATACTCCTCAAGACCCATAGAACATATAAAAATTAAAAACTAAAAACAGAATTTATCGCTTACGAATCAACACCTTGATTAATGCAAATATTGGGATTTTTCAACTGCGTACAAAGTTGTTTAACTAGATATTTAAAATACAAATTAAAAAGCTTTTACATACATAGTTTATATTTAATTAATTATAACTGATGAAAAGTTATAATCGAATTTCACTAAAATCTTTGAGCTGAATATTTGATTGAAATATGAACATTTCTTGTGATTATAAGTAATATTACATTCCAATCAAAAATTAGACAGCTTTTAAATAATATGAAAATTGAATAAGTTTTCAAGCTTTTCAAATTTTTATTTTCAAATAAAAATTTAATCCCAAAATTTCAAAATCAAACTAAAAGGTCTCTGATAAAAAATATAAATTCGCAATGGGGCGCTTTTATATTCAATATTAAACTAATTCGAGACCATTTCAAATAAATAACGCTAATTTCCAAAGAATTCTTTTTTCTGTAAATAAATTGAAAAATTTGGAACGTTCGTGTGATCATGTCAAAAATATTTTTATGACAAAATTGTGAAATTTTGGTTCTACTTACTACAAATGTGTATTTGTTTAGGTTATACGAGTACTTAAACCAAGCAGTTTCAATACAATTTTTGTAGAAAATTCGTGAAAATGTCTAATAGATTAAAGCTAGAAGTTCGAATATTTAAACATTTGCCTAAAGTTTTGAAGACAACATTTTATGTTAAAATGAGAAAGTAATTGGAGCCCGGGGTATAGGGACTACCAGAAAATTAAAATTATTTGAAAAAAGACATTAACAAATGTTTATAGAATTATTTCAATACAATATTTTCTATTGAAATTTCAAGGTGAATGGTTCCAATTAAAATTAAATTATTTTAAAAATAACGTGAAAATCCATAATACGAGTAGACTAGAGGGTCTGAATATTTTTAAACGTATTTTCTTAGTTCCAAACACAAGGGCAATATTCTACACTAATTAAAAATTAATAAATTACAGGAGCCTGAATATTTAAACTGTCTGGCTTTAAAGATAACCTTGTCTATTAAAGTTTCAAAGTGATCAGACCCCATTATCCAAGGACTCCCGCATAAAACTTTAAAATTTTGGAAAATTACGTGGAAATGCGAATAATAGCTGAACGCTAGGAATCTATATACACTTGTTGCTCCGGTGACATCACTTTCTATTAGAATCTCCAAGTAATGGAACCCGGAGTCAAGGGTCACATTATTAATATATAATTTATCTGAAATTTTGTCTTTTGAAAAAGAGACTTGAGTAATAGTTGCTTAATGTTAAGATTACAAATTCTGATTGGTTTTTTAAACCATATTTTAATATTTTTATGCAATGTTTAAATTTTGTGTACATTTTAAAATGTTTAGAGAAAATTTGTTTTATTCAGTTACTATCTGATTTAAACCAGAAAACAATATAAAATATATACAACTCATCTAAACTTAATATATCTCTTTAAAATAAGCTGCCATCTATAGAGCAATAGCTTAACTATTGAAATAGCAAAAAAAACAAATCTATATATAGATGCAGCACTTTCACTGATTAATTGATGGTATATAGTCGTCGATGTTAATTCTTAGCCATTGTGAAAAATGAAATAATATCGACTAATACATACATTCAGTATTACAAAAAAGATTGATGTTATAATAAATTAATTATAAATGATTAAAGTGAGTACGCTATATGGCAGCACTAAAAGAACGACTAAAAATATATTGTAGATAGAAAATTTAAAAAACATATTACCATTTATGTCGTCAATATAAACTAACAGTTCTCAAAATCATAAGAGTCACTTTCAATTATAAATCACAAAAACATGATTGTTGAAATTATCAATTTTATCAATCAGTTAGATAATTGATTTATAAATATAAATCGAAAACTGTTAACTGAAAACTCCCCTAGTAAGGGAGGCAACATTTTAGTCGTCCTGTTCAAACACTCACATAGTAAACGCACCAAAAATTATCTTGCACCAGTTCCAGACAATTTTTTGTATCTTTTATCTTATGAAGATCGACCAATACCCAGCTTGATATGGAAATTGTTTTTTTTTTATTAAATTTCATTTATACTTTTGAATAATAATAAATTAAAATAAAAATTCTCGACACCAAAATTTTTATCAACCTTTCCATGTACTCATATAGAAACACACGAAAAATTGTCTTTCATCAGGGGCCCTACTATGACTTTGACCTACTATTTTCGACGGCTATCGTTTTCCTATAGTAGACAAAGGAAGAAACAGGAAAACAATATTATACATTTACTATTGTTTACCTCTTTCTTCATTTGCCTACTATAGGCAAACGATAGCCGTCGAAAATAGTATAGGTGAAAGTCATAGTAGGGCCCCAGTATTAAATAATTTTTCATGTTTTTACTATGTGCTAAGTCGACTAAAGTTTAGTAATGAAATTTAATTTTTAACTAAAAAATGTACCTACGTACATATGTGTAGAGATGAAATCCAATTATTCAAATTGTAGATCTCAGCAATTCGTACAATATGTTTGCATGATATCTCAGAAGATGATATTCATTTGAAATTTCACGAACCAACTTATTAAATTTTAAAATATTTATAATAATCAGTTTTCCAAGTTTATTAAAATCTATAAGCGTGCACATGAAAATTTATTTATTTTTTATTTAATTGAAACGTATCTGTAAACTTAAGTTCTTTTATTGCCAACTGAGAATAATTTGTTGTACAAAATAATATTTAAAGACTCAAACATTAAAATTGTTACTATTCATATGGTTACTCTATTCCTCCATAGATGGACTAATTAATATAGATACTTTACGGTCGTGGCGATCTTTGTTTGAGCAGGAAAACTACCGTAAATGTGGATTGTACTAAATGTTTACACCTAAGATTGTTCATGAATAGTCGAGAAACTTATAGAAAAATATTCGGAACTATTCTAGAACTATAATATTTAGTATAAATACGAGAAGCAATGGTAGTTATAGGAGTTAGGTAATTTGGTTTTAACGGTGAAAGTAGAGGTAAAAAGCGAAAGAGTTAGTTGTGTTTTAACCGTAATAGTGCTAGTAGTAGTAGTAAAAGTAAAAAGTGAAACTAAAGTTTCGTTATTGAAGTGTAATAAAGTTATTTTTGTGAATTAAGTAAATTAGTGTTATCTAGAATTAAATTGGGTGTTTTATCCACAATTTAGTGACCGATTTTGTTTGACAAGGCTAAAACGTAACAATATGTTTTGTATCGGCTGTAATAAGCAAAACAATTTGCTTAAACATTAGCCACACACAATCAGACACACTGTGTGATGGACTTAACAGAAATCAACATAATTATATTGTCGAAATTAGAGGATATTATGATTTTGTGTTCATAATGAAGAAAAAATAAAATAAAATATTATGCAAATATTATTATATGTTTGAATTAAAAAATTTTTAATTAAAAATATTTTTTTATTCTTTTGACAAATTTGGTTGCTTATTAAACCAACATCCGCGTAATAACTTCAAACGCTGTTTTTCTTCTTGTTTAGCTTTGTGTTTGCTTTCATTGTGATTAAACACATTTATTCATATAGGCTGAACCAAAAAACAAAATTCCCGCAGAACGTAGTTCTTGTAAATTTACAAATTTATTTTCAAATCAATCTTAATTTTAACGAGTATTTGAGTATGATTTGACTTTAAATCGAATAAAATTTATGCATATATGTAGTTATTTTTGAATGCTGCATCTCCAAATTGTCGCAGGATATTTGATGAAAACTGTTGGAGGATATTTGATTTCCATTAACAGGTAATCCTGGAGATGTCTAGATGAATTTGAGTATGCCATCTCATTGTCTATACTTTTAAGATTACTTATGGTTATTCTCCTTCATGACTTGTGAAACGTTTACTATTTGAATAAAGTTCAAGCCATACATTTTGTCTAATGATTAATTTACACTTTTTTTTCTGGAATGAGTTTGCAATGCCCGTAAACTATGATTTTTTCTGAGTTTTTAATAGAAATAATTCTCGCTATTTTAAATCAAATAACACAAGGATTTCCAATTTCAATTAAGTAGCTATCAATATTATTACGTATTTTTCCCGACTAAGGCCGGAAAATGTGGAAATAATTTTAATGTTATCAATTAATTCAAAATGTTTCGAAAACTGAGGTTTGTAAGATTCAACTTCATCTTTGTTGCCATTACTCTTTATTTCAGAATTAATAGCCTGATATAAATCGCCATCTGATTTACTAAAAGGTAGATCTTGTTTGGCCCAATTGTAAATAAGATCGGGATTTAAATCGTGATTTGATGGCCATCAAATAACCTCTTACACTTTCCCAGTAAAGGGTGTTTCTTATATAATCGATAACTTACCTCCTGAGGGTTGCACTAATATGATCTCAACCAAAAATAATCTTACAAGTACGTACAATAAGATGGTATACTCAGATTTATCTAGACATCTCTAGGATTACCTGTTAATTGCCCATCAAATATCCTCCTACACTTTCATTGTAAAGGGTGATTCTTATATAATCGATAACATACCCCCTGAGGGTTGTTTTTTACTCAAATGACAGCTATAAACGATAGGAATATCACTATTTATATGTATGGCGGTGGCTCGGTGGTAAAATAAGCGGTAATTGGATTTTAATGAGTATGGGTTCAAGCCTCAATATATATTTTTAATTTAATTGCATATTGGTCATTTTTAAATCAAAAATCAACTTTACCACCTCACAATTTCCATATCTAGATTTTCCGCTATACTCATCATTTATATATTTGCCAATTGAAGGAAGAAATTAAATTAAAAATTATTTAATGCCAAACCGAGGCTTGGGCTCAAGTTCATAATTCCAAATGTACCGACTCTGCTTACTGGACCACCGGCGTACATATATAACTTTGGTGCTATACAAATCTTTTATGTTTGCCAATTCAATAGAGAAAATTGACAATTTTAGCAACAGGAATGGACAATTCATTACGCTCATGCACAATAGATGGCTCTTACATTTTCATTACGGCCACACACGTAAAAGAAACCTGATAAAGATAGTAAGAGAGTTTTTTCTAATTTGATAGTCAGAAAGCCGCAATTGAATTGTGTGACAAAGATCAATTAAACCATCAGGAAACCAAATACTAGTCGAAGAACGAATGTATTCGCCATTAGAAGACATCTCTAGACTACAACACTATGTGTGCAGATACACAGATATAGATTCCAGCGAACCATAAAAAATCGTATCTATAACAACAAGAACAAATAATTTTTAAACCAATCTGTACAAGAATTCACCATAAATAAAATACAAAATCCGTCCCACATCGATGTATTTTGTGGTATCTAATTTGGATTTGTTTATACATTTTCCAAGAACAAAATAAATAAATAAATTTAATTGTCTAGAAGAAAACCAAATCCAAAATACAAAAAAAAAAAAAAAAAAAAAAATGTAAATGAAAGGAAAACAAATTTTCCTACAACAAAAATTTATGGGCACCGATAAATTAAGCAAAAAGAAAATCCTTTATCCTTATCTAATTCACAATTGTATATGTATGTATAAACTTATGTAAACGTCGTCAGACAATCAGCTAACCGCACCGAGAGAAAAATTGCTACGGAAACCTTTATTATGGCCTTGTTAATTCCTTTACTTTACAAAATTTTTGCGTACACAAAAAAAGTGGTTGTTGTTTGATGAAATGAATATATAAGAACTAGCAACTCTATATCATAATTAAAACGAGACGGAGGAGTGTTAATAAAACTTAAACAACAACAACAATAAAAAAAATTTACTTTTGCCTTGTTATAGAAAGCTCTTAGTGATAAAATTATGATGAGAAATTAACATATGGTGCGGCGCGCATGGTGGTTTACTATATATACGGATCCATTTCATTTTGGTTATACATTACATAACAACAGTTCAAGTGGTATGTATGTATAATATTGGGTGCTACACGCACTATAAAGCTAAAATTTTTGGTATAAACGAACCCCAGAAACTATACAAAAACAGATAAAATATTAATAATAAAAATTAGCATTAATTGAAAATTGATTAACATTATCGTCAGTTCGCTCTACAGAAATACATACACATGCTACCATACATATATATGTATGTGCTCATAAATATCCATATATATTTGTATTATAATTTGTACTACTATATATGTACCTATTGTAAATTTGTGCCCTAAACGTTTATTATTGGAAATATAAGAAATACAGAAAAATAAAAGTTTTCCAACTGTGCGAGCTTTCGTTTATACAACATAAATATGTTGGTATCGATTTTTCATAAAAATTATGTATATTTTTATTCCGTGGGCCGCGCCGGCCAAATTTCCTTATTGGAATGAGATTTTATATATTTGATGCTAATTTTAGAAGATTTCACAACTCGTATATATATATATAGGTTTATTGTGTATTATGTACAATACATACTACATTATATATATATATATATATATATATATATATATATATATATATATATATATATATATATATATATATATAGCGATCTGTTTACGTTCTTTTCAGTTTACAACTGATTTAAATAAATCAATTTCGCGAATTTTGCTTTAGGGGCTGAAAATAATAATAATCATATTTTGTCTCAAGAAATCCATAAGGTCGTGAACATCGTATGTTATGTTATATATGTTTCGGTGATATATATGTATGCATGTATGGTCAACCAGTGTTTCAATTTTATATTTATTTTGTTCTTTGAAATTCCAGATTGAAAAAAATTGTTTTGGGGGTGTTTGTAAGCGTTTGTGTATACAGCCGTGTGGTTAATATTAAATTTTCCTCATTTGGCCAGAACGATGGGCTAATTTTAGGATGTTTGAGAAATATGAATTAATAATAAAATAATAATAATCAGTTTTAAAGGCCATTACTGGCCCCTTACTGAGTCAACCATCTGGCTCCAAGGGTTTCGATCCTGAGCTTGGTCTTCATACTGTCTAAGATAATCTGAAGAGGCCAAGTCGTTCTCTACATCGTGGAGCCATCGTCGCCTGCAACAACCTCTGAGCCTACCATATGGTGCGTACTCGCTGAGATCTTACTTAATGTACAATATCGGGGATCTTCATCAGAACTCTGATCTCGAAATTGTACAGAGCTCGGTATGTACCATCTATTTCGCGTATTGGGCCGTAAATCACACGCATGACTCTTCTCTCTTTTCAATATCCTCACCCACACTGTTATGGTGAGAGAACCCAAATATTTGAACCTCCTCACTCCCTCAATCGTGTGGTGGCCACTACAAAAATCTGATGTGCCATTGTCCCTAAAACCAGAGATCATGTATTTCGTTTTGGACTCATTGATATGGAGTCCAACAGAAGCCGAAAACTCTACAAGCTGATCAAGTATTTCCTTCACTCCATTGCTATTCAGTCCAATCACGCATATGTCATCTGCATATGCAAGCACCTGATTGGACTGGCGATATAAGATATTGCGCTGAGGTGTTTCAGTTTTACGAAAGATGTACTCCAACATGAGATTAAAGAGTATCGCGGACAGAGCATCTCACTGCCGAACACCCGAGTTAACTGCAAAACTTGTCGATAGCCTGTTCTCAACTTTAACACAGCATTGAAACTGCGTCACTGTCATCCTACACAATCGTACCAATTTTGTTAGAATTCCTAGGTATTCCAGGGCAGACCACAAACTCTCTCGATTGATCGAGTCATAGGCCTGCTGGAAATCCAGGAACACCTGATGTACGGAGATGGATGTCTCATAATATTTAGATAGAATCATTCGCAGCGAAAAGACCGGTTCAGTGATTGACCGATTCGGACGAAATCCTACTTGATAGTCACCAACCAAGCCCTCCGCTAGAGGAGTGATTCTATATCCAATACATTGTATGACAGTAACTTGTATGCTGTGCAAAGGAAAGCAATACCACGATAATTCTCACACTTCAAGCGGTCTTCCTTCTTGAAGATGGGGCATATCGCGGCCACTTTCCATTCGTCAGGCATATAACTTCGGTTCGCCATACTAATCGAATAAGGTCAAAAGACAGTTCCACAAAGTATCCCCTAAGAATATCAAGAGCTCCGAATTAATGCAGTGTACTCCAGGTGAGCGGTTTCGTTTCAATCTTTGCATGGTCTTAGTAAATTCCTCATGGGATGGCTCCTCAGTGCAAATCTCCACAGTCTGTCTTAGAGGTGGCTTAACAACAGTCTGTGACGCATGATGAACATCAAGCAGCTAAGTAAAGTGTCCACTCCATACGTCAAGTACTGCGTCGATGTTGACACAGAGGTTTTCATCCCGGTCCCGAATGGCGGTTGACGTAGGCCTGCAAGTATGGTGCAGTCCAGTAATTCCTTTAAAGTAATTACGTGAACTGCGCTCATTGCTGAGTTGTTGTACTTTCAGAACCTCGGCCTTCCACCATTCTCGCTTTTTCTGTCTACTAATCCGCTTAGCTGCCCTTCTTGAAAGAGCAGCCTTGTTTTTCCTCGCGATTGTGAGACGTTGTTGCACTTCACTATGGGCTATATTTTGTTGCTCAACCGCAAGACGACACTCGTCATCAAACCAATCATTCTTGTGTCTGACTTTCACTATACCTAAAGTCTGTTGAGCAGCACTGACAACCGAAGTTTTCAGTACCTCCCAGACAGAGTTCACGCAGTCAGACTGATAATTAGCTTCATCAATGTTGTCGCTGACAATATCCTGATATCGTTTCTTTTGATCTATATTTATCAGACCGTCACAGTCGAAACGTACAATGCGTTTCGCTGCGTTCCCAGACTTGTACGAAAACTTCCATCGTAGCTTTGCAGCGACTAAATGATAATCGCTGCCTACGTACGCTACCATTAATAGAGATCGTTAACGCACCATGATCAATGATGTTTTGTTTGAAAATATGGATGACATTGATCCGGACGAGATGTGGTTTCAATAGGATGGTGCTACGTGCCATACGGCGACCGCAACCATCGACTTATTAAAATCAAAATTTGGCGATAAGTTGATTTCTAGAAATGGACATGTTAATTACCTTCCAAGGTCGTGCGATTTAAGACTGCTCAATTATTTCCTGTGGGGCTACGTGAAGTCACTGGTTTATGCTACTAAACCACTAACAATTGACGCCTTGGAGGCCAGCATTGTTCGTGTTATTCGTGACATACGGCCAGCAGTGCTAGACGTCCAGAATCCGTTTCGTCAAGAACAGCCGCGGTGCCCATATGCCCGAAATCATTTTCAAATATAAAAAATGTTTTTGATTACAATTTAATTTGTTGTGTTAATTTTTATAATTACTGTATTTTACTTGTCGGGGAAACTTTTTAACAGGTATCATAGATACTTTGAATTTTGCAAGTAGCTTCACCATGAGAAGCCAGAATGCATTCGTTGAAGAGTGGCCAATTGTTGTAGCGGCTGGTGAGCAGTTGCCTTGCCGAAGGACGGTTGCTGTTTGACTTCAGCAATTGAGGAATTTATTCTGGATTGAGGATAAATTCAGAATTGGTCGGCGACCGGTAATGGTTCATGTATGTCTTTTTTACTAACCTGCGCCAGGATTGCTCGTGGTGTGCTAATCATCTACTAATCAAGCTGAATTATCTTGGTTGTGTAATGATACATATTATTCAGAAATTGAGCAATATCTCAAAAATAAACGTCGCGGATATAAATATTTTTGTAACGACCAATGCTCTTTAATTTATGCAAATTGTTATGCCGCTACAGACTCATCTGAGTTAGCACTAACTTTTTACACCATTCGTTTTGATTTGACCGATTTGTTAAAATAATGACCGGTCTTTTCTTATGAACATGTCATGTTTAATACTAAATTATTCCTTTGTTTTTTTCGTGACAACACGATTTTCCATGAACCCTTTATTAAGAGAAAAAAAACAACGTTACTATAGCAACAACATATGAACGAATATGAATATTCTACAGGCATATTATTGCCATATATGTACATATTTAATCTAGGGATTCGTATCTTGATAGGCCTCTTTAATATTGAAGCTCGTTTTTACCTATCAAGATTTTATAAATGTTGTTAACGTGCCTAAAATTTATCCAGATTAAACAGTTGTCATCGTTTTATTACATTATTATCCAAATTATGACGAAAGCCAAGATTTTATCGGATCAAACGGTTTGTATTGTTCAAATTATTATGAAAATGTCAGGTCGATTAAAAAAATAAAAATTATGCAAATTTTGTGAGGTTATTAAATAGTAAAGCAAGGCAATATTATTAAGTTTGATTGCTTAATTTTATAAAATGATATAGGTTTTAAATTATGTATATTAGTGGTTTTTTAACAATATGAGGTGACACGGTATTTCTTGACGTCCGTTCGTCTCTATGTGTATATATGTACATATATGGTCAAAAATACGTGAAATCGCAAATTCAACATATGGAAACGGAAGTCGTGTTTTAATTTTGCGATTTTTATGTTTTCAATGTGTAGTACCACAATAAAACGAATTTTTGTAGAACTCAATTTTTTGTGGTTGTTGCTTAAGATACAGAGGGTGAAATATTTGTTAATTTATTGAAAATGATGATGCATTTTATGCAAATATAAAAAAAAGCATTTATCCGAATAATACGAAATATGGCTCGTTTTAAAGATAAAGAAATCAGGATTAAGAAATTATTACAAATAGTTTTTCTCATTTTCCCGGAAATCGGAAGCACGTTTTAATACCATGACCTACTCCATGTTTGCATATACAAATCAAATTTTAACCTTTATTTAATTTTCAATTTTGTTTTTATCAAAACATATTTATTCTTGGTGTTTCTAAATTGTATTTTCACTCCAAAATACCATTATCTTGCAAAATACGACTAAATAAGTTCATCCACTGTTTATATTTAGGCAAAATTAAATTTAAAACAAATATTATTGGTAAAAAATATTTTATTATAGATTAAGTTACTAATTTAAATATGTAATTACATTTTAAATGTAACATAGTCGTCACTATTAAAATATTTCTTAAAATTTAAGTATTCTTCTCCTGAAGGAATAACTGCATGGAAATCGCGAGTTCCGTTTATGGTTTTCAGTTTATCTACTGGCAAGTCGGATTTTTCTGGTGATAAATTCAATGTCAGAACAAAACTCAAAAACCATATCAGTTTTTAAAGTTTTAGTCTATTTAAATAATTCTGCTGCATTTGTTATAAAATTATTTTTATTTTTATAATGTGTAATGATAAATTTTGGTGATACTTGGCATTTTAGTTTTTAAGAACTGAATCATTGCCACTGTGACATGACTAAGACAATCCGATATAAGAATGAAGCTGTAGTGCTGCAATTCACATTCCCCTTTCACATTTTTGTAAATTACAAATGGATGAAAAGTTGGTTGCTTATTATTCCAAAGTCACATGATACAAGTGCTTCTGTAGGCTTCAGAATATTTTTTACGTATAGCTAGTTTGTTGAAGTGAAATGTAGTAAAGAGGAATCAGATTTTTCGGCTTCTTTATGAAGTAATCCGAAAATTCTTCTGGCCGTTTTGAATTCTTTTGCATCTGTAAATATCATCTACAAATACAAATTGCATCTGTCAGTTGAAATCCATTGACTGAATGATAAATTAGCATCCTCGTAGTCCTTTTCCAGAAACGCAAAAAAAATCAAATATTCTCGAAATAAATTTAATGCTGGACGATTCTTGCGTTTTAGAAGATAACATGTCGGCTTAGGCTCTGGAGATAATCTAGATGAAATGCAATCTTGGTATTTCGATATCTCTCCACTTGTAACAGATTCTATTTTGGTTCCATCAATGATTAATTTCACTAAATTTTAAATTTTTCAATAGTTCCGCAATCGTTTTTTCCAGGCATTATCCTACTGACTTCATCATCGTTATAATAATCTATCACTGATTATTTTAGTTCATCGCTGATTCGTTTCCCAGCTTAATGTAATTATTTAAATTAGTAACTTAATTTTTAATAAAATATTTTTTACTAATAATTTTTGTTTTAACGTTAATTTTGCCTAAATATAAACAGTGGATGAACTTATTTAGTCGTATTTTGCAAGATAATGGTATTTTGGAGTGAAAATACAATTTAGAAACACCAAGGATAAATTTGTTTTGATAAAAAAAAAATAGAAAATTAAATAAAGGTTAAAAATTGATTTTTATATGCAGAAATGGAGTAAGTCGTGGTATTAAAACGTGTTTTACAAGAAAATGAAAAATAATACAAATTTTGTTTTTTGATATGTTTTATAGAATTGAATGGCGCATAAAATAAAATAAAAAAGTTAAAAAAAAAAATCTGATTTCCGGAAAAGTGAGAAAAACTATTTTGGCAGGTATTTTGAAAGTGAGAAACTTAAAGACACTACTATTTTTGTAACAATTTCTTAATCCTTATATCTTTATCTTTAAAACGAGCCATATTTTGTATTTTTCCGATAAATACTTCTTTTATATTTGCATAAATGCATCACCATATTCAGCAAATTAACAAATATTTCACCCTCTGTATCTTAAGCAACAACAAAAACAACAAAAAATCCAGTTCTACAAAAATTTGCGATTTCACGTATTTTTCACCATATATTTCTAATTTTATGAATTAATTGTTTGTCGTGAGAATCAAGACCGTGAGCCCATTAGTGGGCATTGACTGCTGGAATAATCTGCCCAACTTTAATTTTATTTTTAAACACATCCGTTTCTTCAAGAAATAAAAAAGAAGTGTAGGTGTTTTTAATTTATTTCATTTTATTTTGTGTCTATTACGATCGCTTTTGCATCCTTCTGTACGAGCTTAATACATACATTTGTAATATAATTATGACAAGAACAGCTATTGAAGCACTCTACGCTAAATATTTTATTGTACAATTCACAATTTGATGGTGTAAAATAAAACTTTATTATTCCGTCGACATAAAGCCCTATTATATGCTTCCAAATCACTGAAAAATTATTTTATGAAGATGAGGGAGAATTTATTGTTCGTATATATCGTACCTCTTCCAATCATATATATTATATTAACGACATTCAACCAATTCCTGCCAATTTTAGAAGCGCATATCGTTTATCATTGCTGAATAGGTATATAGGAGCAGTGAGAGGTATAATCAATATTCGGGTGGTTTGATTAATTTACTATATATAAATGTATATATGTATAAGGCACCTGTGTATGTATACAACATACAAAGTACTGGAATATATAAACAAATTAGGAGATATTGTGACATTATTAATTTTATTTACAACAACAAAAGTTTAATAAAATATCTACGTATGTAATGCACTTCCAAGAGAATATTATACGAGATACAATAAATTTTCCATTTTCCCTAAGTGATTTATATTTTCCACATTTCTATGTATTTTTCAATTCATGTATATGTTAGTCTAAAAATATACTTTGCCACATTGTTGCTGTTGTTGTTGTTATTATTATTATTAATAAATATTATGCTGATGATTTCGTACATACATACATACATATGTAACATCAGGTTATATAAATTATAACTAGTGAATTGAAAACATGTACATATTTCGTTTTTATGTACAAATACAAAATGGGAGCCATTCAATTTATGTGTATGTTCTACATTTTTGTACATTTGTTTTGATTTATTCGTGCAATTTGGATAGTGGGTGTAGATAAGTAAACTTATATAGTTCTATATAGTCGGGTTATAGATTGATGCAAAAAACCATCGGCTATAAATTTATATAACTTATACTATACATATAGAGTAGTTATTTTGTTGTGTGGCAATCATGTATTCAACATTTTTTTTTATTCGATCTGCCGTAACCATAATAATATGCGTATACAATATTGTACATATAGGTATTTACAATATGTATTGAAATCGCAAAATATATTTTATGTTAATTCTAATGTTTTGATTTGTTGAGCTTTTATTAATCATGTTTTGCTTGCTACATCTCATACAAATATAGGCTTAATCCAGGAACCCTATCTTTGTGATGGTTCTGTTTCTGGACTCAACACGTCTATAGTGGTAGAATTATTTCTAAAAATTCTGCTACCAAAACCAGAGCGTGCATTTATATCTCAAATAATGTTAACGCTGAAGAGTGTAGCTCGGCTGTTCTTGTAGCTGCACGGAATACTATTGATTATTTTAATTCCCACCATGAACTGGTGATTGCATCACTGTATCTGCCTACCGATTCCATAACACTTCCTCCTTCGGAGGAACCTTGTAGCATGTGTAACTAAGGCACTTGGGGTTATATCTGTTAGGTGCTACCCTATGAAGGGAAGCTGATATTACTCCAGCCCCAGCTACATAGAAATTGTCCTACCCGTTGGCCCACCGGGGCATTATAGCCTGAAACTCAGGTCGGTAGGGGTAACATTGGTCGTGGGTTGTGGTGGCAACTTGTAGGATTTTACCGTATGGGTGCATGGCCAAAGAATACAAAAAGAGACAGGTTTAGGGGAGAAAATTCGAACCCACAAATATTTTGTGGATCCCATGGACGTGATCCGACCATTGTCGTCCAAGGAAAAAATGGCTTACTGCCTATCCATGATGGGTAATGGAAGAGAAAAAAAAAGTAAAAGCAAAAAAAAAAGAAATAGGATTATAGAAGTGGTAGACTGTATAGACACTACTTCTACCCACTTAGTTGTTAGTAAGTATTGTTGGATTGATGACGCGTTGTCAGCAGATGGGAAGACGATGCGTACGCAATACTTTCTTCCGTGCCGTTCGGGACCACTGACAGACCCGTCACCATTGGCCCTTTTTCGGTTAGTAGACTGAATGTTTGTTCTGATACTTACCAAAAAATCTGCTCGTTCTTCCACAAAAAAAGAAAAAAAACTTAATTCTCGTTTTTTTTGTTCACATTTAATTTGATCAACACAACTAATCACACGCCATAACACTCGCGTTCCTGCCAAATTTTGACTACCCTGTTCCGTTCCACGGTCAAAACGGACGGTTCCGATCCGTAGCACGGACAAAATTCAACTCCCCTTAAGTAGGAATATTTTTGGTATTTATACCAATTTGGTGGGTTGATAGAGTGAGATGAAAAATAAAATCAACGCATAAGTATGCACTCTATCAAAACTTAGCACCATTTTACTCGTATTAAAAAAAATGAGTTTTTACAAACGTTACGAAAACGTTGTAAAAGAAATATATATGTATAGGTTACAATAAATTTATAACGTAAAGTTATTTAATAATTGTTACCCATTGTGTGTGCGTATTTCTGCAAGGCCTCAAAATTGTGTTTATGTTTGTTATATGGGACAGGGTGATAACGATTGATGACAGGCAACCGTTACACATGGTGTAAGAATGAAAATATCCCCCTACTAATGGGTTTTGAAGCTAATGTCCATCACACTCTATGGGGAAGTACGAATGAATGGGTTTTGAAGCTAATGTCCATCACACTCTATGGGGAAGTACGAATGTTAACAACAGGGGTGCTGCTCTGTTTAACTATATAAGTTCCTCGGAACTTGATATTCTCAATGCTGGTTGTCAGCCAACTTTTGTTAACTCACTTGTAGTGAAGTGATTCACATCAGTTTGTGCTCCATGTCCATCACTGAGTGAATCCTAAACTGGAGAGTGACGAATAATATTCTCACCTCTCACCATAGATGTATTTCTTTTAATATCAACCTTAAAAGACCGTCGCTTAAACCTTACCGTATAATAGGAAGTTAATTCTCTCTTGGGCTTGATTCTATACTCGAAAACTCGATTCACTTCGATTGCCCAATGATGAGCTTACTTCCTATAAAAAGAAAGTAGGTGAGCTACTTCTTTCTACTCATTTCCCAGGTTGTATATCACTCTTAATTCCGATAATATTGTCGAAACCACTAACGTTATTATTGAAACTCCCAGATTAATAAATCTTGAGGTCTTGCGTTGGAGTATATTCTTCTTCGAACAGCATGGATTTCCCCTTATAAGGGAAAATCTACTGCATCTGTTCCAGGCTTGTATTGCTTTTAGATTTGTTCCACAATCTTGGAGCAAGAGTAGAGTTATATATATTCCAAAAATTGGCAAGTTGGATTAAACCGACCCCAAGTCTTTTCGGCCTATTTGCCTGTCATCAACCTTTCAACCTTTCTCAAATCTTTAGAAAGGATTGTTGATATATTCATCAGAGATCACCATTTAATTATTATTCCGCTGAGTAACATGCTTACTGGGTTGGCAAATCCTGTGAAATTGCACTACATGAACTTGTAACTAGGATTGAAAGATCACTATTTAATAGTGAGTTTCTTGTGGGTACTTTCCTTGATAATGCAGGAGCTTTTGATAGTACATCGTTCAATACGATTGCTAATGCCTGTACCAAATTTGATATCGAATCTACCATTATCAAATGGATTGAAATCATGCTTAAATCTCGCATCATTATCTCCGAGCTAGATGATAGTTCAGTTTCAGTCAAAGTTGCAAGAGGTTGTCCACAAGGAGGGGTGCTTTCACCTCTGCTGTGGCTTTTGGTCATAGACGAGCTTCTTGTAAAATTACAAGAATCCGGCCTCATTGCTCAAAGTTACACTTGTGACGTGGGTCTGACAGTTTCTGGTAAGCATTTAAACGTTTTATCTGATTTAACGCAACACGCGCTTCTCATTGTAGAACAGAGGTGCCTTGATAAGGGTTTACATGTGAATCTCTCTAAAACTGACTTAGTTGTATTCACTAAACATAGGAATACTGATGCATTTTCTGTGCCATCTCTTTTTGGGTGTAAGATTAATAGGTCAGACTACGCCAAATACCTTGGTATTATTTTAGATAATAAACTCTCTTGGGGCTAGTCACCCAAAATGCTTTCTTTTATATACAAATCACTCGTTCTACCAATGCTAACATTATCATATGTGGTTTGGTGGCCAGTAATTAATTTAAAATCATCACTTGCCAAACTCAACAGATTGCAAAATATCGGATATAAGGCTGTTACTGAGGCCATGTCTCCGACTCCGCTTCTAGCTATGGAGTCTATTCTATCTCTGCCCCAGCTACAGTCATCGTTCTTACCACACAGCTTGCTCAGCGGCGTTTCGCTTGAAATGTATTGGGGCGTGGAACATAAGACTGTTCCAAAATGTCAATGCTGCCTTTGTAGATTATTTTACAACGCTTCTCAAAAATGCCATTGGATGCGAAATTTTCAGATTTATTACGCGAAATTATGCGCTCATTGTTCCGCCAATAAACCGATTGAAGCGCGCGCTGTTTGACATGTTCCGTCGTATTATTGAAAATACTGCTCTTTCATATTAATGCCGTACAAGCTCTATAGCGGTCTTCATTCACTGTTACGTTCTGCCATCATTTTGGAAGAAATATATAGAAATTCAAAGCACACCAAACTGTGACTCAATAATTACTTGCGGATTTTCTTCACTCCAAATGCGGCTTTAATATCCCTTTAATATCCCTTTAATATATTTTTAAAAAAGTTTGTAAATAATTATTTTAGGTTCTGTGACGGTTTTATTCCAATTTAAATGTCTAATTCGGTATTTTAATAGTCAAAGTTCCTAATATTTTCCAAGGAATTGGGCAAGTTTCGATTACCTATAGAAATTGCCGAACTGATTGAAATGTTTAGTTGATGACGAATCTATGCAATAAAAATAAAAGAAATCGGCCACCAAAGATTTAATAATCGGTAGTCTGTATTTGCACTGTGGGCTTTCGTTGGCATCGAGTGCTAGATGTTAATTTTTACTTAGGTCTGGAAGATGGGTTCTAGAAAGCCAATTCTAGAGGAAAATTCTAATTCAAAAAAACCTAAAAATTTCTGTTCAAATTAAATTTAGCCTTATAGCTATATCTAATCTATTCTGTTGAGACCACATAAAAACATTGCGATCGAGTGGTCGATATCTCTTGAACATTTCATGTCGATCACTATTAAAAATATAGTAAAATTAAAATGTTTTCAGAGGTATCGGAGGACATATATAAATTCCTAAATCTCAAAATTGATAATGTTTAAATTAAAGAATGAGATTTGAATTGAAAATGACATGATTTCTTATAAAATTCAAAATGTTTAAATTTTAATTTCCTATTGTACTTTCGAAAATCCGAATTATTAAAAATTAAAGCAATTAGTTCAACGAAATTTAAAATTTTGAAACGAATTTAAAAATTCAATTTACAATATATCACATTTTAACCTAATTCGAAATTCCAAACAGTTTTTAATAGAGTTTTCAAAATAATCAAATCTATAGGTATTTTGAAAAATTTTGAAATTACTTATTCGAATATTTATTCGACTTATTAAATATTCGAATACTAATTTTTAGAAAAAATAAGATTAGTAGATTTAAATTTAGTTACAGAGTATATAGATAGCTATTGTATGACATTTGATAGAATTTAATTTTAAAATTAAAGGCACATATTACATAGCTCTATTGTGCATCTAACGCTCCAACCACTCATATCAATATCCAATGATGAATGAACACCTATGGTTCGTCCGCCGTTCGTGAAATTGGTTTTGTTGGGTATTTTGACATTTGAAATGTTCTAAATATATTTTTTTTTTATATTCATTTCGTTGCCTCAAAATCAAATAAGTTCCCTAATCACTGTCCTAAACCAAATTTAAATGTATGTATATATATAAACTTGTCCTGTTCAGGTAGGGTAACCTATACATATACATATATTTGCCTTCCTATTCAGTATTGCTCTGTATCTCTTTATATTCTAATAACACCCCTCATCACTATTATAATGAATGAATTAGAAAAAAAAAATATAAATTACAACCATCAATCTCTTTATTCAAGCGATTCTAAAAAGGATATTATATTAAAATGTCTTCTTTAATGGCGCCCGCATTTTAAATTTGCAATTATAATTTTACCCCATCGCAAATCGCGCACAAAAACGCACAATCAATTTGGCAAATTATATATTATTCAACATTCATGATGACGTTTATAATTTCAACATCGTTACTTTCATCACCAACCAACCACACCGCTGTTTAATGTTTTATTTTTTTTTAGTATAAGATAAGAAAGTAACGACGCTTCATAAATATTATATATTTGTATGTAGATCACCTTGGAGTTGCTTTTAGTTTCGACTGTTGTGTGTGCCTATGCATGTAATTTTAGTCTGACAATATTGATTTTTATTTTTACCAAACAAAACTTTTGTTAAGTATTCAACAGCCATTCGAAATGAAAATTATCTCAAACCATACACAATTTTTATTATTAAATTAAATGAATTTGAAACACGCTAAAATCGTGTAATACCCTAAAGGATATCATTAGAGCGTCTATATACGGACATTATATGTATATCACAATCAAGGAAAAATTCAAACCCAAATTAATCGAAACACATCAAGGAATAAGTTAAATTAAATTGAATTTTTTGGCTGATCTGATTGTTGCTAAGAAGACTTCTTTCACACAAAATTTATATCTGTTCATTACGACTTGAATTGATCAAATTAAATAAAAGGATATGTCAGCATATATAAGAATATGTATATACAGGAATACCTCGTTTAACGTTAACTATGTGGGTCATCAACTTAACTTTCAGCATGTTTATAAAACTATTAGTTTTGATTATCCCAATTAAACTTTGAAAGGCTAAGGGGTGTGAACTAATTTTTACCTTGTTATCATTATTTTAATAAATTTGAATTTTAAGCATATCAGTTTTGCTGTGCAATGCAGTAATTTCCACGCATGGGAGACCGAGTTATTATGAATATTTCTGAGTTAGATTTACAGGTAAATCTTAAATTACCGCCAATTGTGAATGGACGATGGAATGGGTTTATAACCTAGTATATATTATAGCATTTTGTATTTTTATACTGGCCGTAGTGGTTCTATCCGACTTTACTATTTATTTTACACGTTTTTTAAATTCATAATGGTGTAAAAAATACTATTACTCATCAGAATTTAATTTCATTGACCGCAACAATTCTAAATGGTTTAAACCAATGGTTTAAACTGAAAACATGACATTTCAGTTTCTTTTCCAAATTGAACTAAATTAGTTTTGGAAAGCACCTTATTTCGAATCTAAATTATTCAAGGTATTGTGATTTAAATTCTTCTTATTACTCTGCCTCAATTTCAATTGTAGGTAGGGTTTTCGTTAAACGCCATTTTTTAGTTTACAAAGTTGGTTTTATTGTTTTTGTAATTGTATTTGATTTAAATTTTGTATCTGAATAAAATAAATGCCCATTAAAAATGAATTGATCAACAGTAGATGGAATTCTAAACCTCACTTTAAAAGCGTTATTATATTTTAAGATTAATGTTTGATTGAAGATTGAAGCTTGTACCAATTTACCGCGATAACAAACTAACTCGTGTACGTTTTTTGAAGATTCTTTACTTTTGACTCCAGAAGCAAATCTACTAAAAAATAGTATATCTAATACTTATCATTGCAGGTCAATTCAAAAGATGGCTTAGGATTCATGGAAACACTTCATTCAAATGATATAATAACAGAGTAACAACGAATTGAGGCCAAAATGAAAAAAAAAAAAGTTTTCTATAGATGCTTCCATTTTATTACTTTTAAGTTTATTCACATCCTCGATAATTCTTTGTCCAGTAACCTCTCATCTTACTGTGAGTTGTACCAATGGTCGTATCCAGAGGCCTCACTAAAATCAAAGGATTCTACATGTAAAATTTTATGAAAATCTCACTAAAATGGTGAGAGTCGCAGTGCGCTGGATATGTCTAATGAGTCGTATACTAATGCTGTGTGCCTGATACGAAAATGTCCGTCTAAATGGCCAACTTTTCTAAATGGTTAATTAGTTTTAGTTCTATTTATGAATCTTACTTTCTAATTAATTATGCATGCAATAATACCGCTATTCATGAATTAAAAACAGCGACACACTCTGTCAACAAATCCACAAAATAACTGTTTTAAAATTAGGAACAAACATTGGGTTTTCTCAACTCAAGTCAACTCTTCTCTACACTCATGCGGTTTGTGGTGACGATGTAGCAACGGCACAGTTATCAAATATAATGTACATGCATCCCATGAGTAAATCAGTTCGCCTTATCCTACAGGTGCTGTATACTCTCGTAATTATTCGTTCTAAAAATTTGTTTTATAATTTAAGCATTTTAAGTTATATTCATGAAAGGATGAAGGCCACGAATCACATACGCAAAACTTTATATTTTAGTATATCCAGTTTCATGGTTGATTCTCTATGAATTCATATTCTAAAAGCTTTCTTGCAGGTAATTTTCAAACTTTGAAATAATTTGCTAGACTTTGAAATATTTCACAAGAGGAATATAGAATCCGAGAAACCTATAAATTGTAAAACACGCAAATAATTCACTGCAGTTTGATAAGGAGAAATATTTTTTGATTTAAATGGATTCATTAAGGATCTGCTGATGCGAGTTGGATAAAATATTTTTACCATTTATCAGTTTCGTTTAATTTTTAAGTTTTTGAAAAACTTAAGTTTTTTTTGTTAAATTACATTTTGCTTGTCCCTTGATAGTTGTTTTAGCTTTTTTAAACTCTCTTCAGGAAGTATCCAGTTCCAGCACTCGTAGGTAGCAATGCAAGAGGTAGCAAGTATCACATTTTGTTTTAATTTATTAACTATTTCGTCGGGAGTATACGCTCATCTTACTTACTACTAGCCAGTAGTCATTAGAGTATACGCTCATCTTACTTAGTAGTAGTCAGCCCTAACTATACGCTTTGGAAAAAATGTACAGACTGTCATCTATTCGATAAATTTTCGAGAAAATATATGTTTTCGTTGCTGCTTATAGATACTATTATTCACGATCTACAAGGACCTAAACAAGACATAAGAACTACATCACACTACAATTGTGGATCAAAACCGCGATATTCAAATCAATTACCAATAGTTGAAGTTTAGAAGGAAAAATCTAACAGAGTATACGATTTTAAAATATTGAAAAACTATTTTAATTTGCATCTTCGCACTTCCGAAACTTTGTAGAAACGATAGCTAAAGTTGGCCATATAAATGAAATTTTGATTTCTGTTTCAATCAATATGGTAATCCTGCCCTTATTTGCAATTCATATAATATTATTTTATCCCGGAACTAAAACATATCTGCGTAAAACACATTTAATAAAGAAAATAATTAAAATTTCATTCGCTTTAACGACTGTGATCAAGTCGACGGGAACGGATAAAATATTGCGAATTTTCACTGATTGACGATTAATAGTTTCACACTCATTAAGAAATAATTAGACAAAATCACTCAAAGTTCCTTGCAGTGTTTTTTAATCGACTGGCTGAGGTTTCTTTGAAATACCACAATTATTCGCCAGGCAAGTAAATATATATATGTATATATGCGTATCAGCAAATACAATTTGGAACCTCGGCCAAATATAAACCAATAAAGGTCTGGGACCAATAAAGCTACAGTAAGCTTCAGGCCGAAAATATCATAAATTTAGGTCGTTGTAACAACACTGATTTGGCTAAAACAACATCAATCACGGAACCATCAAACAATATGAATCTACCAATTAATTTCCAAAATGCCTTTGCAATAAAGCAGATCAATTTCAAACCTTTATGGCCAAGACAGTGACTGTGAAGTTAACACTAAACAAAATAACGAACCATTACACTATTAAATTTGGTTATTTTTTTAATTGGATTTTTATTTATACAAAAATTTGAATTGGTAAGTTTTGTGCCGCCGATTCTAGAGATGATCACATGCTCTCTAAGGCATATTCGGATAGCTTAGACCAACTGCCCCACCTTAGAATCCACGAGGATTCGATTACGTTCGATTTTCCCAGTATTTTCAAGTTTTTGCTGAATTTAAACGAATTTTAATAATTTTGACTGACAATTCAAGAGATCTTCATGGGTATCACGCACATTTTCGCATAGTTTGATCTTTTGTGATCAAGCAGACTATTTAATTCTGACGAATTTTACTATATTTGTTTAACGGAATTTAAAAATTTCATGATGTTGTGAGATTTTTATAATTTTGTACCGCCGATCCCAAAGATGTTCACGGCTACTCATCTATATTTTCAGATAGTTAGTTCTCAGATAGTTGGACTTTACTATTTATTTTACAACTTTTTTACACCTGCTCAACAGACATTAGTTATAGTGAAAGTCAGACCCAAGAATGATTGGTTTGATGACGAGCATCGTCTTGCAGTTGAGCAACAAATTATAGCCCATAATGAAGTGCAACAACGTCTCACAATCGCGAGGAAAAACAAGGCTGCTCTTGCAAGAAGGGCAGCTGAGCGGATTTGTAGACGGAAGAAGCGAGAATGGTGGAAGGCCGAGGTTCTGAAAGTACAACAACTCAGCAATGAGCGCAGTTCGCGTAATTTGTTTAAAGGAATTACTGGACTGCACCATACTTTCAGGCCTAGGTAAACCGCTATTCGGGACTGGGATGGAAACCTCTGTGTCAACATCGACGCAGTACTTGACGCATGGAGTGGATACTTTACTGACCTGCTTGATGTTCATCATGCGTCACAGACTGTTGTTGAGCCACCTCTAATACAGACTGCGAAGATTTGCACTGAGGAGCCATCCCATAAGGAATTCACTAAAGCCTTGCAGAGAATGAAACGAAACCGCTCACCTGGAGTGGGCTGCATTAATTCGGAGCTCTTGATATTCGGAGGGGATACTTTGTGGAACTGTTAAACCGAAGTTATGCCTGACGAATTGAAAGTGGCCGCGATATGCCCCATCTTCAAGAAAGAAGACCGCTTGAAGTGTGAGAACTATCGTGGTATAGTTCTCCTTTGCACAGCATACAAGTTACTGTCATACATTGTATTGGATAGAATCACTCTTCTAGCGGAGGGCTTGGTTGGTGACTATCAAGGAGGATTTCGTCCGAATCGAACAGTCACCGATCAAGTCTTTATGCTGCGGATGATTCTATCTAAATATTATGAGACATCCATCCCCGTACATCAGGTGTTCCTAAATTTCCGGCAGGTCTATGACTCGATCAATCGAGAGAGTTTGTGGTCTGCCCTGGAGTACCTATAGGAATGCCAACAAAACTGGTACGACTATGTAGGATGACAGTGACGCAGTCTCAATGCTGTGTTAAAGTTGAGAACAGGCTATCGACAATTTTTGTAGTTAACTCGGGTGTTTCTTTAATCTCATGTTGGAGTACATCTCTCGTAAAACTGAAACACCGCAGCGTAACATCTTATATCGCCAGTCCAATCAGGTGCTTGCATATGCAGATGACATATGCGTGATTGGACTGAATAGCAACGGAGTGAAAGAAATACTTGATACGCTTGGAGAGTTTTCAGCTTCAGTTGGACTTCAGATCAATGAGTCCAAAACGAAATACCTGATCTCTGGTTTTAGAGACAATGGCACACCAAATTTTAGTAGTGGCCACCACACGTTTGAGGGAGTGAGGAGGTTCAAATATTTGGGTTCTCTTATCACTCACGATAACAGTGTGGGTGAGGATATTAAAGTGCGGCTGGCAGTTGGCAGTCGTTCTTTGTATCTTCTAAGGCCACTGCTAAAATCTAAACACTTATCAAGTGCCGTGAAGCTGAAACTTTACAAAGCGTTGATTTCGCCCGTTGTTATGTTAGGATGTGAAAGTTGGGCGCTGACGGATGAGTACGAGAGATGGCTCCTAACATTTGAGAGAAGAGTCATGCGTGTGATTTACGGCCCAAAACGCGAAATAGATGGTACCTACCGAGCTCTGTTCAATATTGAGATCAGAGATCTGATGAAGATCCCCGATATTGTACATGAACTAAGATCTCGAGTACGCTGGCTCGGGCACGTTCTGCGTGCTGATCCGGAACGAATTGTGCAGCGATCTCTGAAAGGAGAGCCCCTATATGGTAGGCGCAGAGGTCGTTGAACGACTTCGCCTCAGATTGTCTTAGACAGTATGAAGACCATGCTCGGGATCGAAACCGTTGGAACCAAATTGTTGATCCAGTAAGGGGCCAGTAATGGCCTTTAAAACTGCTTTTAAAAAAAATCGATTTAAGATGTGGTACCGAATATAATAACCAATTTAATATTCTGCTTCACATTAAAGTTTTAAATTAAATTCGTTTTAGGTTAATCCCTCGGCCAGTGTCACACAAACACACATAACATAATCCCAACTAACATATTTTTATTAATGGTGTAATTTATTTTATATATACATATACGATAATCCCGCTAATTAATTTAAACATAATTCACGAGATTTTTATGTTTTAACAACGATACGACGGAAATCTATAGATAAGATAAAACGATAACCCTGAAAAACGTGTATACTGTATGTTTATGTATGTATGGCTGTAATATGTACGTAGGAATATACCCAAGCAACAGTCATTTATGAATGGACTGGAAAATTTTATGAACTTACGACGCAACTAGAAATGATGTTATGATCAACATCAACGTATATTGGATATGGAAAAGCGGATCATTGCGGATTAGCTAAGTGATAAGGGATAGACAGTTTATGTACATATATGTATGTATATTTAATGGGAATAAGATTAGGAGATTTTTTTGTTTATGGATTTGAATGGATGAAAACAAAAATCGTGTTAGACATGCATCCTCCAACGAACAAACCTATATACACGAAAGATATAAGTCAAATTAAAGATTTTGGAAAAATATATAATTGGAACCGCACGAACAAACAAAATATTTTAGTTTTTTTAAATAATTTATGAATGAATATATGAAAATACTAGATAACGTATTTATTTATATAAATAAATAAGCTTCGATGATATCGAATGAAAAACCACTCGAAATTCTCGTCGTATCATCAACAACATCATCATAAATTTAATAACAAAATAAATAAATGTTCGATTATTTAATATTTAGTCAACGTCTGTATCCTATTATATACGAGTACATATCAGCTGGGTAGACAAACAAAAACTATTTTCATTAATAATCGTCGTTGGTAAATATTTTGGGTGTATCATCACCCGAATATCGATTAGATATATGCCGGATTTTGGGGCATGAGGAGTAAAGTAAAAATTTTCATAAAAACCACCACTAAATTTAGCTTTAGCAAATATCTCATATTTATGAATATACTGAACTGGAAATTAAGAGCTTAAATTAATGAAACTTTATTAATAACATACATACATACTCGTACATACATATATACCTATGTACGTATATATATTTCAATATTTTTGTTGAACTTAACCCCTTACTGTTTGTTTTTTTTGTTTTTTTTTGCGCTCGGTTAATATTTTTACGTAAATATGTGCTTTATGCTGTATATTGTACATACCTACCTACCGATATACATATGTACATAGCCATATATACATATAGGTATATGCGGAAAAAGGTTAATGGTTTTAGTTAACGAATATATTTTTGGTTCGAGGCTTGGTAGATAGAAATATACTACCTCTGATACTACACATATAAATATATATATTATAGTTACGAGCTTTTTTGAACTTTTTTTAAATATTTTTAAATTTATACTTTTGAGTTCTGATTTGATGTCACCTTGGGTGACCTCATCCGTTTTTCTGTATACACACATATGTTACACCATTCATTTAAATTACTTTGTATACCGCATCATATAGTGTGCATATGTGTATAGGCATAAACCATAATTAGCTGCTATCGAAGACAATAATATATGATCTGATTAATATTTATAACTATAACTCTAATTTCTAAACAATTACATCGTTTAATATAAATATACGCAATTGAAATAATTTAGATCGTTTAATTGATATTATGGCATCACAAAACTTATTGTTTGTTATTATAATTTTAGTCACCTTCTAACACTTTTTTGGTTTCTGTTACTTATTTAATTATGAATTGTGTGAAACTAATGAAAAAAGCTTACAAGTTCGAGCTTTTCAGCAAACATAATCGTCTTTCTTTATTTTTATTTTTTTTTTATTAAAACGGTTGGAACCTACAGAGGTTCCGCACTCAATGCCACAATGGGCCCATGGTACAAACCTTGAGGATCTATCCTAACTCGCATAAGCGCACTGCAGCCTTAGCAAACTGTAAAAGTTTGAACCAAGAGATGGATAATAACTGATCTACGTTCAAAGATCCGTATATGAGAACACTTGGGATCTAGCTTCGATTAAGGCCGGACAGCTGCAAAGGTAGTGTAGGCAATCGTCCACTTCCTCCAGACAATCGTCACAAAGATCATCTTGAGCTAGTCCCATGCGTTGGAGATGAACCTTGCAACGTCCATGGCCCGTAATAAGAGCAACCAGAATTTTGAGTTAGCTCTTTTTTAAGGATAACACATATTTAGTGACCCTCACGTTGGGTTCGATGATGAACCGTTTTGCTTTGTGACAGCTAGGCGTAGAACGCCACTTCTGCGCCAGTTCAAGTAAAGCGAACTTCTTAATAGCATCCTTACCACCGTTGAAGGAAAGGGGAATTGCCGGCTCGGGACCACAAAATTTACTGCGCGATCCAGCGTTTGCTAAAAAGTCAGCAACCTCATTTCCTACAACACATAACCCTTACTCTCGAATTAGAGCAAAGGAGATTGATGAAGTGTTTGTACTCTTTGACCAGTTTGGATGTAGTCGAAGGGTTTTTAAGGGTATTGAGAACGGCTTTACTATCCGTAGTAAAGATAATAATATCCTTGCCTAAATTACTAAACTTATACGCCTCAATTGCACTATGGGTAAGTGCAATTAATTCAGCTTGAAAAACCGTGCAGTATTTGCCAAGACTACGAGACTTCTGAACGAGAGCCACCCGTAAAAAAAACTATCGACTCAGACAACTGTTAATAAAAATCCCGATAGAGTCACAGTTTTCTCGAGGGGAAAACGACGGAGAAAGAATTGGTTAAAATTCGGGTTAAAGTTAAATTCGGGCAATAGCCTGTCATTCACCATTTCAACCTCCGGAATATGTGACTTAAACTTATTAATAATTTGTCTGTCCTGTACAAGTCCCGAAGGCATTCCATGCCCCAAAGCCCCTCAGCCGAAACGCAGCAGAGCACGCCATACAAAGAATGTAAGACTGCAATTCGGGCAAGTCTAGAATAGACTCCATAGCAAGAAGGGGTGTAGACGACATAGTACCGGTTATAGTCCTACAGGCTGTCATCTGCAGTCCATGCAGCCTTGCTACAGAAGACGTCAGTTTCACAACTGGCCACCATACAACTACTGCATACGACAGTAAGGGTAAAACCATTGATTTGTAGTTGAATAACATCATTTTAGGGGTCAGACCCCAGGAATTTCCAAAGGCCCTTCTGCATTGCCAAAAGATAGCAATGGTCTTTTGTAGCTTATAATCAAGGTGAAATTTCCAGGAGAGTTTACTATCTAGATTAACGCCTAGGTGTTTCACGTGCTCTGTCCTTGTAATTGCTCTACCAAATAGAGTGGGAACAGATAAATTACAGACGTGCAACCCCTTTTCAACACACCAAACTTCCACTATATTAAGGGCGTTCTGCATCAGATCAGATAAGACGATCAGGTATTTCCCAGAAACTGTCAAAACGAGATCATCCGCGTAGCTTTGCACGATAAACCCAGATCGCTGCAATTTAACAAGTAATTCATCGGTAACCATGAGCCACAGCAAGGGTGAGAGTACTCCTCCTTGCGGACAGCTTTTGGCTACCTACTTTGACAGACACTGATGAACCATCTAACTCAGTCTCAATTATACGGGACTTGAGCATTGAGTCGATGAATCTAACAATGGTTTAATTAATATTAAAGTTGGTACACGCACTCGTGATCGAAGAAAACGAAGTTCTATCAAAAGCTCCCGCAATGTCCAGGAAGGTACCTACAAGAAACTCTTTGTAATTAAGTGATCTTTCAATTCTAGTAACGAGTTCATGTAGAGCAGTTTCGCAGGACTTGCCATCTCTGTAAGCATGTTGCATGTTACTGAGTGGAGAGGTAGTTAAATAGTTATCCCTAATAAATCTGTCGATGATCCTCTCTAAAGGTTTAAGAAAAGTAGAGGTCAGACTAATGGGCCCAAAAGCTTTAGAGCCGGTATAATCCGACTTGCCAGCTTTATTTATGAAAACTACTCTACTCCTGCTCCAGAAACGTGGTACAGTACTAAAAGCAATGCACGCCTGGAACAGATTGAGCAGGTGAGTACGGATGGTCGCCGTCAGGATCACTCGATTTGAAGGGTGCAAACGAGTAAACACTACAGTGTAGAACATCAGTAGTGATCAGTCTACGGGCTAAGTTCCAATCCGGCGTACCGACAAAAGTGTCAGGAGGCTCGGAGGCAACCTCACTCGAATCAACAGTGTCACATCCAGGAAAATGGACAGACAACAGTAGCTCACTAACTTCTCGCCTGCAGGAGGTGAGTTTCCCGGAAGGTAGGCGAAGGCTATCAAGTTTGCAAGTATCATTCTTATTCAGAGTTTTGTTAAGTCTGGCGAGAACAGATAAGCTATCAATTTCCTCACAGAAATTTTCGAGCTCAGAGGAGAATGAATCCCAATTTGTTAGATTCCTATTACGATATGGTTTAACCGGTGGTCTTTTAAAGTTAATATTAAAAGAGATGCACTTATGATCAGAGGTGAGAATATCATCCGTCACCCTCCAATTTAGAATCAGGTCAACGATGATCATAGAGCACAAACTAATATAAATCACTTCTTTACGAACTGAGTTGATAAAAATTGGCTCACAACCAACATTGAGAATCTCTAACTCAGAGGAGTAAATATAATTGAACAGTGAGGATCCTCTACTGTTGATATTCGAGCTACCCCAGTGGACTTATGAAAGATCCTGCCAAACTTCGAGTTCAAACCAGAAACCGCAACATCAATAAGATACGGTTCCTGGATTAGACTAAGATCTATGTGCGATAAAGCAAGCAGTTCCCTCAACTCATAGGAAGCTGACTTGCTATGTTGCAGGTTGATCTGTTTTAATTCAAGCATGGACGTCAACATGAAGACCGGCTATAAACAAAATATAATAATAAAATAAAATCCTACGGCCCTGAGAAAACCCTGAAGCGGATCCTCCCAAAGACATATTGAAGCGATGCACCAGACCCAGAAATGTGTTCGAAGGACTTCTGGTATTCCCTGATCACAATCGATTGGAGGTTAGCCTCTCGCTTGTATCGGATAACCTTCCATCCTGTAGTCGAAACACTTGGATTCATAATGCCGATGTTAGTAATAACTACACTCGGATTCTCAGGTGGCCCCGGAATCCATGAGTGCAGTATAAGCGGTTTCGGCGGCTCACCAACCGAAAGTTGGCAACCCTCCCAGACGTCCATGATTCTGTCGATCTCTCCACAGATGATGACACCATCCGCTAGGTAACAACCCAGCAATTCCGGCACAAAGCCGGAAGATTTAGCCGCGTGAGAATACGACGACCAAGCACTTTCCGGAAAAGTTGCCATTTTTCCTCATTCAAAGCGATGGTCGGGTTCATTTCTCGCACGCAGAATTTTTTTACAGTAGCATCGGCTTCTGTTTCAGCGTAGTCTTGTAAGGGAGAGGTAGCAAGGATGTCACTTCAAGAAAAGTGTGAGAAGTATCGGTAAGCGGGAGGATTATACGGGGGGTTTTTATCGGTAAGCGGGAGGATTACACGAGGGAACATTTATGACCTTCTGTTGGAGTGCAGGATTCATGGGCCGAACCATCGGCTGACATGGAGCTATAAAATGTGTAGATGGTGAGTTAAAAATTAGGACCTGTAGTCGTTAGAAAGTCATATATAATATAGACTTATCTCTATAAAATAAAATAAAATATGATTCTATTGTGTTAAATATACATAAAGAATTGAATAAGGAAACTGAGAACACACTCATATGAACACACTTACTTAGAATCAAAAATTCTGGCAGCCAGCGGATACCATATGTAGAAGATACCAATACCAAATTAATAAAAGACATGCTGACAACATTGTTTGGATAGACTTGCGCCAGTGTTATGGATCGAATTTTATGGCCAACTGGAGCTATCGTTTCTACAAAGTTTCGGAAGTGCGGATGCAAATTAAAAGGATTTTTTAATATTTTAAAATCGTATACTCTGTTGAATTTTTCCTTCTAACCTTCAACTACTGGTAATTAATTTGAATACCACGGTTTTGATTGTACTCGAAAAAGGTGATTCACTTGGTCTAATAATCTCCGACTCTAGCATCTCGTCCATAAGTCTTTTTAATTCCACACTTTCATGATAACTAAAACGTTTTGGACTTGCTGTTACTATTTTATATACTGGCTCGCATGTGTCGTCTACGTCTAATACCACTTCGTTCATAACTAACATTTGCCTATCGTGTTACCCACCTCCTTCATTATATCCATGTCAAAGCTATTTTTCTCACTCCCGTCCTTAATTTTTACAACATTTATTCCATTTAAATTTAAAAAATTCCTTCCCAGAATAATTTGTATATCCATTGTTTTATCAGGTACCACTCGACAGTTAACCATATAAATATTAATGTCTATTATCATCTTACTGTCCCAACTACCTAAAACTATTAACTCACTACCGTTAATTCCGACAACATTCTCATTATTTATGTTGTCTACTTTTAATTTTCTAACCAAAGTTTTTTTTATAACACTCACGTTACTTCCGAAATCTATCAAGACTCGCTCCTCAACCAATTTGGCCCCATAATACCTGATTTTTGTATCTTTTTTTTTTTTTTTTTTTTTAAATAAATACCAACTCATACATACATTATTTAGAGACTGTTCGGCTAGTGGATTTAATGTCCTTTGAAAGCTTCTGAACAGTATCCCTATTTGTACACGGCTACAGGTCCGTCTTTTAATTGGCCATCTGCACACTGCATAGCTCCATGCTAGCCTGTACTAACATGAACGATGGCTCGGCCCATGAGTTCTACATTCCAACAGAGGGTCATAGATGTTTTCAATTTAATCACCGATCGTAATCGGGAGATGAAAAACCCTTTTTGCATCCCGCCTCTGTTGGGATTCGAACCCGGTACCTCCCGATTCAAACGTCACAGCTTTAACCACTGCGCTATTTGCTCGGTCATCTTCTGTTTGATTACTAAGATTTCGCCTTCCAATTTAACTTTACATTGCTCTCTCACGTGGCCTATTTTTTTGCACCTTTCACACGTCGGTTTCCTTTTATGTAACGTAAAACTGGTGGCTATATGCTCTTGTTGGAAACAGTTGTAACCCTCCCTTTTCTTAACCCAATCCGGCTTGTTTGCATACTTCTTTGAGTTACTTTCGTAGGTTTTTGTTTTTTCCGATTGATAACTCTGGCTATTTATTCTCTTCCCGTTCTCTGCCTCACCCCTATTTATCTTAATTTTCCACTCGATATGTTCCTTCAACTCTCTCAGAGTGGTAACTTTGACAGACTTTAAGGCTGAGCGTAGCCTTATTCGTTCGTATCCATGATTATATTTTCCTCTTTTTCCTAACCCTTGTTTTCCTTTAATCCTCTTCCTTAATCGTTCGTGAATTTCTGTCTTTGAACACTAGCTTGGAAAATTTTCTCGGAACTCCAACGAAAACCTATTCCACGACATCATCCTATCCATAGCCGACTCGTACCACTTCTGCTTGTATATACTTTACCATTTTGTTTCTCACGGCTAACAGCACTAATCTTTCATCTAGCTGATGAACATCCATCATCACCTCAACATTTTTAACCTACTTGATCAAAGTTTGGCAGCATATCAACAATGTCCCGAATCATCTCCGACCACCCACGCAAATCTTCATCCTGACTATTTTCAGGTACCTTCGGTCTTTGCTCCTTCCGATTCATTAACGTCTTCTTTTAACGTATCCATCAGTAATCGCTGAATTAATATTTTCTTGTTTCCTGTTGTTTTCAAACCACGTGCACCCAACTCTTTTTTCAATTGATTCACACTAAACTTTTTCATTTTTTTTGTTTCCACTTTTACTTTAATCATTCGTTCATCATCCCAGTTCTGAACTTTAAGATGGATTAATTTATTAAATAAAGGCTCAACAGTATTTTCTATATTTTCTGTATTTCACTTATAAATTCATTAATATGTAAATGGTGTTTTTTTAGAGGTTCACAACTGGGTGAGTTGGCAACACTGCTTTATTTGACAACCCATTTAATAGTTTTTTTAGTTGCTTTTTGTTTAGTTTGGTTTGACATTTCAGTATGGATAGACTTTTATGGCGTACATAATTGTCCTTCAGAGCGGCTAATTCGAAAAACAATAGATCGTTTTTGGACCACGTTTAATCTTAATGATAATGTGCATCCTGTGAGACGCCGAACAGTGTCCTTCCACTTTATGGAAGATTTTACGAAAGGATCTTGGCTTAAAAGCTTTCAAGATTCAACTTGTGCAGGAATTAAAGCCAAACGACCATCGTATGCTCCGCCAATTCGGCGAATGGGCTAAAACACAAATTTATATTGATGTTGAATTTCCATTCAAAATTTTGTTCTCCGATGAACCCCATTTTTGGTTGAATGGGTACGTAATTAAGCAGAATTGTCGCATTTGGAGTGAGGATAATCCACAAGCTTTTGTCGAAACACCAATACATCCACAGAAAATTACTGTTTGGTGCGCTTTATGGGCTGGCGGAGTCATTGTGAATGTTACTGTCAATGGTGAGCGGTATATAGAGACATGATTAGAAATTTTTTCGTACCTCGATTAGCGGGCAGTAATCTTGCTGACATGCGGTTCCAACAGGTCGGAGCCACATGCCACACAGCGCGCGCTGCAATTGATTTACTCAAAGAAACTTTTGATGAAAGAATAATTTCGCGTAATTAATGGTCCAATTAATTGGCCACCAAGATCGTGTGATTTAACCCTATTGGATTATTTTCTTTGGGGTAATGTAAAGTAAGTTGTCTACGTCGATAAACCAGAGTCAATTGCATCTTGTACGCGCCAGCGTGGCGGCCACATTGCAGAAATCATATTTAAACATTAATGTCATAAAATTTTCTATCCAATAAAGCCCGTTTCATTGATATTAAAAATAAATTCTTTGTTTTACTATGATTTAAGCTTGTGTAATATAAAAAAACACCCTTTAGAATAATTTCTTTGATTATAAAATCTGTATATATCTATATAGAAAGCACCATAACCACAAACAAAACTTTTAAACTAAAACAACAATAAATATATCTAACAAGATATATTCCTATATATAGGATATACATACGTATACATACATACAGGAATCAGTGTAGCTACTCTATATAATATATTTTATATAGTATTGTGGTTACTGTTCGAAATTCAAAACAATAGTTACATAAAAAGTTTGTTGTACCTTTAAGTTTTTCCAACATTGATTTTGTTAGTGTTTTCTATACTTACTATCCACATATATTCTATAAGATTCAATTTTCTTGTAAAAAATCTTCAAAATTACCATCGAATAAAATTAATCCTATCCCATGGTGTATTATCCTTGTATGTGCATATTTTTGTTGTTGTTTATTGTTTTGTTTCGTACTTATATCGAATAAAAATTCAATTTTATCGAAAAATAAGTCGAAACTCGATATTGTACAAAATATGATTCCTTTTCTACCACCATCCCCTATATAGACCACCTTACAAAATTGTTGAAAAGTGTTATAGATTTGTATCTAATTTTAGTATA
Organism: Tipula unca; assembly: GCA_951394425.1. NCBI lineage: Eukaryota > Metazoa > Arthropoda > Insecta > Diptera > Tipulidae > Tipula > Tipula unca. Next base: position 145,968,392 of record OX596381.1, read on the forward strand.
AAAATTCTGTATATGTACGTGTATGTATGTATACGATAAAAAAATGTGTATATCCAATCTAAATCGGTTCTTAAAGTGGGTGTATTCTATTCAAATTTTCCCAAATTATATATAAAGAACATTTCTATTATGAGTATAAAAGATATTATTTAAAAGGCTGGCATAAATCTTTAAAAATGTGCTTAATACTTGAAGAATTTTAACGGATTGTGTATCATCAATCATTTTTATTTTTTATTTTTTGTATAAATGATATGTTGTAGGCCTGTATAAAAATACGTACATATACACAATCCTTAAAACACTTCATTTAAATTCATATCCTACCACCGCATGTTAATCGATTTACTCGGACAAACATTTAATACCTAATAAATTACCCATCATTTGTGCCTTAATAGGAGGGATTGGAGACGGGGTTGTTAACATAAATATAACATGTAACAGTCTCGTTTATTATAATATTTATTTATAGTAGGTGCAGTTTTTGTTAGATTAGAACTTTATATATTTGTATTGCATGGTTATCAATGCCGCGCGGCTGATTCGAAACACAATAATTAACACGCGATAATTTCACTTGTAATAAATTAATTTCAGTTTCAGTTACACAAATAATGTTGGAGACATTAAATTTTAACTGACTTTTAACATGATCTCAGCGCCAATTCACTGATAATTTATTAATTGTGTAAATTATTGTCACAGCGCTGGGGATTATAAATAGAATCTTAAATTAAATTTGAAAGAAGAATTTTATTTTTATTTTAACATTTAATAGCCAAAGAATCTTGCTTACAGTTTGAGGGTGGCTGATAAAAAGTCATAAGCTCATAACTTTTTTATTTATCTTAAATGTTAGCCTCTATAGTTTTGTATACTTGAAAACAGTGGTATGTATGGTAAAATATGTGGGTTTCCAGTTTATATTTGTGGCTTACCAAATTTTATACATTAAACAGTTTACTTTTATGTGTGCTGTGTGCATTGTGCATAGTCCTGGTGGAACTTCTAATCGTTACGGGATACATCATATGATTTGGCTGTAAACAATACTTTTAACATGCGAATGAAGTTTTTACTCAATTTGTCCTAAATTACGTCAGTTATAGTTAATACATTTTTAGTAAAAAAAATTCACCAATTGCATAAATCATAATGTTTTTATTTTATAGCAGAACTTTTATAAAGCTGTCAATTTTGTAACATAATCAAAAAATTTCATAAATTTTTACTTGTTTACAGTGCGTTTAGATAAACATAATTTTATTCATTTATTCATAAGTTATTACATAATAAATAATTTATTGAAATATAATTAATAATAATTATTATAACTAAAATCTACAACAAAATGACATTTGACCATTTTTTTTTTTTTTTTTTTTTTAAATTGGATTTTACTCCAGCACTCAATGCCACTACTAATGGGCCCACGGTGCAATACCCACATTCACACTAACATTCATTCAACCCATTCATCCCATTCACACAAGTACAGTATTCCAACAGAGGGTCATAGATGTTTTCAATTTAATCACCGATCGTAATCGGGAGATGAAAAAACCCTTTTGCATCCCGCCTCTGTTGGGATTCGAGAACCCGGTACCTCCCGGACCCAAACGTCGCGGCCTTAACCACGGCGCTATTAGCTCGGTAAAACATTTGACCATAAAAATATCCAAATAATATTTACAAAAAATTTCGTTTCCGCACACAATATTTATGTCGATGTGTAAGAATGTTGCCATAAAAAATACTCTACTTGATACTATTTTATAATAAAATATGGGGACACACTAACACAAACAGATTATTCTATCCAGTAAAATTTTACTGATAATGATAGTTGTTTCTTTCGCACCACCAGCAAATCTACATTTTTATCCCATTTTGTTTTTGCTGTCAGTAAATTTTTCATAATGGAATACAGGCTTAAAGCACAATAAAACCAATTTGCCGATTATATTGTAATACAAAATAAAATTTATTAAATGTTAAGGCCATTGTGTTCTCCATTTTCTGGCCGAGAATTTTATCTTGGATGTTTCATATATAAATATGATATAATAAATATGTAAAAATGTTCGAAAAAGTACGAATTTGGTAAGAAGTGGGCAATTTATTTAATAATTTTTAATGAAATTAGCCGTGGCTGCATTTGGGCTGATATTTTTTTGTTAGGCCATTATGCTCTCCATTTTCTGGCCGCATAACAGATTTTTAACTTTGATGTTTCATATCCAAATATATAAAAAAGTTCGAGAAATTACGAATTTCGTAAGAAGTGGCTAGTTTATGGACCAATTTTTAATGAAATGGGCCGTGACCGCACATGGGCTGATATTTTTTTGTTAGGCCATTATGTTATCCATTTTCTGGCCACACACTTGGATATTTCAAATCGAAATATGTAAAAATATCCGAAAAATTACGAATTTCGTCACTTCTTACGAAGTGACAGTTTATGGAACAATTTTTAGTGAAATTGGCCGTGACCGCAATTGGGCTGATATTTTTGTTTAGATCATTGTGTTTTCCATTTTCTGACCACACAGTAGATTTTTATCTTGGATATTTCAAATCCAAATAGGTAAAATTATTTATTAAATTATCCCAATAGGGGCGGGATGCAAATGGGATACATCATCCTTTATAATGTCAAAAAAAATACATTAACACAAACTGCTATCAAATTGCGGTTCTGCTGCTCTCATTTCTCATTTTACGACCAAAATTGAGGTGGTCTGCTTTTGTGAACGTCATGTTTAATTTCTAAATTATTTTGTTCACCATATAGTGAATCATCTGTAGAAATGAGGTAAGGCGAAAGCGTTGTGTTTAGAAAATTCAAGTGTCCCGTTTTTCTCAAATTTCTACAAGGCCCTAAAATTGTATTTTATGTTTGCGGAATCAAGTAAAAAATGTATTCTTTATTTGAAACACCATGAGGTGATGTAAGTAACAAATGTAAGTAACAATGCTAAATAATTTGTATGCCGATCACTATTGCATACTCCTATAATTTACACGAACTTATTCCTAAATAAATTCAAGGTATTTGTTTTGACAGTGTTAATGGTGACATCACTGTTGCCCTGTTAAGATTAATAGTTTCAATCTTATAGATATTAGTAAAACTTCAAGCTTATAAGCACATCGGTTGTTTTTAATTAAATGTGAGGAGATTCCATCAACAAGACCAGGATCTTACCATTCTTCATGTCTCTGTTGTGGCATGAGGGACAAGATGAATCGGAATTACTGTAACAGTCCATTTATCCGACGCTTACTAACCCATTTATTATGAAATTACGATCGTAGTAAGATTTTTCTGGTCTATATTGCAATTCGATTCAACGGAATGTCTACTTATTGGTCTTTCACAAATAAGAGACACTTTATTATTAATGAAGATAAAAATTAGGGCGTTGTTTTTATAGCATAAATTATTTATTTATTTTATTTACTTATATTAAAGAAATCGATTTACTACATTACAAGTAACGATTTCACATGCAAAACAAATAATCTATTCAAAATTTAGATTATTACACAAGATTAAAAGTTAAGTTATTTTCTGTAAAAAAAGGCCAAAAATGATGAAAATCTTGTAAAAAAGTGCTAACATTCAAAAAAAGAGCCATTTTTCACTTAATTTAGGACTTTTTCTGTAAAAATAGGCCAAAAATGATTAAAATCTTGTAAAAAAGTGCTGACATTCAAAAAAAGAGCCATTTCTCACTTAATTTAGGACTTTTTCTGTAAAAATAGGCCAAAAATGATGAAAATCTTGTAAAAAAGTGCTAACATTCAAAAAAAGAACCAGTTTTCACTTAATTTAGGACTTTTTCTGTAAAAATAAGCCAAAAATTATTAAAATCTTGTAAAAAAGTGCTAACATTCAAAAAACGAGCCATTTTTCACTTAATTTAGGACTTTTTCTGTAAAAATAGGCCAAAAATGATGAAAATCTTGTAAAAAAGTGCTAACATTCAAAAAAAGAGCCATTTTTCACTACTCGCCGACTCGTACCACTTCTGCTTGTATATACTTTACCATTTTGTTTCTCACGGCTAACAGCACTAATCTTTCATCTAGCTGATGAACATCCATCATCACCTCAACATTTTTAACCTACTTGATCAAAGTTTGGCAGCATATCAACAATGTCCCGAATCATCTCCGACCACCCACGCAAATCTTCATCCTGACTATTTTCAGGTACCTTCGGTCTTTGCTCCTTCCGATTCATTAACGTCTTCTTTTAACGTATCCATCAGTAATCGCTGAATTAATATTTTCTTGTTTCCTGTTGTTTTCAAACCACGTGCACCCAACTCTTTTTTCAATTGATTCACACTAAACTTTTTCATTTTTTTTGTTTCCACTTTTACTTTAATCATTCGTTCATCATCCCAGTTCTGAACTTTAAGATGGATTAATTTATTAAATAAAGGCTCAACAGTATTTTCTATATTTTCTGTATTTCACTTATAAATTCATTAATATGTAAATGGTGTTTTTTTAGAGGTTCACAACTGGGTGAGTTGGCAACACTGCTTTATTTGACAACCCATTTAATAGTTTTTTTAGTTGCTTTTTGTTTAGTTTGGTTTGACATTTCAGTATGGATAGACTTTTATGGCGTACATAATTGTCCTTCAGAGCGGCTAATTCGAAAAACAATAGATCGTTTTTGGACCACGTTTAATCTTAATGATAATGTGCATCCTGTGAGACGCCGAACAGTGTCCTTCCACTTTATGGAAGATTTTACGAAAGGATCTTGGCTTAAAAGCTTTCAAGATTCAACTTGTGCAGGAATTAAAGCCAAACGACCATCGTATGCTCCGCCAATTCGGCGAATGGGCTAAAACACAAATTTATATTGATGTTGAATTTCCATTCAAAATTTTGTTCTCCGATGAACCCCATTTTTGGTTGAATGGGTACGTAATTAAGCAGAATTGTCGCATTTGGAGTGAGGATAATCCACAAGCTTTTGTCGAAACACCAATACATCCACAGAAAATTACTGTTTGGTGCGCTTTATGGGCTGGCGGAGTCATTGTGAATGTTACTGTCAATGGTGAGCGGTATATAGAGACATGATTAGAAATTTTTTCGTACCTCGATTAGCGGGCAGTAATCTTGCTGACATGCGGTTCCAACAGGTCGGAGCCACATGCCACACAGCGCGCGCTGCAATTGATTTACTCAAAGAAACTTTTGATGAAAGAATAATTTCGCGTAATTAATGGTCCAATTAATTGGCCACCAAGATCGTGTGATTTAACCCTATTGGATTATTTTCTTTGGGGTAATGTAAAGTAAGTTGTCTACGTCGATAAACCAGAGTCAATTGCATCTTGTACGCGCCAGCGTGGCGGCCACATTGCAGAAATCATATTTAAACATTAATGTCATAAAATTTTCTATCCAATAAAGCCCGTTTCATTGATATTAAAAATAAATTCTTTGTTTTACTATGATTTAAGCTTGTGTAATATAAAAAAACACCCTTTAGAATAATTTCTTTGATTATAAAATCTGTATATATCTATATAGAAAGCACCATAACCACAAACAAAACTTTTAAACTAAAACAACAATAAATATATCTAACAAGATATATTCCTATATATAGGATATACATACGTATACATACATACAGGAATCAGTGTAGCTACTCTATATAATATATTTTATATAGTATTGTGGTTACTGTTCGAAATTCAAAACAATAGTTACATAAAAAGTTTGTTGTACCTTTAAGTTTTTCCAACATTGATTTTGTTAGTGTTTTCTATACTTACTATCCACATATATTCTATAAGATTCAATTTTCTTGTAAAAAATCTTCAAAATTACCATCGAATAAAATTAATCCTATCCCATGGTGTATTATCCTTGTATGTGCATATTTTTGTTGTTGTTTATTGTTTTGTTTCGTACTTATATCGAATAAAAATTCAATTTTATCGAAAAATAAGTCGAAACTCGATATTGTACAAAATATGATTCCTTTTCTACCACCATCCCCTATATAGACCACCTTACAAAATTGTTGAAAAGTGTTATAGATTTGTATCTAATTTTAGTATAAAAATTCTGTATATGTACGTGTATGTATGTATACGATAAAAAAATGTGTATATCCAATCTAAATCGGTTCTTAAAGTGGGTGTATTCTATTCAAATTTTCCCAAATTATATATAAAGAACATTTCTATTATGAGTATAAAAGATATTATTTAAAAGGCTGGCATAAATCTTTAAAAATGTGCTTAATACTTGAAGAATTTTAACGGATTGTGTATCATCAATCATTTTTATTTTTTATTTTTTGTATAAATGATATGTTGTAGGCCTGTATAAAAATACGTACATATACACAATCCTTAAAACACTTCATTTAAATTCATATCCTACCACCGCATGTTAATCGATTTACTCGGACAAACATTTAATACCTAATAAATTACCCATCATTTGTGCCTTAATAGGAGGGATTGGAGACGGGGTTGTTAACATAAATATAACATGTAACAGTCTCGTTTATTATAATATTTATTTATAGTAGGTGCAGTTTTTGTTAGATTAGAACTTTATATATTTGTATTGCATGGTTATCAATGCCGCGCGGCTGATTCGAAACACAATAATTAACACGCGATAATTTCACTTGTAATAAATTAATTTCAGTTTCAGTTACACAAATAATGTTGGAGACATTAAATTTTAACTGACTTTTAACATGATCTCAGCGCCAATTCACTGATAATTTATTAATTGTGTAAATTATTGTCACAGCGCTGGGGATTATAAATAGAATCTTAAATTAAATTTGAAAGAAGAATTTTATTTTTATTTTAACATTTAATAGCCAAAGAATCTTGCTTACAGTTTGAGGGTGGCTGATAAAAAGTCATAAGCTCATAACTTTTTTATTTATCTTAAATGTTAGCCTCTATAGTTTTGTATACTTGAAAACAGTGGTATGTATGGTAAAATATGTGGGTTTCCAGTTTATATTTGTGGCTTACCAAATTTTATACATTAAACAGTTTACTTTTATGTGTGCTGTGTGCATTGTGCATAGTCCTGGTGGAACTTCTAATCGTTACGGGATACATCATATGATTTGGCTGTAAACAATACTTTTAACATGCGAATGAAGTTTTTACTCAATTTGTCCTAAATTACGTCAGTTATAGTTAATACATTTTTAGTAAAAAAAATTCACCAATTGCATAAATCATAATGTTTTTATTTTATAGCAGAACTTTTATAAAGCTGTCAATTTTGTAACATAATCAAAAAATTTCATAAATTTTTACTTGTTTACAGTGCGTTTAGATAAACATAATTTTATTCATTTATTCATAAGTTATTACATAATAAATAATTTATTGAAATATAATTAATAATAATTATTATAACTAAAATCTACAACAAAATGACATTTGACCATTTTTTTTTTTTTTTTTTTTTTAAATTGGATTTTACTCCAGCACTCAATGCCACTACTAATGGGCCCACGGTGCAATACCCACATTCACACTAACATTCATTCAACCCATTCATCCCATTCACACAAGTACAGTATTCCAACAGAGGGTCATAGATGTTTTCAATTTAATCACCGATCGTAATCGGGAGATGAAAAAACCCTTTTGCATCCCGCCTCTGTTGGGATTCGAGAACCCGGTACCTCCCGGACCCAAACGTCGCGGCCTTAACCACGGCGCTATTAGCTCGGTAAAACATTTGACCATAAAAATATCCAAATAATATTTACAAAAAATTTCGTTTCCGCACACAATATTTATGTCGATGTGTAAGAATGTTGCCATAAAAAATACTCTACTTGATACTATTTTATAATAAAATATGGGGACACACTAACACAAACAGATTATTCTATCCAGTAAAATTTTACTGATAATGATAGTTGTTTCTTTCGCACCACCAGCAAATCTACATTTTTATCCCATTTTGTTTTTGCTGTCAGTAAATTTTTCATAATGGAATACAGGCTTAAAGCACAATAAAACCAATTTGCCGATTATATTGTAATACAAAATAAAATTTATTAAATGTTAAGGCCATTGTGTTCTCCATTTTCTGGCCGAGAATTTTATCTTGGATGTTTCATATATAAATATGATATAATAAATATGTAAAAATGTTCGAAAAAGTACGAATTTGGTAAGAAGTGGGCAATTTATTTAATAATTTTTAATGAAATTAGCCGTGGCTGCATTTGGGCTGATATTTTTTTGTTAGGCCATTATGCTCTCCATTTTCTGGCCGCATAACAGATTTTTAACTTTGATGTTTCATATCCAAATATATAAAAAAGTTCGAGAAATTACGAATTTCGTAAGAAGTGGCTAGTTTATGGACCAATTTTTAATGAAATGGGCCGTGACCGCACATGGGCTGATATTTTTTTGTTAGGCCATTATGTTATCCATTTTCTGGCCACACACTTGGATATTTCAAATCGAAATATGTAAAAATATCCGAAAAATTACGAATTTCGTCACTTCTTACGAAGTGACAGTTTATGGAACAATTTTTAGTGAAATTGGCCGTGACCGCAATTGGGCTGATATTTTTGTTTAGATCATTGTGTTTTCCATTTTCTGACCACACAGTAGATTTTTATCTTGGATATTTCAAATCCAAATAGGTAAAATTATTTATTAAATTATCCCAATAGGGGCGGGATGCAAATGGGATACATCATCCTTTATAATGTCAAAAAAAATACATTAACACAAACTGCTATCAAATTGCGGTTCTGCTGCTCTCATTTCTCATTTTACGACCAAAATTGAGGTGGTCTGCTTTTGTGAACGTCATGTTTAATTTCTAAATTATTTTGTTCACCATATAGTGAATCATCTGTAGAAATGAGGTAAGGCGAAAGCGTTGTGTTTAGAAAATTCAAGTGTCCCGTTTTTCTCAAATTTCTACAAGGCCCTAAAATTGTATTTTATGTTTGCGGAATCAAGTAAAAAATGTATTCTTTATTTGAAACACCATGAGGTGATGTAAGTAACAAATGTAAGTAACAATGCTAAATAATTTGTATGCCGATCACTATTGCATACTCCTATAATTTACACGAACTTATTCCTAAATAAATTCAAGGTATTTGTTTTGACAGTGTTAATGGTGACATCACTGTTGCCCTGTTAAGATTAATAGTTTCAATCTTATAGATATTAGTAAAACTTCAAGCTTATAAGCACATCGGTTGTTTTTAATTAAATGTGAGGAGATTCCATCAACAAGACCAGGATCTTACCATTCTTCATGTCTCTGTTGTGGCATGAGGGACAAGATGAATCGGAATTACTGTAACAGTCCATTTATCCGACGCTTACTAACCCATTTATTATGAAATTACGATCGTAGTAAGATTTTTCTGGTCTATATTGCAATTCGATTCAACGGAATGTCTACTTATTGGTCTTTCACAAATAAGAGACACTTTATTATTAATGAAGATAAAAATTAGGGCGTTGTTTTTATAGCATAAATTATTTATTTATTTTATTTACTTATATTAAAGAAATCGATTTACTACATTACAAGTAACGATTTCACATGCAAAACAAATAATCTATTCAAAATTTAGATTATTACACAAGATTAAAAGTTAAGTTATTTTCTGTAAAAAAAGGCCAAAAATGATGAAAATCTTGTAAAAAAGTGCTAACATTCAAAAAAAGAGCCATTTTTCACTTAATTTAGGACTTTTTCTGTAAAAATAGGCCAAAAATGATTAAAATCTTGTAAAAAAGTGCTGACATTCAAAAAAAGAGCCATTTCTCACTTAATTTAGGACTTTTTCTGTAAAAATAGGCCAAAAATGATGAAAATCTTGTAAAAAAGTGCTAACATTCAAAAAAAGAACCAGTTTTCACTTAATTTAGGACTTTTTCTGTAAAAATAAGCCAAAAATTATTAAAATCTTGTAAAAAAGTGCTAACATTCAAAAAACGAGCCATTTTTCACTTAATTTAGGACTTTTTCTGTAAAAATAGGCCAAAAATGATGAAAATCTTGTAAAAAAGTGCTAACATTCAAAAAAAGAGCCATTTTTCACTTAATTTAGGACTTTTTCTGTAAAAATAGGCCAAAAATGATGAAAATCTTGTAAAAAAGTGCTAACATTCAAAAAAAGAGCCATTTTTCACTTAATTTAGGACTTTTTCTGTAAAAAAAGGCCAAAAATGAAGAAAATCTTGTAAAAAAGTGCTAACATTCAAAACAAGTGCCATTTTTCACTTAATTTAGAACTTTTTCTGTAAAAATAGACCAAAAATGATGAAAATCTTGTAAAAAAGTGCTAACATTCAAAAAAAGAGCCATTTTTCACTTAATTTAGGACTTTTTCTGTAAAACTAGGCCAAAAATAATTAAAATCTTGTAAAAAAGTGCTAACATTCTAAAAAGAACCATTTTTCACCTAATTTAGGACTTTTTCTGTAAAAATAGGCCAAAAATGATGAAAATCTTGTAAAAAAGTGCTAACATTCAAAAAAAGAGCCATTTTTCACTTAATTTAGGACTTTTTCTGTAAAAATAGGCCAAAAATGATTAAAATCTTGTAAAAAAGTGCTGACATTCAAAAAAAGAGCCATTTCTAACTTAATTTAGGACTTTTTCTGTAAAAATAGGCCAAAAATGATGAAAATCTTGTAAAAAAGTGCTAACATTCAAAAAAAGAACCAGTTTTCACTTAATTTAGGACTTTTTCTGTAAAAATAGGCCAAAAATTATTAAAATCTTGTAAAAAAGTGCTAACATTCAAAAAACGAGCCATTTTTCACTTAATTTAGGACTTTTTCTGTAAAAATAGGCCAAAAATGATGAAAATCTTGTAAAAAAGTGCTAACATTCAAAAAAAGAGCCATTTTTCACTTAATTTAGGACTTTTTCTGTAAAAATAGGCCAAAAATGATGAAAATTTTGTAAAAAAGTGCTAACATTCAAAAAAAGAGCCATTTTTCACTTAATTTAGGACTTTTTCTGTAAAAAAAGGCCAAAAATGAAGAAAATCTTGTAAAAAAGTGCTAACATTCAAAACAAGTGCCATTTTTCACTTAATTTAGAACTTTTTCTGTAAAAATAGACCAAAAATGATGAAAATCTTGTAAAAAAGTGCTAACATTCAAAAAAAGAGCCATTTTTCACTTAATTTAGGACTTTTTCTGTAAAACTAGGCCAAAAATAATTAAAATCTTGTAAAAAAGTGCTAACATTCAAAAACGAACCATTTTTCACCTAATTTAGGACTTTTTCTGTAAAAATAGGCCAAAAATGATGAAAATCTTGTAAAAAAGTGCTAACATTCTAAAAAGAACCATTTTTCACCTAATTTAGGACTTTTTCTGTAAAAATAGGCCAAAAATGATGAAAATCTTGTAAAAAAGTGCTAACATTCAAGAAAAAAAGCCATTTTTCACTTAATTTAGGACTTTTTCTGTAAAAATAGGCCAAAAATGATGAAAATCTTGTAAAAAAGTGCTAACATTCAAAAAAAGAGCCATTTTTCACTTAATTTAGGACTTTTTCTGTGAAAAATGTCAAAAATGATGAAAATCTTGTAAAAAAGTGCTAACATTAATAATAAATTGAAAAGAAATTATCGGATAATTTCTGATAAATTAAGTTTTAAAATTGAAAAAATAGTTCTTATAGTTCCTTTTGAAGTAGCCCTTTGTGAGATGAAAGTCAAAGGTTTCTTCTACGATGTTGAACGATTTTGCAAGTCTATTGATTGGGCTATTTTCACCATAGTTATAGTTGAGAGTTGATTGCAACATGGATAGCTGTATTTTCCAATATGTAAGGTGAATCAATATGGCCAAGAAGGATGTTACCGATGAAACCTGAGTCTAAAAATAAACGTCTATTTTCCAGAGTGCAATTTTTATGCTCTAAACATCTTGTCGTGTTTTGTGGTAGGCGGGCTGGGCTATATTCTCATAAAACGGTAAGCTTTGGTCATAGTCCCAGTCAGTTTTCTTTAAAATGAAAATCATAAATTTCTTTTGAATGCTTTCAATCCTTTTGATGTGGTTAGCATAATATGGGTTCCAAATACGCATAACTAGTATTCAATGTGGTTGTTAAAACTCACATTTTCAGCGAATGTGACACTTATAGATCGATTATTTCATTTTTTTTTCCGTATTATTAAGTTAATCGACTTTCTCTTGTCCTGAAAAGTCATTACTTTGCATTTGTCAGTATTCAACAGCAAAGAATTTTTGCGGCACCATTCACTGAATCTCTCGATGTCTTCTTGTAATAGTTTTGTGTCATGTTTATCTTTAATTGTATGATAAATTTTTATATCATCTGCGAACATGAGAAGATTTGAATTTTTTATGACTTCAGTTATTCCATTTATGAAAACGAGAAAAATCCATGGTCCAATATGGGAACCCTGAGGAACTCCTGACGTTACTTTGGGTAGTTTAAATTGGTCACTTCCAATTGCCATATATTGTACATGACTAGACAAATATGAGTTGAACCATTTAATGAAGTTGGATGCAAAGCCAAAGTTGTAACGACTTTTCATTTCATTAATAACTTTGTTGGTAGGCATAAACCCATGCTGATTGAGTGATATATGTTGAACTATATTCCTTTAAAGCTGTTGCATACAACCAGTTCGAATAATTTTGCTATGGTTGAACTATGGTTGATATCTCTCTATAACAAGTGATGTCTTCTGTTTTACCCAATTTAAATATAGGTGTAACTTTAGATATTTTCCATGTATCAGGGAATATTCCAGATGTTAACGAAAGGTTGTATATATTGGATGGTTTTACTAAAATATTAGCATATTTTTTTAATATAGACGTTGGAATATTATCCGGCCCACATCCGTCGCCAAACTGATTAAGTGCATATAAAATATCCTCATCACTTATAACCGGTAAACTGATAAGTACATTATTATTTACGATTGATTGAGTGGTAAACCAATTACTGTTTTAACATGTCACCAATTTTTTTGGGATCTGATGTATTAATATCGTTCAAATGCATATTAGTTGCATAACCAACAATTACTCGTTTGGATCTAACGTATTTCCAGAATTGCTTATAGGGTTGGTTGTGATGCTTCGTTGTGTATCAAATTCTTCATTAGATTGGTGAAACGTAGTCCTATCCGTTTCTAAAGCACTTTTAATCATCTTAACATATGCTTTAAATTTACAGCTCTTCAGATTTATCAGATGATCGTCAAACCAAGGAGGATGAATATTAGATTTATTCCGGCACAATGGAATGGGGGTTTCAAAACTTTCTAATAAAATCTGGTAGAATTTGTTAGCATCTTGGTTTACGTCATTAGTGTTGAGGGCAGCGTTCCATTGTATATAGCTCCTAAGTATTGCTGAAGTCCAGTGTGGTTTACTTTTTTTAAATTATAGGTAGTTTGAATATGATGCCCGGATGTTGTTGACTTAATTTCATTTGAATCAAAAACTATTTCCATAGATTTGTGGTTAACATCATTAACAACAAATGGATTGACTGATGGAGAATAAATCGAATATTCTCTCAAGAGTAATTACTATGTTGTTGATTTGCTTTAGGTTAAAACCAAGCATAGCATCAAGAAAGACATATTCCGATTCTGATGTAACATTGCATGGTAAAAAGCAATCCATATCTTGATCATAATTCCACATTACATTTGAAAAATTAAAGTCACCTAGTACTAAGACTAAGTCATTTGGTTTTGTGAGATTAATTAATTTGTCCACTGCATCACTACATCTGCCATATATTTCACTACACGAACTCGGTGGTATATGTAGGCTGTATAAATAAACAGATTCGTCCGATTTATTTTGATTTTTAAGCACACATGCTCGATTGATGATGGAGTTAAGTTTACAGCTATACTGGAAACCATTGAATGTTCTGCGATAAGTACACCGCCTCCTGATATTTTTTTTCACTTATAGATGATTAACGATCATTTTCAATGTATTCCTTACTGTTAATGTTAGGATTTAATGAGCTTTCACCAATTACATAAATTAAATAATTTCTCGGATTTTTTATGATTTAGCTGATTGTTGATTGTGATTTGTTTTACTGATTTAGCTGATTGTTGATTGTGATAAATTTCCGACGGAATGGAAAATAAAGGCTGGATAATGGTATAGATACAGCAGATTGTTGTTGTCATTCTCAACTGGTGAAAAATATTTAAAAGAACTTGTGTATCTTGACATAGCAACTATAGGATGGGGCACTCTGTCAAATAATTCATGAGGTTTGGGATTTGTTTTTACACATATCACATTTGGTGATGTTAAACCTTGTGCTTCATGGATCGTCATGACTTTACTAGTTGATGTTATGATGAGTTGAGAAACTAATTGTTTATCCGTCTACAGGTAGCATCGATAATGTTGATGGCAAATTAAGAAATTCGACCGAGGTTTCCACGTTTTTTTTTTCTATATAATAACCATACGTATAATTTAAATTTAGTGACAATCCAAACGTGAAGGGATCCAATGTCTAGATGTTGTTCTTCCTATTGCTAAACAGGAATAATTTGGCTAAATGTGCCGTTTGTAATTTCTTCTTGATATTGGATGAAGGTTTGTATAATCGTTGTTGTCCCAATCTATAAGTGGTGTATGTGACAGCCGATTGATATTTTAGCAGTATTCCATCAGTTAATTTCTTGTTCAATAAACATCTTCGTAAATTGATAGTTAGTGCCATTAAACGTTGCAAGAAGATTGTTGCTTTCTAAATCATGATATTTGGACCACACTGTATATTTTGCGGCAAAGCTAAATTCCCTAGTTCAGCTTGATTCAGATTGTTAAAATGTTCAGATTCATTGCCTCAAACATACGAATACTGACATTGAAAAGCCTTGGAAGTAATTCTAAAAAAATTAAATCGATTACGTTAAGTATTAAGCATAAAACAATTAAATTCAATTCAAATAAAACAAAAAATTTAAAAAATATTTCGCGTGTTTTCCAAAAGTTATCTAAATAATAATAATAACGTTTTTAATGTAAATTTCATTTTAATTTATATTTAGAAATATTATTTTTGTATTTTATGTACATAGATAGATTTATTTACAAATAGATAAGATTTAAATTGAATTAATTAGAATATAAATAGATTTCGTTTTTTTTTTCTATTCTATGTTCTAACTATTATAGGGAATTTGGTAAAATGTTTGGTATTTTATGGTGAAAGGATAATATAAAAAAATGTCAACCGGAATTTAGCTCTAGTATCGCGTATAAGCCTGTATATTCCACATACAATCGAATTTGGGTAGTTTCCGTAGTACAGGTAGCCAGTCTTGGCGACAATAATCCATTGGCACTAAATCACAGTAGCAGTATCTCGAGCGTATCGATTTCGCGCAACAATAGTAACAGAAGGTGTAGTTGCGTGGTCGTCCTGAAAAAAAAAATGAACGGAATACATAATATGTATATCTTGTTAAAATTTATGTTTTATACATAACGTATATACTTACTGATATGGGCGAAACATGCTAATTTATTTTTACTATCGCTACTATTCCAATTTTCCACTGGTTGCGTTATACTAGTTGTTGTTGTTTCATTTAGTGCAGCATCGGC
The DNA here is from genome assembly GCA_951394425.1 of Tipula unca. Classification (NCBI taxonomy): domain Eukaryota; kingdom Metazoa; phylum Arthropoda; class Insecta; order Diptera; family Tipulidae; genus Tipula; species Tipula unca. The sequence goes on from OX596381.1 coordinate 145,984,075, forward strand.
CTCAAATAATTTATTATAGTGCAACAATATAATAAAAACAATAAAAATAGATTTTTGTAATATCAATAACATTTTTTATGTAAATATTTATGTTTAATTTTTCGATTTAAATATGTTTACATCCGATTAAATACTAAATAAAATCATATTGAGATTTACGATCACTCATTATCATATTTAAGCTGGATGGGGTCAAACAATTTTTTTTTTCATAATTGTATATGCGTGTGTATGTTCAGTGGCGTTTCTATAATTTTGAATTATTTCTTTTGTTTCTTGTATTTACAGATTATTTGAGGAGCATTCCGAGCTGCTAGCAATGTTTACAAAATTTAAAGAATTAAAAACAAAAGAGGAACAACTGACGTCGGAGGAATTAGCGGAACATGCGAATAAAGTAATGACCACATTGGACGATGGTATCCGTGGTTTAGACGATATGGATTCATTTTTTGAATATTTACATCAAGTTGGTGCTACGCATCGTAGAATTCCAGGATTTAAGGCCGATTATTTTTGGGTAAGTGCAGAATTGATACTATAACTAAGAAATGTAAAGGAATAAAAATTGATACTATCCTAGCTCTTTGTGTGCATGGTTATGGCTAATTTATCAACCAGAATGTTGTTCTGCCGTCCATGCATATGAAAAGTTTAAAATTGTACAATTTCAAACCGCAGTATGGACCAAATCTCTCACATTAGATGTTTGGATGTATCGAGTTAAAAACAAGATTATTTCATTCATTGAAAGCATCAGAAATACAAATGTAAATGTAAATTATAATCAGAACCTCGCATCTTATACCTGGAACTAATTTTGTAGGCCTCTCAGTTACAAATAACACGAATGGCAAAGTGAGCAAATTAGAAGGGACAATTCAATTCATATTTTAGCTGATATCGTGAGTTGTTGTAACGGTTTTTGAAGTACACATTCAATTTCTATGATCTCGAGTTGAAATTTCGGCAAATATTTAGATTACTGCAGTTAAAATAGTATGTTAAAAACATTCAAAAAATATGTTCTCAAAAACCATAAGACAAAAACTAAATTTCTACAATACACAACTATTGAATAGTTATATTTATATTTCAGCATTTTAAAATGGAGCTAACATCTTATGAGAAATATTAAAGTTTATTATACCACCCACAAGAAAGCATTTAGTATTTTAAATAAACACCAGAAATTTATTTTTTGAATCGATGACCGTGTTGGAAACCATTTATAAATGATAATTTTCTAAGATAAGTTCAACTTCTCATTAAATTTCTTCGCAACTGCAAGGCCTCGACCAATCCAGAACTTACTTCACTTTTTGTAGCACTGATCACACTGGAAACAAAGAAAATGGAAATTTTGATTAATTTGAACTTTTAATTAAAGCCGCCGCATATTAGAAGAGCCTAGAAATTCGGAGAAATTTTGTTATTTGAACCAAATTTGATTTTCTGGGTCAGAAGAAGAGTTGCCAACTTATTTTTAATTAAATCTTTTACGCATTTATAGAGAACTTAGAGAACCTCTATAATTCAGAGAAATTTGTTATTTCCATTATCTCGTAGAAAAGAGTCGACAACTCTATTTAAATTTAAAATTAATTCCTGATGCAATCTACAAAAATCTTCAGTCCTCAGGTCTCATCGTGTAGTAGTATTATTTTTTTATAATTTAGTCCTCATAAATTTACTTTAACTGCCCTTTTCTGGATTTGTATCCAACGAAAAACGTATCCAAAAAACTGAAACTACATTTTTTAATCGCGTGAATATCTGGCTCCATTGCAGTATCGAAAACTAGGTTATTCATAATAACTAATCCATTTTTGGTGCCATTATAATTATGGTCGCTGTGGTCGGGGTAAATTACATAAACATGTTTCCCAAGAATACCAACACAGTATTCTTTGCTTGTCGTAGAGTACCCGGACACGAGATTAAGGATCGAGGCCTAATCACGTGCATGAAGGAGTACCGGCAGAATGGTAATTGGGGACTTTAATGCTAGAGCTGGCAGAAACCAGACCGACTTGTTTGAAAACATATAGGTTCGTACTCCCGACACGAAACTGCGACCGATAATGGTGAGAGAATGATGTACTTTGAAATTGATAACTATCTTAGAGTAGCAAGCAAAAAACATCCTCGCGGACCTTCCCACAGCCAAAGGATGTGAGAACTTATCGGCCAGCAACCAAATACGTATAGGCAGCGATCATCATTTGGTCACTGCAAAGCTACGATGGAAGTTTTCGTACAAGTCTGGGAACATGGTGAATCGCCTGGGACGCTTCGGCTGTGAAGGTCTGATAAATGTAGATCAAGAGAAACGATATCAGGATCTTGTCAGCGACAACATTGAGGAAGCTAATTACCAGTCTGATTGCGTGAACTCTGTCTGAGAGGTATTGAAAACTTCGGTTGTCAGTGCTGCTCAACAGACTTTAGGTATAGTGAAAGTCAGACGCAAGAATGATTGGTTTGATGACGAGTGATAGTGAAGTATCTTTTCGACCTTATTCAATTAGTACGGCGAACCGAAGTTGTGCCTGGAATGGAAAGTGGCCTCGATATGCCTCATATCCAAGAAGGGAGATCGTTTGAAGTGTGAGAATTATCGCGGTATAGTTCTCCTCAATGCTGTGTTAAAGTTGAGAACAGGCTATCGACAATTTTTGCAGTTAACTCGGGTGCTCGGCAGGGTGATGCTCAGTCCCCGATATACTCTTTAATCTCATGTTGGAGTACATCTTACGTAAAACTTAACCACCTCAGCGTAACATGTTATACCGCCAGTCCGATCAGGTGCTTGCTTATGCAGGTGACATGTGCGTGAATGGACTGAATAGCAACGGAGTGAAAGAAATACTTGATCCGCTTGTAGAGTTATCAGCGTTTTCATTATCCTAGACAGTATGAAGACCATGAGAGAATCGAAACCTTTGGAGCCAAATAGTTGACTCAGCACGGTGCTAGTAAAGGCCTTTAAAAACTGATTATTATTATAATTTTGAATGATTTCTAGTTTTTTACTTTCACCTATTACGCAGTGTCTTTGCAAACACACCAGACTTTAATCCCAAATTTCGCGGGTTCCGCACGGTTCGGTTACCCGCAACAAAAAAAAATGTACAATCTGCAAAATAAGAGGGATATTTTAATACACAGGTTTTATTTTTCATATGTATGGACACAAAGATTAAATTTAACTGTTTAATACTTTGCATAACTCCATCTGCCTCCTTTTGCGCTTTTTGATTCGCCGATCAATTCTTCGTCCGTTCCCAATTATTGTACCACAAAATCTGCAAATTTCAAAACGATTATGTTGTCTGCATTGAGTTGGTGTAGATCCCTGGTACATACATACAAAAGTATATGTATATATATAGGTTGAAAAGTGGTGGCAATATACATCCAATATTCACAATACTCTCTCCAACTTATATACACGAATACAGAGTGATTACGAAAGCCGAATTAAACCATTCAAAAAATGTATAAAATATTGGTTGGTAAATCTTCACTTAATATTATTCCAAACTAATAGGGCTATTAAAGCTTCGAAAGAAGCATTGAGAGAAAAAGAAGACCAATGAATCTAGAATTATCTTAATGAGTTCGTGCACGACTTGGCGACAAAAAAATTAAATAGGTAAATGTTATTGAGCCCTTCAATCAGGAAACCACATAAATATTGGACTCTAGAAGGAAAAACATTGAAAATCCTTCACCTTCCTTTATCTACTTAAGAGAATTATTCACGCCAAACCAGAAAAGAAATAGTAGCGAACTGCCATAAAATACGGAAAACGATTCGAACCCAAATTCTGTAAAAGTTAAGTGGTACGCCGTTAAGTGTACCTTCAAAACTGTTGAAAGCTCCAATAGACGATTTTATTACTGAGCAAAATAATCAGAGAAATTACCTGATAAATGTATAAAAGTCATAACTTATATCTTTAATGCGATTATGATATGTGGGTATTTGTCTCAAAAATGGAAAATATCGGTAATTACAGTGCCCAAGTTTTCGACAGAGTATGGATAAATCAAAAATTACATGCAGTCCTTGAACGCTACTTGTCCCAAAACACTACGAAGTTAAACAGATCAACATTTGCAGATGACAAAGCTATTATGTTTTCACACAAAAATCTCGAAAATGTATCAACAGAATTGCAAGATCTCTTAAACAAACTTGAGAATTGGCAAAGAATGAAGCAGATAAAAACGAATGAACACAAATCAACACACAAAAAATTACACTGGGCAAACTTACATCCAGAGGGTGAGATAAATAATGTCACCATCCCTCAACAAACAAATGTGAAATACTTGGGTTTTCATCTTGATGAAGGGTTGATATTAACAAAGTGCATTGAATCAAATTGCAAACAATTAAAAAAAAGGGCAACTTCAGGACATATGAAATTCAAACAGTGTGTGGAGCTGTACCAGTGTGGCATTTGAGACACAAACTCCCGAAAAATTTTCAAGATACCTACCATCAAATTAAAACTATATCAGTTTCCTTAATAAGGTCGACCAATTAACCCCCTTGAAGTTATCCCAGGATTTCATCCCATGATTTTAAAAAAAATACCTCTGGCAACACTACCGTAAATAATCCATCCCAGACTTTTTAAAAATACATATAAAATTTATATAGTTTTTTCATCCCAGGATTTTTTACATTTTATACTATCCCACACTTTTTCGTATACAAAAAAATATGTATGTATACAGTTAGTACCAAAATACTCATCCCAGACTTTTTTAATATGTAAAATTGATTTGGTGGAAAATAAATTATTATGTGCAAGTCTTTTTAAGGACGGCTAATTTAGCTTTGTGATAAGGTTCAAGACCCTGTTAGTAACCATTACGCCAGCTTTAATAATTTTGTGACTGTTGGAATTTCCACCATATAAATAAATGTAGTGCATTTGCCAACATTTCAAAGTAAAACTAAATCGAAAAAAAATTCGTATGGCCAAACTTTTATAGGGTCGGCTTTTTTCTCATATTGATTGTGTTTGAAACCTTGTTGGCTACCACTGTGCCAGCGTTGATGATGTTTTGCCCGTCAGAATTTACGCAATATAAATAAATGTGGTGCCTTTGCCAACTTTACAAAGTAAAGCCAAATCGAAAAAAATCGTATGGCCAAACTTTTATAGGGTCGGCTTTTTTCGCATATTGATTGAGTTTGGGACCTTGTTGACTACCACTGTGCCAGCGTTGATGATGTTTTGCCCGTCAGAATTTACGCAATATAAATAAATGTGGTGCCTTTGCCAACTTTACAAAGTAAAGTAAAATCGAAAAAATCGTATGGCCAAACTTTTATAGGGTCGGCTTTTTTCGCATATTGATTTAGTTTGAGACCTTGTTGACTACCACTGTGCCAGCGTTGATGATGTTTTGTCCGTCAGAATTTACGCAATATAAATAAATGTGGTGCCTTTGCCAACTTTTCAAAGTAAAGCCAAATCGAAAAAAATCGTATGGCCAAACTTTTA